>CM040913.1:27934417-28261917 GCA_023029165.1 Gobiocypris rarus | reverse complement strand
CAAGTAATTAATCACATCAAGTTTTCACATCAAGTTATTAATCATATCAAGTTATCACATCAAGTTATTAATCATATCAAGTTATCACATCAAGTTATCATATCAAGTTATTAATCATATCAAGTTATCACAGCAAGTTATTAATCATATCAAGTTATCACATCAAGTTATTAATCATATCAAGTTATCACATCAAGTTATTAATCATATCAAGTTATCACATCAAGTTAGGAAATCAAGTTATTAATCACATCAAGTTATCACAGCAAGTTATTAATCATACCAAGTTATCACATCAAGTAATTAATCATATCAAGTTATCACATCAAGTTATTAATCATATCAAGTTATCACATCAAGTTATTAATCATATCAAGTTATCACATCAAGTTATGAAATCAAGTTATCACAGCAAGTTATTAATCATACCAAGTTATCACATCAAGTAATTAATCATATCAAGTTATCACATCAAGTTATTAATCATATCAAGTTATCACATCCATCTCAATTCTTTGCACTTTCATTGATTAGTATTTGAGTTCTTCTTCCCTGAGATAGGGTTGACCAATAAATTGGTGTTTCATTTGATTGAAAATAACCTAAAATTGACTATGTTGCCTGGAGACAACACCTTACCGTAGATGATGGGACATTCTGCCAGAAACATACATTATCCTTCCTTGAATTGTTTACAGCGCATAACAAGTATTTAATCCAAACACGTCTAAAACTGACTGATGGCTGATTTCTGTGAGTTGTTCTGTAAAGGATTATCCCATTCATTTTCATTTTTTCTTTATTATAAAACACTTTAAAAATACAAATCCTGTCTTTGTCCTCAGCCAAATTGGAGCTGCAGCTTTCATACTTTTGTTATGCTAAAAACATTTGTGATGAAAAAAACTAAAAGTTTAAGTTGTTATCATTCCCATCAATTGATTAAAAACATAAAATTAATCATAAATTCTACAAATAAATACTATTTTACAACTGTCCTCATGATTTCGGTCAGTCCTGTTGCGTTTTCATAAAACTACATAAAATCTGTGCCTTTAAGGGTTTGACTCAGAGGAAGTGACATCATTTGACTCAGAGGAAGTGACATCATTTGACTGAGTAGAAGCTGACACTGATCACGAATTGAATTGTATGATTTTAAGCTTGTTTTTGAAATGTTTTTTAGTTTGAGGAGGGCAAGCTAAATGGTCAGGACCTTTCCCTGTAAAACACCCCCGAACATGTCCAAAACATGTCTAAAAGGTTAATGAAATCCCTTGCTTGCATGTTAACAGTTCTTATGCTAACACGCTGACAGGCTGATTAATAGCGGTTTAAAAAGGCCGACCATCAGGCCCTGTCACAACCCTGAAAGTGATAAAGAAAGGGAGACATGGATGCAGAACAAGGAAAGAAGGAAAAGTATTCATGAGTTGGTTGAGCGAGACCAAAGACATATGCACAAATTATGGAGAGAGCAACAGAAAACATCTAGGCTTAAGAGAAAGGCAGCAGTTCCAGGGTCAGGGCCTTCAAGGTTAGAAAGGGCGACCATCACAGTACCACTTCATATTACAGCTTGGTAATAACTGGGTGATACCATTGTAATATCTGTATTATTACATAGGAAAACTACTTGCAATTTCTGTTATTACCATGTAATTTCCTAATTAATAATGTAGATATATCCATAGTATTACCAGTTATTACTGAGCCTTAAGACAATGTGGTACCACAGTTACTTTACATTGTGCTATTCAGTTAAATGCCTATTGATTTAATACATTTTTTAATTAAATGTTAAATATTGAAATAAAATAAAATTAGTTTATTGAATTAAAAAGATGTTTGGACTATATCATTTGTCAGTCATAATGAATTAGGTCCTTAGTATAAGTCCTTGGCTGAATTTTACCATAGTCTAATATTACATTAATATTAAAATTATAATAATTTAAAATAGGAATACTAATCAAAACTTAAACAAGGACAACAAAACATAACTTTTTCTGCATTAATGAAATCCATAAAGTCAGTCCTGTCACGCCACGTTCATTCCTGTCACACAGGAAATTATTATATAAAAATGTACTATTTGAGGAAATACTGTTGAATTAATCTCTTTAACTGTGTAGATGAACGCTGGGGTATATATCCTCACTATGTTTTAGTAAAAATCTCCTATGTAAAGGTAGTTATTTTATAACTATATGAGTGCCTGGCGGGTAATCTGTGACTTTTGTATAGTTGACCGAAAAGTTGCTTATATTTCTTATAGGATTTAATAAATCATGTTAGAAACAATCAGGGACATGTGGCCAATAAGAAAATGCTATTCATAAAAAAAAAAAATAATAATATTAGGAAACCATTCTAACATAAATTTGTCTGTGACAGGGCCTGACATTTCAGGGGTGTAATGCGTAGAAAAATGTATTTTATTAATTGATAAAAACATGCTGAGGTGGCATGATATGTAATGTCTCAGTTTAACATGTCCTCCATATGACTCGATGTTCAGATTTAACAAACAAAACATTTGCCCCCGAGATTTTTTACAAGTGGAAATGTACGTTTCTGGTAGGATGTCCCTGATATCATTATCTTCTTCTAATATCATCTTCATTAAATTAATCTATTAAATAATAATGGTCTTTAATAATAAACCAAGGACAGGGCTCGTGAGATCAGGGTTAAGGGTTAAATCACATGTTTTGTGCTTGACCTACATCGAGGGGAGGAGCTTGTTGCGCGGTCGTGGTTTCTGTCAGGTCCTGTAAGCCAATATAAACGGCCTCCTTGCAGCGTTTATTCTACACTCGTTATTGTCGTTTGAGTGACTGAAATAGCGCGAGAGTAAACATGTCTGGAAGAGGCAAAGGCGGTAAAGGGCTTGGTAAAGGAGGCGCTAAGCGTCACCGTAAAGTTTTGCGCGATAACATTCAGGGAATCACCAAACCCGCCATCCGTCGTTTGGCTCGCCGCGGCGGTGTCAAGCGCATCTCCGGTCTGATCTACGAGGAGACCCGCGGAGTGTTGAAGGTGTTTCTGGAGAACGTTATCCGCGATGCCGTGACCTACACCGAGCACGCCAAGAGAAAGACCGTCACCGCCATGGATGTTGTGTACGCGTTAAAGCGACAGGGACGCACCCTGTACGGCTTCGGAGGTTAAACGCCTGAAATCACGAGGAACCACAAACCCAACGGCTCTTTTAAGAGCCACACACTCCCTCATTTAAAGAGTCATGTCTCATCAGTCCTGATAATCCAGAGAAGGAAAAACTGGAACTTTAACTGAAAAATACTTAATGTAACAAAAATTACCACAGATGTCCAATGCTTATGTAACAGATTGCAAATTTTCCCCAGGGATGGGTTGTATTTCTAAAGCAGCTGCAGAAGAATATTACAACAGCCATTAAGCCTGTTTTATATGCCCCCTAACTTTCCTATAAGGATAAATATTGGTCCAGGTTATTATGGGTTATATCCGTTTATATAATTAATTCTGTTCTGAATAAATATCAGAAATGTGAAAGTTCTGCAAAGAAGATATTGACATTTCATCACAATTTAAGGTCCTAAGGTGTTTTAATTTTGTATAAGTGCATTGATGTCAGTTTTTGGCTGATAGTCAAATTACCGTTCGAATGTTTATTTCAGAGAAGATACTGTGTATTGCAATTCAAAGTGATTTACAGAAACAAGGACAAAGTTACAATTGGGGAACAATTAAATGTTAGTGGTAAAGAGGCTTTTGTGTAGGAGGGAATTCCTGGTACAAAATCAGTTTGAAAGGGATCTTATTACTTTATTCTAAAAATGAGGTTTCAGATTACACTATTTTGCAGAATATTACTCTTTTCAAACTTTTATTAAAGTAAAAAAGCGGGAAAGGAACAAAGGAAACGAAATCTTGTGGTTGTCCTTCAAACATAAAGCGGTAGGCGGGGCTAATATTTGCCCATCTGTGATTGGCCCTCGTTCCTCTCGTGATGCTTTGAGTTGTCCAATGAAACACGAGTTTATGGGTTCAACCTCTGAAAAAAGCCAATCAGAAGATTTCTGCATCTCTTAGTAAATTAGCATATGGCGGTGTATAAATGCCTTTGTCTCGTTCCTGATCTCACATTGATTCATCAGCATCATGCCTGAACCAGCAAAGTCCGCGCCTAAGAAGGGCTCCAAGAAGGCCGTCACCAAGACCGCCGGGAAGGGAGGAAAGAAGCGCAGAAAGTCCAGGAAGGAGAGCTACGCTATCTATGTGTACAAAGTCCTGAAGCAGGTTCATCCTGACACCGGCATCTCCTCCAAGGCCATGGGCATCATGAACTCTTTCGTCAACGACATCTTCGAGCGCATCGGCGGTGAGGCGTCTCGTCTGGCGCACTACAACAAGCGCTCCACCATCACTTCCAGAGAGATCCAGACCGCCGTGCGTCTGCTGCTGCCCGGAGAGCTGGCCAAACACGCTGTGTCCGAGGGCACAAAGGCCGTCACCAAATACACCAGCTCAAAGTGAGCTGTGGTCTGACCTTACCCACCCCAAAGGCTCTTTTAAGAGCCACACATCCTCTCAGTTAAAGAGCTTAAATGTTTATGAGATGAATTAAAAGTTCTTGTTCCATTGATGGCCTGTTTTGTAAATTGTTGTAAAGAAAAACAATTATCTCATAGAATAGGCAATCATTAACATAGAATATTTAATATTCTCACATTTATTTTCTGGTAGTGAACCACCAGTTCAGTTTTGCAGCATATTATGCATTTTAGAAACCGAAAATTATCAATCTGAATTTAAAAGCATAGCCTTCCCACTCTGGATTATATTAATAAATGTGTCTAATTTTACAGGAAACAACATTTTTAACAAACTGGTGAGCTCTTGCATATTCTGTTATATTTATTCATATTTTTATAATAAACATATATTTTAAATTAGTATATTTTGTTTATTTGAAAATTGTAATCTTGGACATGTTTGGTCTCTGTCCCTTCAGAAAGTTTTTTTTTTTTTGTTGGTTCCTCTAGGTGGCAGTAAAAGGAAAATAAATCTTTATCTCCTTCTGAAAAAAATAAATAAAGTTGAGATTTAACTGATAGGAGTCACTGGTGTCTCCAAGTGTACTTTTAGTCTCCATTTTTGATTTTCTGAAAGATGTGGGAATACCTGAATTATGTTTATTCATTTTTTTTTCTTTAGATTATTGCACACAAAAGGAGGTTTTTCGTTTGTTGTTGCTGTTTTAAATCAAATAATAGTGAACCACAAACTGAGTATTCATTTTAAAGGGGAATTGCCAAATATCTTTTATTTATTTGTTATAATGCAGGTAGGCTATTTTATGTCATCCTTCGTTTTAGACTAGGCCTATTCGGCTATACGCAAGTTTTGATATTGTAGCCTAGGCTACTATTTTATTGTTTTTGTATTTGCTTTAAAAATAGAATGTAGGTCTACTGTTGTAACGATTTCGGATGCAGCTGTGTCCCTTACAGATAATGAAGTCAAACAATACAATATTATTGCGATAGTCCAAGGAATGGTAAAGGTTGACAAAAAACAAACAAACAAACAAAAAAAACAAACAAACAGTAGATTTAAAAGCTATAGTTGGTATTACATTGGGGATCTAAATGAATAGGCGTAACTTGGTCATCTCTAAAAAAATTTATTTGTCGCATAGGCCTGTTTTGTTCTATCGTTAAAAAAGTCGATTCCATATCGTATATCGCAATTTATTTATAGCCTATATCTGTGTGTGTGTGTGTGTGTGTGTGTGTGTGTGTGTGTGTGTGTGTGTGTGTGTGTGTGTGTGTGTGTGTGTTCCATATATTTGTAAAATGCAGTGAGTAATTAGAAGATTGAAATGTACTTACACTATAAAAAAATGGCAGGTCTCTAATTTAAAATGTTCTAATTCAAAATGTTTTAGTTGGCCAAATTGAATTTATGTGAATTAATTGATATCAATTCACATAAATTCATTATGGCCGACTGAAAAAATTAGATGTGACCAGTCACTAGAAAATGTTAAATAGGAGACGCCTAACATTTTTATAGGCTACTTTTTTCATAATAATAGGACTATTATGATGAAATATGATTCAGATGATCACAGAGAAGTGGGACAGTTTGCAGGGACGGATTGACAGTCTGTGCGTTCTGGAAAAGTCCAGAACGGCCGTCCAACCGAGGGTCGTCGCCCGACCGTCGGCAAAAAAAAAAAAAAAAAGGTGTAATAGCGCAAAATGAACAGCCAATATAAATGGCTAGCAGTAAACGTTAAGAGAAAGGTAGATGAGAAAAAGTTAAAGAAAAGAGGGCCAAGTCTCTCGAGAATGATCCAGTATAGTGTAAAAAGCTCACAGAGCTCCACGGCCTCGTCATGATGTTACTCAGGGAATTGTTACTCTTCCTGTAAGAGTTATAATATTACTTTACTTATTACGGGGAATAAAAAGTTACTAGTTACTCGTCACGTTACTATATTGCTTTTACTATCCTGCGCCCTGCCCCTTTCTAAAAAGTGACAGATAACCTGTTTAGTCCGCTTATTTTAGAAAGGAATCCACTTTACTGAAACAATAATTAACATTAGGAGTCAACAATCAGCCAAACTTTACACATTGCTGCCTCTCTGACCTGGTGATGCTATACAAAGAAACAATGCATATTTAAAAATAATAAACAGTCTCTCCCAACTAATAGCTATCTAATGCTATTTAACTAATTTAGCCAGCAGCATGGAGTATGCTTTTTTTTTTTACAAAACATAGAGTTTCCCAACATCACTGGCTAAATTTAAAAAACAGCAAGTCAACCCTGATTTTTTTTTCTGCACATGCATTTATAAGAGCAGTATTCAGTGTTTTTGCAGAAGATTCAACTTTGCTTAATGCTACTCTCCCGACGAGTGCATGCATCACTGGCAGCATCCTACCGGTCAGTACCGGCGTTTCTTTTTATAGGTTTTACATGGCTGTGCTTCAATAAATTGGATTTAGAATCGTTAGCGGTGGTAAACTTTTTATTGTACAATGTGACACAATAATGGCGATACTTAACAGCTGTTGAAAGAAAACATATCCAACCCATTCTCCATTCTTCCTTGACTCCTCTGCCCCATGCCTTTCAGAATCCTGTGGGTAAAATCACATTCACTACGTCCATCTTTTTTCATAAATCATTATTTATAACATTATTTCCTAATTGGTTATTATATATTATATTTGTGTGTTCTCCGTGTCCGTTTATAGGTTGGACAAGACTCAATCCAGACCAACTCCCAGTCATCACAACAGGAAACACCAGCCACACCATCACAAAACCAGGCTCCATCCATTGACACACCAGCAACCCAGACAACATCCATCTGCACGTCACCACACCCATCTCCTTCCTACCACACAGCTTCCTGGCTTCACCCACTCCACTGGCTCCATCCAGCTTCCTGGCTACCCCCTCTCCACTGGTTCCATCCGGCTTCCTGGCTTCACCCTCTCCACTGGTTCCATCCGGCTTCCTGGCTTCACCCACTCCACTGGTTCTATCCAGCTTCCTGGCTTCACCCTGTCCACTGGTTCCATCCGGCTTCCTGGCTTCACCCTCTCCACTGGTTCCATCCGGCTTCCTGGCTTCACCCACTCCACTGGTTCTATCCAGCTTCCTGGCTACCCCCTCTCCACTGGTTCCATCCGGCTTCCTGGCTTCACCCTCTCCACTGGTTCCATCCGGCTTCCTGGCTTCACCCTCTCCACTGGTTCCATTCGGCTTCCTGGCTTCACCCACTCCACTGGTTCTATCCAGCTTCCTGGCTACCCCCTCTTCACTGGCTCCATCCAGCTTCCTGGCTTCACCCTCTCCACTGGTTCCATCCAGCTTCTTGGCTTCACCCTCTCCACTGGTTCCATCCGGCTTCCTGGCTTCACCCTCTCCACTGGTTCCATTCGGCTTCCTGGCTTCACCCACTCCACTGGTTCTATCCAGCTTCCTGGCTACCCCCTCTTCACTGGCTCCATCCAGCTTCCTGGCTTCACCCTCTCCACTGGTTCCATCCAGCTTGCTGGCTTCACCCACTCCACTGGTTCCATCCGGCTTCCTGGCTTCACCCTCTCCACTGGTTCCATCCGGCTTCCTGGCTTCACCCTCTCCACTGGTTCCATCCGGCTTCCTGGCTTCACCCTCTCCACTGGTTCCATCCAGCTTCCTGGCTTCACCCTCTTCACTGGTTCCATCCGGCTTCCTGGCTTCACCCACTCCACTGGTTCCATCCGGCTTCCTGGCTTCACCCTCTCCACTAGTTCCATCTTGCTTCCTGGCTTCACCCTCTCCACTGGTTCCATTCGGCTTCCTGGCTTCACCCTCTCCACTGGTTCCATCCGGCTTCCTGGCTTCACCCACTCCACTGGTTCCATCCGGCTTCCTGGCTTCACCCTCTCCACTAGTTCCATCTTGCTTCCTGGCTTCACCCTCTCCACTGGTTCCATTCGGCTTCCTGGCTTCACCCTCTCCACTGGTTCCGTCCAGCTTCCTGGCTTCACCCTCTTCACTGGTTCCATCCGGCTTCCTGGCTTCACCCACTCCACTGGTTCCATCCGGCTTCCTGGCTTCACCCTCTCCACTAGTTCCATCTTGCTTCCTGGCTTCACCCTCTCCACTGGTTCCATTCGGCTTCCTGGCTTCACCCTCTCCACTGGTTCCATCCGGCTTCCTGGCTCCATCCTCTTCACTGGCTCCATACGGCTTCCTGGCTCCATCTTCTTCATTTCCATCCAGCTTCCTGGCTTCATCCTCTTCACTGGCTCCATCCAGCTTCCTGGCTCTGCCCTGGTTCCATCCATCTTTTTTACCAGGTTCTCTAGCTCTGCCCCCTCACCTGGCTCCACCCATTTGCCTGACTCCACCTCATTCTCCTGATTTACCGGCTCATCATCACCTCTTCGGCTACAAATCAACCCAAATAGCATTGTGACATTGAGTCAATGTTGAAAATTGAGGTTGAAATTTCAATGCTAAGTAATATTGAATCAATGTTGAAAATTCCACAATTTTCAGTGTTGAAAAGACAAACATTGAATCAATGTTGAATTTTGGTCAGCTTAATTCTCCACTGGTGAGACTTAATTACTATCAATCTATCTGTCCCATCATTCAACACGTTAAAGCAAATCCAAATCAATTGGGTACATTTCTGTGAAATGTGAACACATTCATTATCCTCAAAGGATGAATCTCCTCCAACAAGTGTATGGATTTTCAAAGAACTCCTACCATGAATTGAACTCAATGAGATACACAGTTGATTATCATTAGTAGGCTATTATTAATATTAATGTTTTAATTATTGTTTTAAAATCTCCTCCATCATGTAAAACCTCTCCAATCCCCTAGTTTTTTCTGCTAGCTATACAGCGATTGCAGCGAGATATATAATGACTGTCACAGAGTCCTTAATTCTTCTGGTCATTCTGGTCAGTTATAAATAAATAAATCATAGCAGTCATCAGTTGTAAATACAAAAAAATGTAGGCTATTAGTATTAATATATAAATCACGTAGAGTTTACATACATTTAAATATTTATCAAAAGAATACATGGTTAATAAAGAATTTAGAATATTTTTCCTACTTATCGAATGCGCCACAATCCAATCCTGTAGGTGGCGGTAATGCACCCTTAATCTGCCAACCACCAATCAGATCAAAGCACAGTTTAACAGACTTCAAGTGTGAAAAAGACAGACACAGGACAGCGACAGTGTTATTTTATGGAGGACCAAATTTACTCAAAATGAAATAATTAAATAAATAATTAATTCAGTAAAACAACAATTAAATGTACCAGTTTATTCTGAAATATTTAAATAATTCATTAATTAATTTCATAATTAATAAATTAATTATTAAATGAATAAATGTATCTATTTATTTTGTAAAATTACATGAAAACACAACATTTATTGTTTAATATATTTCACAATTACCTCTTCCACACACTATTGTTATGTTTAAAAATCTATTTTTCATCATTTAATGTGCTTTTTCAAAAAGCTGTTTTTCATAATAATACGCTGCATTTACGAATGACGTCTATTTAATGAATCATACATTTTCAAAGCACGATTTTCCCAAAGTTTTTTTCATAATAATAGAGGACATTTCACAAATGCCAATCAACAGGCAGTGGGCAGGGCTTGATGCTGACCTGGATAATCCTTTCAGATTGATTATTTTTGTCTGTCTGGGTCTGGCAAGGGGGAATTGATTGGAAATTAATATGGCGGTAGGAATTGATCAAGTTAAAAACGCACTGCTTTTCCTTGCAGATGATGTAGAAGAGAATGGCTTGTTTGGAGATGCTCTGTTATCTGGATTAGATGACATAAAGGATCTGTTGGCATCTGCATTTTTGTAGTATTACACCACATTGTGTGTACGTGTATATTAGCACCGTTTGTTGCGCCTCCAGTTCGTGTTGTAAATGGATAATCTCTTCCAGACCACTGTGTAGCTTATCCAGCTTCTCTTTTATTAATTTAGCTACTCGATCATTAATTTACTTGTTTCACTTTCACACTTTATTTGTTTATTTACTATTAAGTACTATTAAATATAATAATACTATAAGATAAAACATCTGATTTCACTTTGCTTTTCCATTCATTCCTCCTGTGAGTCTGCAGGTGCTTTAAAAGGAAAATGATATACTAAAATTCATTAAATAGTCTTGAATTTAAATTCAGTGAGTTTTAACTGGGATGTAAAGATTTTGATGAAATTTCAATTTTGTAGTACATTTATAATGTTTAATTAATCACACTCAGGGGTGCCGCCAGAAATTCTGGGCCCTATGGAAAACAAAATTTCTGGGCCCCCTACAATTTTACAGATAAAATTTGACCCAATAAACATGCCCTGTATACTTTAAAAAAGATACTTAGCACATTGCATAGTTAAAATGTCTAAAGATGAGTACAAAGCCTACAAAAACAAGAAAAAAATATAGAAAGATGTACTTGTTTACATAAAAGGGAGAACATTTATTATCTCAATTGCAAGCATAACAGAACATAACATAATGTCTTAATATAAAATATTAAAATATCTATTTTGTAAACTCCTTATAGCCAATTGTTACTACAGACACATGTTTTATTCCATTTTATATTATATTATTTTTTCTGGGGCATTTTGTTCATATTAAGAACATCAAGTGACGCACGTTTCACACATACTCCGTCTGCAGGGCGTATGCGGTGGGATTTTTTTTCCGTACCCATGTTAACGGATTACAGCTTTCACACTGCACGCGGATGCTGTCCGGCCGTGCGTTCCAGGTGCGATGCGTCTGCAGCAGTGCGGCGATCGTTTCCGTACAGAGTCTATTTTTTGCTGTGCTGCACTACTGCATTAAAGTGACAGAACATTGTTCGCATTAAAATAAACATGTACTGATGCGAAAATCATAGTAATTTCACCACATATGCATATAATTTAAAGTCTACTTGTTACTAAGTCTACACATGGCTTTTTCTCTCTTTTTTGGGTAAAGCAAGGAATGGAAACGACACCTTACCTGACATTTAGCTAAAAAAAATGTGACATAATGGATAGCACTCGTCCTTTCTTGGAGATTAAAAAAATAAAGTTCTTTATGATCTGTAGGATTCCTTTTAAAGGGGTTTAAAAACGAAAGAAAAGAGAGTCGGCTGTTTTTTAATAGCATATTGTAAGTTTCTAATTTAAAATGCTTGTGATTTTAGGCTATAAACAATGTTTAAATGTTTTGCCACTTGCGTGAGCTACATCTAAAGTATAGGCTATATAAATATGAGTGCTTTAAAACCTGACATCTATGAAAGTGTAAACAAAGAGAATTGCAATTCTGGTGAGCCATGTTCAGTAACAACTTTTAGATTTGAAATGAAAAATAATGAATTAATGCTGTGTTTGTGGTATACAACCGCAGATCAGTTGCCTCAAACGCAGCATATGTGAAAGCACAACAGCTCGTGCTGCTCCGGCACCGAATACACACCGCAACATGCACTGCAGACGGAGTATGTGTGAAACGGGCTTAAGACAGCATCAATCGTAGCAGCAGCACTGTCACTTCACAGAACATACGACACACACGGCAAACTGATTTTGTAGTTTTTGAAGCGTGTAGATTACTTTTTGTTTATCATCATTCATGTGGCGAACACAGTAGATAAGACGTGTTTAGAGGCTTCATTCTTTGTGAAGTTTCGCGCTCAGGCTCACCTTGTTCGTCTGGGGGATGTGGGACGTGGGGAGGAGAGCAGCAGCCACTGAATCTGTGTCTACGAGACATGATAACCCGAAGACAGCACAGCAGATATGTAATGTTGGATGTAAGTCATAATTCAGTAATTATTTTACTAAGCTAGCTAGATAAAAGCAGGTCATACGTAGCAACAAAAATAAGTAACTCTGAAAGTTTTGGAATAACGTTACAGGAATAGGGCAAGCTAACGTTACCTTTCTTTTTGAAAAACTGTGTGACATACTGTCGACTTCGGCGTTCTCTGTCTTCTCTTTCCTTCTTTTCTTTCCGTTTTTGATGCCCCGACTTTTGATGTGACATGCCTGCGTGTATCACTGTCTGCGCTTCGTCATAGCAAGTGCAATAACCAAGAGACGCTAACGATCTAGCTCGGACCGCGCAGGTGGAATGAACCATTGTGAGAGGGGAGGGAATTCGTTGAAATTCGTTTTTTAAATATAAAATCTATGGTCAAAATGGACAAAATACACATGTAGGGCATGAGGGGCCCTAGCACATTTAATGTATGTATAAAAAATAGAAAAGAAATAAAAGAAAAAGGGGGTCTGCTCTTCTGGGCCCTAAATCAGCCTGGGCCCTTAGAATCGTCCTAACCTTCCACCCCTTTATGGCGCCCTTGATCACACTTCCAAATATGTACTAACTTCTTGATGTTTTAGATGCCTTACAAGTGAATGCTGATAAAAGGAGGCCTCAGAGTTTCTCGTTGCTGGGATGGTGCAAAAATGGCTCCATTACGCCCCTGAAAGGCTTGGGGCGTTGCTCATGGTGGAAACCCCAGAGTTTAGAGTATTTCATTCTTTCTTCTACTGTCTTTCTTTCAGTAGTACTGTCGAATGTGAGATTTCCTGTTGTAATTGTGGGGCATAAATAAATACATTTGCATGTGAACTGAAGGATGTTACTTTGAGTGACTTTTTCATACAAAATCATCAACTGCAGCCATACATGGTCTCTGATTGAAAGGAATAAAATAAAGAGACCATTAACTGGCATAGAATCCTGCTGTACATAAAGCGAGGTTGATTTTAAAGTGTTTCTATGTTGATTCAATGGTAAATACGTGATTTAATTTAAGTTGAAAAAATATTGATTTTATGCCCATCTTGATCTATTTTTCATCATTGAAATAACATTATCTCAGTGTGCAAACCTGATGAAAAATCAATGTTAAATTTCAACATTGATTCAATGATATTTTAGTTGATGCATTAACATTGATTCAACGTTGATTCAGTGTTTGTCTGCTATGTGGGAAGTTACCATTTTGCAGAAATCAATGATGAACACATGAATTAACTTTTCTGCATTTGTCATTGAGAGTAAATGTCATTATTTATGTTTATTTTTAAAATGGAAAAATGTGAAAAAATATGTTATTATAACTCTGATTGTATTCGCCTGAAAGAAGAAAGTCATACACCTAGGATAGCTTGAGGGTGAGTAAATCATGGGATAATTAAACTATCCCTTTAAGTCTGATATCGTTTTAAAGGAGCACTTAACAAATTATTGTACAAGTGAAAACAGTTGTAAATGTAATGAGTTTATAAGTTATTAATTTAAAAATTATGAAAATTAAAAAATTATATATTTTTAGATTTTATATAAAATCTACAAAACATATTCAAAACTTTAAGAAAACCAGAGCTAAATATCTGAACAAGTTCTGAGCCAAATTTTAGGTTGATATAAAAAAATAAAAAACTTTCTGTAAGTGTGTGTGTGTGTGTGTGTGCGTGCGTGCGTGCGTGCGTGTGTGTGTGCGTTTGTGTGTGTGTGTGTGTGTGCGTGTGTGAGTGTGCGTGTGCGTGTGTGAGTGTGCGTGTGTGTGTGTGTGTGTGTGTGTGTGTGTGTGTGTGTGTGTGTGTGTGTGTGTGTGTGTGTGTGTGGACTGGTAATCCCTACGGTATGGGGACAAAATGTCCCCACAAAGATGGCAATATCCAAATTTTTGTCCTTGTGGGGACATTTTTTTGGTCCCCATGAGGAAAACATCTTATAAATCACACTAAGTGATGTTTTTTGAAAAAGTAAAAATGCAGCATGTTTCCTGTGATGGGTAGGTTTAGGGGCAGGGGCAGTGTAGGGGGATAGAAAATACGGTTTGTACAGTATAAAATGCATTACGCCTATGGAATGTCCCCACAAAACATGGAAACACAACATGTGTGTGTGTGTGTGTGTGTGTGTGAGTGTGCGTGTGTGAGTGTGCGCACAGTACCAAACTTCTCCAATAGAAGATTTTCATGGTTTGAATGATCTGAACCATAATTCCATATTTTCAAAATATTTATGAACTAGACATCCTATTCAGAAGTAGATTTGGCAGTAATGTTAATATTTGGTTTGAATTCACTCTCTAAAACCCACAAATTAAGAATCTCTTACCAAATTAAAAATCAGTCACCAAATATGAAAACTAGAATCACTAGAATTACTTTAGGATTAGACTGATTTTGTTATAAATGTATAATGGTAATGAGATAGAGAATACAATATATGTAATTCTTGAATTTTGACTATAGTTAATACTTAAGTTTAAAAAGTGTGTGTGTGTGTGTGTGTTTGGGTTATAGAGGTTTAAGTTTATGAAAATTATTTGTGAATAATATTTTATATAAATATATATTTTATAAAACATGAACTCCAAAACAAGAAAATCTAAATCTAAAAAAGCTGTATGGTAAAATGTAAGGTTGATATCTAAAAAAAATCGATTTTTTTTTATTAATAATTTTTATTTTAAAACCTTGCCAACAGAATGAAAAGCTATTAACAAAGACTGCATAATTTTATAGTTCAACAGCATGAATTGCAGTTTAAATGGGGACATTTTTTGTCCAAACATAGTGCAAACATTTTTTATTAAAGGAAATTGAGGTGAAATAGTACTATTAACTCTGTCATAAATCTGGTGTCTGATGCCTTGAATGATGTTTCTGAAGATACATGCAATGCATTTAAACAGTATTTTTTGGACAAGGTTTTGGCTGTTAGTCAAATCATTACTCAAGCTTCTACTGTTGCCTTCTCCTGCCGCACAATGTGTGCTAGAGAACTTTGATGCAGTTACTCTGGTGGACCTCAAAAAAACTGTCCTCGAGTTGAAGTCCACCACCTGCCCTCTAGACGCTGTTCCAGCGAGGATTTTGAAGGAAGCTGTTGACATCATAGGTCCCTGCCTTGTCTTCTTCATAAACAGCTGTCTTAGTTTGGGTACTGTTCCTACAGCTGTTCCTACACGCCATTGTTAGACCGTTGCTCAAGAAACCCAACCTTGATCCCTCCATACTGTCCAACTTTCGCCCTATTTCTCACCTGTCATTTCTGTCTAAGTTGATGGAGAAGCTTGTTTTTGCCCAGCTTCAGGCTCATCTTCAACAACACGTCATCGGTGATACATTTCAGTCCGGTTTTAGGCCTAGACATAGCACTGAATCTGCGTTACTGAGGGTCCATAATGACATTCTTAGAGCCCTGGATAGTTAAAGCTCTTTGGTTTTGGTATTACTGGACCTTACTGCTGCATTTGACACAGTGGATCATGCCATCCTCATCTCTCGTCTTCAACATGTTGCTGGTCTACTGGGTGCGGTGCTAAATTGGTTTTCCTTATACCTCACTTACAGAACTTTTTCAGTAATGATTAATTACTTTTCCTCCTCGGTTGCCCCTATGTCGTCTGGCGGGCCTCAAGTTTCCATTCTTGGTCCTATTGTGTTCTCACTCTATGCTGCCACTTGGTCAACTCATCTCCAATCACAACGTTCAATTTCATTTCCATACAGATTGTTCTGGCTTGGACCCTCTCCAAAACTGCCTTCAGGACATCAAACTGTGGCTTTCCCAGAATTTCCTTCATTTGAATTAAGAAAAGATTGAGTACATCCTATTTAGCCCAGATTCATCCAGTAGTTCTTTTAGTTTTGGTCCTCCAACTCCTCAGTTTACTCCCACTGTGCGTAACCTGAGTGTTATTTTTGATGAAAGTTTACAGTACAATAAACCGATTGTTGCAGTGGTGAAGGCAGGTTTTTACCAGATAAGACTACTCAGTAAGGTAAAATCATTCTTGTCCCATGCTGACCTTGAAAAAGCAATCCATGCCTTCATCAGTTCGAGTAAAGACAACTGCAATGCCCTCTATTCTGGACTAAACCTATCACTCCTCAGTCAGCTACAATTGGTACAAAACACGGCAGCACGTCTTCTCTTCTATACCTCCAAATGTTCACACATTACCCCTGTACTCCGCTCGCTTCACTGGCTCCCGGTGCGCCTTAGGGCGGAGTATAAAGTCCTGCTGTTCGTATTCAAGGCCATCCATGATCTGGCCCCGGCCAACCTCGCTGAATTAGTAACGGTCTACCAACCAGCCAGAACTCTCCGCTCCTCTGAATATACCTCTCTAGTTGCTTCCAAGTTCAAGTATAAAAAGTTTGGAGGCCGGTCGTTTGCTGTCCAGGGACCAAAGCTGTGGATCGCACTTCCAGCTCACCTACGAAGCATTACTGTGCGGAGTGATTTTAAATCGTAGTTGAAAACTCACTTATTCACACAAGCTTTTACCACATTTGTACATGTACAGTTATGTTGTTGATATTTTCTATTGGAAAGCGCCTTGTGCTCCTTTTGGTTGTTGTAAGGCGCTATATAAATACAATTTGATTGATTGATTGATTGATTGATAGTAAAATTCCATGTCAATTCATGTAGTTAGCATTAACACTAGCATTTAGCATTAAAATGAACAAAAAACTAAAAAATGTCCATAAGGATGCACCAGGGTTAAAAAATAATGGATGCTTGACTGTTGGTGACTATTTGGATCTGGTCATATTACTGGCCTGCAATATTTGTTAATATGGACAGTTTCTTAAAAAAAACTGTATCTATTTCAAAATTAGAAAAAGTGTTTGGGTAATTTGAATATTACATTATTAAGACACAATTAAACACATATTGTTGGATCCTTAACCTCTTGTCACTGATGTCCTCAAAATCTCACTCCAACCAGCCGAGCCAAGTTGGAAACCCTAATACTGTGAGTTTATGAATAAAATACCTCTATCATTTTTCAATCAGTTTCAAGAACAAAAAAAAAAAAAGTTGGAAACCCTAATATGTGTGAGGCACAAAGTCTCCTCAGCAGTGAACTTGAAGCATGAGGAAAATTATCTTTCATATAATAATGTGTGCCATGACACGAGCCCAATTTCTTTTTACAATAACAAAAGTACGTTTTTATTTATTGTTTTTAAATCTTTAAAAACCAAACCCTAATAACTATATCGAGCATAGAATATGAATATTATGACTATTTTATGAATTAGCATTGATAATAGTGGCTAAATCAAAATATAAAGAAATTACAATGTTAATTTAGCAGAAAATTGCAAATCCAAAAGGACTTAAAAATGAGGAATTTAAGAGGCAATGTCATAAGAAATGCTAACAATATGAAGTTTTAAACATTAAAGTATAAGCTTAAGCACAACTCATTCAGATGAGCTCTAACACAATCCTCATTCACATGCCGAGAACTGAGATGAATGAGAGATGAGGAGAAACAAATATGGCGATTTAGTTAAAACATTAACACTTGAGTGATCGTGTGTATTTATTATTATGATTATTGTTATTATAAGGACAGAACATCTGCTGGCCAGACATGAGAGTCACAGAGAGGCTCGGATCCTCCGGATGATGTTCGTGTGCTTCAAGCTGCCCAAAACAACAGCTGTATGAAAGCCTCCTCACGCCATCACTGATGCGGATTTCATTAAAGTCTCTTTCAGACTGTTTGCTGAACACACAGAGGACGCGTTTGGGCTTTTAGCAACTTTTACACTTAAACAATCCGTCAAATTCACACGCGGCTTTTCCCCGTGGCTGATGCTCGCCTTGGGTTTGAGCTGATGGAGGCAAAATAAACATTTCCTCTTGGCGTGTTTTAGTCTCTAATAAAAGCTCAGAACCTCTGCTTAGTGTTCACTTTGATTTGACTGTGACAAACTATTTTATAGCTTCAGTTTTGCTCCAAATGTGAGAGAAGAAAACACACGCGTGAGAGGCTCGTGGACACGCACAGACACCGAGCGGGCAGGTTGAGTCGATAAGGTTCTCATGTGTTATTGAAGAGCGCAGCGCCGCGCCGCGCGAGCGCCACTCATTGCTGAAACCAGAACAGCGTTTGAAAGACTTTAGATCCGATCAGAGAGAGATGGCAGAAACCGCCCCAGCTCCGGCTGCTGCCGCCCTGGCCAAAGCGCCCAAGAAGAAGTCCGCTGCGAAAGCCAAGAAAGCAGGCCCAGGCGTCGGTGAGCTCATCGTCAAAGCTGTGTCCGCATCCAAGGAGAGGAGCGGGGTGTCCCTCGCCGCCCTGAAGAAAGCTCTCTCCGCCAGCGGCTACGACGTGGAGAAGAACAACTCCCGCGTCAAGATCGCCATCAAGAGCCTGGTGACAAAAGGCACTCTGGTGCAGGTCAAAGGGACCGGCGCATCGGGCTCATTCAAGCTCAACAAGCAGCAAGCCGAGACCAAGAAGAAGCCCGTGACCAAGAAAGCGGCTCCTAAAGCAAAGAAGCCCGCGGCCAAGAAACCCGCTGCCGCCAAGAAGCCGAAGAGCGCAGCGGCAAAGAAGCCCAAAGCCGCCAAGAAATCTCCCAAGAAGGCCAAGAAACCCGCCGCCACAGCCGCTAAGAAGGCGACGAAGAGTCCCAAGAAGGTAAAGAAGCCAGCAGCCGCTAAGAAAGCAGCCAAGAGCCCCAAAAAAGCCAAGGCAGCAAAACCCAAGACGGCAAAGCCTAAAACCGCCAAGCCTAAAAAGGCAGCGCCCAAAAAGAAGTAAAGTCTTATTAGTACAAACAAATAATGTTTGTTCCTCAACGGCTCTTTTAAGAGCCAACCACTTATTCTGAAAATAGAGCAAAACTCCTGTATTTCAATAATTTCTGCTCATTATGAAGAAACAGTTAAGATGTGACTTTTGACCACTTATAATCCCGCAATTTAAACAAACGGTATAAAGTATTTATTTTTATATATAAATAAAACAACAAGCCTTGAATCACTCAAGCCGAGTAAAGGTAAGCCAATTTTTAAACAATTGATTAAAATGGGCAAAATGCTTATGAGGGTTCAGTGTGATCAGTCCAAGTGGGATGTTGTGCAACTCAGTACCAGAATATATTCACTCGACACAAACTACTACAAACCCCGCACACAGTAAAGGCAGTGCTAAAACCCACAATATTACAAAAGGAACAAAAACTACAGCATCAGAAGATCAATGTGCCCAGAATATACAGTGTGTGACAGGTGTAGCACTTTTGGTAGAGACGGCGATTAATATCCATATTCCATGTTAAAGTGTGCATGTCAAACCCCAGTAACACTGTTAGTGAAGTAAATGATTTTGAAAAGCTTGTTTAAACGGTTTCACCATTTCAGTTAAAATTAGTTTACACAAAACTGCACACAGAAAAACCACATTGTTACATCAATATTAAGGGATATATTTCCCTTACCATCTGTAATGCATTTATATTCTTTCTATCAAATATTTTATCTTATTAGTCACAAATACGTGTGCATAAATATTCCCGCTAGAAAAGGGGGTTGGGCTTTGGAGGGAAGTTTAGTGATTGGTTGAAATCTCTCCAGACTCTGAACCAATGGGCGACTGGCACTCTCCATAAAGACAGTGTGAGGAGATTCTAATTTTGATTTTCTTAGTTTCAACTGTGGAAGTTGTAGTCATAGACTTTAACAATGAGCGGCAGAGGCAAAACCGGCGGCAAAGCCCGAGCAAAGGCTAAGACTCGCTCCTCCAGGGCGGGACTGCAGTTCCCTGTCGGCCGTGTTCACAGGCTTCTCCGCAAAGGCAACTACGCTCAGCGCGTCGGTGCCGGTGCTCCGGTTTATCTGGCCGCTGTGCTCGAGTATCTCACCGCTGAGATCCTGGAGCTGGCTGGAAACGCCGCTCGGGACAACAAGAAGACCCGCATCATCCCCCGTCACCTGCAGCTGGCGGTGCGCAACGACGAGGAGCTGAACAAACTCCTGGGCGGAGTGACCATCGCTCAGGGCGGCGTGCTGCCCAACATCCAGGCGGTGCTGCTGCCCAAGAAGACCGAGAAGCCCGCCAAGTCCAAGTGAAGGGATTCCCGTTAAAACCCAAAAGGCTCTTTTAAGAGCCACCCATTTCATCTGAAAAAGGGCACAATATTAGTAACTAATGACACCATAAAGAATGAATTGATTATAAACTAATCAAACCAGTAATTTGTATGATTGTTTATTACAATAACAGGAACAAAGCAGGGTTTTTCTGCAGGTCTAAGTTTGATCATTTATAATAAAAGGTCTAACAATGGAGCAGAAAGTCTTCAATTCAATATCATGGAATAAATACAAATGGAATTTATTAAACTGAAGTGTTGCTAATAAACTCATTGTGCGCTTCCTAGATATTTACATTTGGAGAACACATTGAAGTTCAAATTGATGTTCCCTTCTTTATTCACTCATTTTTTCTTAAAAGGGTCTTAACTTTGCCTTCATAAAACCTGCAGAAACCCTGACAAACTGCACATGATTAGGGACATCCTGAAACGTTTGCTAGATAGAGATGGTTCTTTGGGTCTTGTTGTGTTTGACTGCAGTGATTCTACAAACAAATAAATACAATAATGCAACTATAAAACCTATGGGTCTGGTCAGCTGTGAAAAGAGCAAAGTAGTAAAGAGAACAAAGCACATTGAGCGGGAAACCCTCCGCTTGTTTGAAAAGAGGAAACGCGCAGTCATTGGCTAGCAGTCATTAGCGCTCGTCACATATTAGCCAATCACAAGCCGCTGCGCCCTCGTCACTGTGAGCGCATGGCGGTCAAATGCTATAAAAGCAGGCGTGTAACAAAAGACATTTCCAGTTCCAGCAGGACAGAGACAAGCGATCAACAACAATGGCAAGAACCAAGCAGACCGCTCGTAAATCCACCGGTGGTAAAGCCCCGAGGAAGCAGCTCGCTACTAAAGCCGCACGTAAGAGCGCTCCGGCGACCGGTGGCGTCAAGAAGCCTCACCGCTACAGGCCCGGGACCGTGGCTCTGCGAGAGATCCGCCGTTATCAGAAGTCCACCGAGCTGCTGATCCGCAAACTGCCCTTCCAGCGGCTGGTGAGAGAGATCGCTCAGGACTTCAAGACGGATCTGCGCTTCCAGAGCTCCGCTGTCATGGCCCTGCAGGAGTCCAGCGAGGCTTATTTGGTCGGCCTGTTTGAGGACACCAACCTGTGCGCCATCCACGCCAAGAGAGTCACCATCATGCCCAAAGACATTCAGCTGGCCCGCCGCATCCGCGGAGAGCGCGCTTAAACCCGCATCAAACCACAAAGGCTCTTTTAAGAGCCACCAAAACTGCACTGAATGAGACTCTTTCCATTTTAACACTGAATATGTTTCGTTTCTTTCAATAACATTATTTAGATTATCATTAACCAAATCATAAGTAGTTTATTACAAAATATGTGACATTTGTGTTTTCATTGGAAGTAGTGTTTAATAGCAGACTATAAATGTAAGGTTTTTGTAACTTAACCCTTTATGGTGCACAGCTGCCATATGACAATATTTTCTATTAATTTCCTTGTTATTCGAGAAATAAACAATACGTTTTACTGATCATTAAAAGAGCAGGCCTTAACTCTATGGTGCACAATATGATTTCAATGAGAAAAACAATATTTGTGGTGTTTTTCCTGCTTTAAATGGGACACTATAACAAAACTCCCTCAAGGCAACATTGTTACATTTTCATGTAGAAAAAAAAAATATATATATATATTGAAAACATCAATTTCTGTCACCAGACACCTGAACAAACATTTATCCATTTTTTTTTATTTATTTTTTTTACAAATTTCGTATTTAATAAAAAGTAACATTTCAATTTCAGCTGTTGCTCTGAGGAAAGATTGTGCCATCGTTGAACAAAAGTATCACCAAACCATCACATCAAGTTATTAATCACATTAAGTTATCACATCAAGTTATCATTATTAATCATATCAAGTTATCACATCAAGTTGTTAATCATATCAAGTTATTAATCATATTAAGTTATCACATCAAGTTATTAATCATATCAAGTTATCACATCCATCTCAATTCTTTGCACTTTCATTGATTAGTATTTGAGTTCTTCTTCCCTGAGATAGGATTGACCAATAAATTGGTGTTTCATTTGATTAAAAATAACCTAAAATTGACTATGTTGCCTGGAGACAACACCTTACCGTAGATGATGGGACATTCTGCCAGAAACATACATTATCCTTCCTTGAATTGTTTACAGCGCATAACAAGTATTTAATCCAAACACGTCTAAAACTGACTGATGGTTGATTTCTGTGAGTTGTTCTGTAAAGGATTATCCCATTCATTTTCATTTTTTCTTTATTATAAAACACTTTAAAAATACAAATCCTGTCTTTGTCCTCAGCCAAATTGGAGCTGCAGCTTTCATACTTTTGTTATGCTAAAAACATTTGTGATGAAAAAAACTAAACGTTTAAGTTGTTATCATTCCCATCAATTGATTAAAAACATAAAATTAATCATAAATTCTACAAATAAATACTATTTTACAACTGTCCTCATGTTTTCGGTCAGTCCAGTTACGTTTTCATAAAACTCCACATAAAATCTGTGCCTTTAAGGGTTTGTCCACTTCATATTACAGCTTGGTAATAACTGGGTGATACCATTGTAATATCTGTATTACTACATAGGAAATGACATGCAATTTCTGTTATTACCATGTAATTTCCTAATTAATAATGTAGATATATCCATAGTATTACCAGTTATTACTGACAGTTACTTTACATTGTGATATTCAGTTAAATGCCTATTGATTTAATACATTTTTTAATTAAATGTTAAATATTGAAATAAAATAAAATTAGTTTATTGAATTAAAAAGATGTTTGGACTATATCATTTGTCAGTCATAATGAATTAGGTCCTTAGTATAAGTCCTTGGCTGAATTTTACCATAGTCTAATATTACATTAATATTAAAATTCTAATAATTTAAAATAGGAATACTAATCAAAACTTAAACAAGGACAACAAAACATAACTTTTTCTGCATTAACAAAATCCATAAAGTCAGTCCTGTCACGCCACGTTCATTCCTGTCACACAGGAAATTATTATATAAAAATGTACTATTTGAGGAAATACTGATGAATTAATCTCTTTAACTGTGTAGATGAACGCTGGGGTATATATCCTCACTATGTTTTAGTAAAAATCTCCTATGTAAAGGTAGTTATTTTATAACTATATGAGTGCCTGGCGGGTATTCTGTGACTTTTGTATAGTTGACCGAAAAGTTGCTTATATTTCTTATAGGATTTAATAAATCATGTTAGATACAATCAGGGACATGTGGCCAATAAGAAAATGCTATTCATAAAAAATTAAAAAATAAATATTAGGAAACCATTCTAACATACATTTGTCTGTGACAGGGCCTGACATTTCAGGGGTGTAATGCGTAGAAAAATGTATTTTATTAATTGATAAAAACATGCTGAGGTGGCATGATATGTAATGTCTCAGTTTAACATGTCCTCCATATGACTCGATGTTCAGATTTAACAAACAAAACATTTGCCCCCGAGATTTTTTACAAGTGGAAATGTACGTTTCTGGTAGGATGTCCCTGATATCATTATCTTCTTCTAATATCATCTTCATTACATTAATCTATTAAAACTTGGTCTTTAATAATAAACCAAGGACAGGGCTCGTGAGATCAGGGTTAAGGGTTAAATCACATGTTTTGTGCTTGACCTACATCGAGGGGAGGAGCTTGTTGCGCGGTCGTGGTTTCTGTCAGGTCCTGTAAGCCAATATAAACGGCCTCCTTGCAGCGTTTATTCTACACTCGTTACTGTCGTTTGAGTGACTGAATTAGCGCGAGGTAAACATGTCTGGAAGAGGCAAAGGCGGTAAAGGGCTCGGTAAAGGAGGCGCTAAGCGTCACCGTAAAGTTTTGCGCGATAACATCCAGGGAATCACCAAACCCGCCATCCGTCGTCTGGCTCGTCGCGGCGGTGTCAAGCGCATCTCCGGTCTGATCTACGAGGAGACCCGCGGAGTGTTGAAGGTGTTTCTGGAGAACGTTATCCGCGATGCCGTGACCTACACCGAGCACGCTAAGAGAAAGACCGTTACCGCCATGGATGTTGTGTACGCGCTGAAGCGACAGGGACGCACCCTGTACGGCTTCGGAGGTTAAACGCCTGAAATCAAGAGGAACCAAAAACCCAACGGCTCTTTTAAGAGCCACACACTCCCTCATATAAAGAGTCATGTCTCATCAGTCCTGATAATCCAGAGAAGGAGAAACTGGAACTTTAACTGATAAATACTTAATGTAACAATTACCACAGATGTCCAATGCTTATGTAACAGATTGCAGATTTTCCCCAGGGATGGGTTGTATTTCTAAAGCAGCTGCAAAAGAATATTACAAGCGGCCATTAAGCCTGTTTTATATGCCCCCTAACTTTCCTATAAGGATAAATATTGGTCCAGGTTATTTTGGGTTATATCCGTTTATATAATTAATTCTGTTCTGAATAAATATCAGAAATGTGAAAGTTCTGCAAAGAAGATATTGACATTTTATCTCAATTTAAGGTCCTAAGGTGTTTTAATTTTGTATAAGTGCATTGATGTCAGTTTTTGGCTGATAGTCAAATTACCGTTCTAATGTTTATTTCAGAGAAGATACTTTTTATTGCAATTCAAAGTGATTTACAGAAACAAGGACAAAGTTACAATTGGGGAACAATGAAATGTTAGTGGTAAAGAGGCTTTTGTGCAGGAGGGAATTCCTGGTACAAAATCAGTTTGAAAGGGATCTTATTACTTTATTCTAAAAATGAGGTTTCAGATTACACTATTTTGCAGAATATTACTCTTTTCAAACTTTTATTAAAGTAAAAAAGCGGGAAAGGAACAAAGGAAACGAAATCTTGTGGTTGTCCTTCAAACATAAAGCGGTAGGCGGGGCTAATATTTGCCCATCTGTGATTGGCCCTCGTTCCTCTCCTGATGCTTTGAGTTGTCCAATGAAACACGAGTTTATGGGTTCAACCTCTGAAAAAGCCAATCAGAGAATTCCGGATCTCTTAGTAAATTAGCATATGGCGGTGAATAAATGCCTTTGTCTCGTTCCTGATCTCACATTGACTCATCAGCATCATGCCTGAACCAGCAAAGTCCGCGCCTAAGAAGGGCTCCAAGAAGGCCGTCACCAAGACCGCCGGGAAGGGAGGAAAGAAGCGCAGAAAGTCCAGGAAGGAGAGCTACGCTATCTATGTGTACAAAGTCCTGAAGCAGGTTCATCCTGACACCGGCATCTCCTCCAAGGCCATGGGCATCATGAACTCTTTCGTCAATGACATCTTCGAGCGCATCGCCGGTGAGGCGTCTCGTCTGGCGCACTACAACAAGCGCTCCACCATCACTTCCAGAGAGATCCAGACCGCTGTGCGTCTGCTGCTGCCCGGAGAGCTGGCCAAACACGCCGTGTCCGAGGGCACAAAGGCCGTCACTAAATACACCAGCTCAAAGTGAGCTGTGGTCTGACCTTACCCACCCCCAAAGGCTCTTTTAAGAGCCACCCATCTTCTCAGTTAAAGACCTTAAATGTTTGAGATTAATTAAAAGTTCTTGTTCCATTGATGGCCTGTTTTAGTAAATTGTTGTAAAGAAAAACAATTATTTCATAGAATAGGCACTCATTAACATAGAATATTTTATATATTCTCACATTTAGTTTCTGGTAGTGAACCACCAGTTCAGTTCTGCAGCATATTATGCATTTTAGAAACAGAAAATTATCAATCTGAATTTAAAAGCATAGCCTTCCCACACTGTATATTAATAAATGTGTCTAATTTGACAGGGAACACAACATTTTTAACAAACTGGTGAGATATTGCATATTCTGTTATATTTATTCATATTTTTTATAATAAACACGTCATATTTTAAATTAGTATTTTTTTTTTTTTTTGAAAATTGTATTCTTGGACCTGTTTGGTCTCTGTCCCTTCAGAAAGGTTTTTTTTATTTTTTGGTTCCTCTAGGTGGCAGTAAAAGGAAAATAAATCTTTATCTCCTTCTGAAAAAAAAAATAAAGTTGAGATTTAACTGATAGGAGTCACTGGTGTCTCCAACTTTTAGTCTTCATTTTTGATTTTCTGAAAGATGTGGGAATACCTGAATTATGTTTATTCATTCTTTTTTCTTTAGATTATTGCACAGAAAATTAGGTTTTTCGTTTGTTGTTGCTGTTTTAAATCAAATAATAGTGAACCACAAACTGAGCATTCATTTTAAAGGGGAATTTCCAAATATCTTTTATTTATTTGTTATAATGCAGGTAGGCTATTTTATGCCATCCTTCGTCTTAGACTAGGCCTATTCGGCTATACGCAAGTTTTGATATTGTAGCCTTGGCTACTATTTTATTGTTTTTCTATTTGCTTTAAAAATAGAATGTAGGTCTACTGTTGTAACGATTTCGGATGCAGCTGTGTCCCTTACAGATAATGAAGTCAAACAATACAATATTATTGCGATAGTCCAAGGAATGTTAAAAGGTTGACAAAAAACAAACAAACAAACAAACAGTAGATTTAAAAGCTATAGTTGGTATTACATTGGGGATCTAAATGAATAGGCATAACTTGGTCATCTCTAAAAAAACACATTTGTTGCATAGGCCTGTTTTGTTCTATCGTTAAAAAAGTTGATTCCGTATCGTATATCGCAAATTATTTATAGCCCATATCTGTGTGTGTGTGTGTGTGTGTGTGTGTTCCATATATTTGTAAAATGCAGTGAGTAATTAGAAGATTGAAATGTACTTACACTATAAAAAAAATGGCAGGTCTCTAATTTAAAATGTTCTACTTCAAAATGTTTTAGTTGGCCAAATTGAATTTCTGTGAATTAATTGATATCAATTCACAGAAATTCATTATGGCCGACTGAAAAAATTAGATGTGACCAGTCACTAGAAAATGTTAAATAGGAGATGCCTAACATTTTTATAGGCTACTTTTTTCATAATAATAGGACTATTATGATGAAATATGATTCAGAAGATCACAGAGAAGTGGGACAGTTTGCGAGGACGGATTGACAGTCTGTGCGTTCTGGAAAAGTCCAGAACGGCCGTCCAACCGAGGGTCGTCGCCCGGCCGTCGGCAAAAAAAAAAAAAAGGTCTAATAACGCAATATGAACAGCCAATATTAATGGCTAGCAGTAAACGTTAGGAGAAAGGTAGATGAGAAAAAGTTAAAGAAAAGAGGGCCAAGTCTCTTGAGAATGATCCAGTATAGTGTAAAAAGCTCACATAGCTCCACGGCCTCGGCATGATGTTACTCAGGGAATTGTTACTCTTCCTGTAAGAGTTATAATATTACTTTACTTATTACAGGGAATAAAAAGTTACTAGTTACGTTACTCGTCACGTTACTATATTCCTTTTACTATCCTGCGCCCTGCCCCTTTCTAAAAAGTGACAGATAACCAATGTGTAAACAAACTTTACACATTGCTGCCTCTCTGACCTGGTGATGCTATACAAAGAAACAATGCATATTTAAAAATAATAAACAGTCTCTCCCAACTAATAGCTATCTAATGCTATTTAACTAATTTAACTAGCAGCATGGAGTATGCTTTTTTTTTTTTTTTTACAAAACATAGAGTTTCCCAACATCACTGGCTAAATTAATAACAGCAAGTCAACCCTGATTTTTTTTTTGTGCACATGTAGAGCAGTATTCAGTGTTTTTGCAGAAGATTCAACTTTGCTTAATGCTACTCTCCCAACGAGTGCATGCATCACTGGCAGCATCCTACCGGTCAGCACAGGCGTTTCTTTTTATAAGTTTTACATGGCTGTGCTTCAATAAATTGGATTTAGAATCGTTAGCGGTGGTAAACTTTTTACTGTACAATGTGACACAATAATGGCGATACTTAACAGCTGTTGAAAGAAAACATATCCAACCCATTCTCCATTCTTCCTTGACTCCTCTGCCCCATGCCTTTCAGAATCCTGTGGGTAAAATCACATTCACTACGTCCATCTTTTTTCATAGATCATTATTTATAACATTATTGCCTAATTGCTTATTATATATTATATTTGTGTGTTCTCCGTGTCCGTTTATAGGTTGGACAAGACTCAATCCAGACCAACTCCCTTAAGAAGAGGAGAACTTAACCCCTCCCACCCATATCCAGTCATCACAACAGGAAACACCAGCCACACCATCACAAAACCAGGCTCCATCCATTGACACACCAGCAATCCAAACTACATCCATCTGCACGTCACCACAGCCATCTCCTTCCTACCACACAGCTTCTTGGCTTCACCCACTCCACTGGTTCTATCCAGCTTCCTGGCTACCCCCTCTTCACTGGCTCCATCCAGCTTCCTGGCTTCACCCACTCCACTGGTTCTATCCAGCTTCCTGGCTTCACCCTCTTCACTGGCTCCATCCAGCTTCCTGGCTTCACCATCTTCACTGGCTCCATCCAGCTTCCTGGCTTCACCCTCTTCACTGGCTCCATCCAGCTTCCTGGCTTCGCCCTGTCCACTGGTTCCATCCACTTTGCTGGCTCCACCCTCTTCACTGGCTCCATCCAGCTTCCTGGCTTCCAAAGAAGCTGACGAACAGCGGTCTTTTGAATCGGATTTGGCGGTGACTCTGGAAGACTTGGAGTTAAGCTTTTCTTTGAGAAAAGAACAAAGAACGGCACTGAAGTCATTCTTAAGAAAAGAAGATGTGTTCAGAGTTTTGCCGACCGGATACGGCAAAGGTCTATCAACTAAAGTCAGCTCGGCTTCACCTTCTTCTTCGCTCTGGTTGGTTGTGGCACTCATGGTGATATCCAATTGCTTGCAGAGGGAATTTGAAAGACAGCCATTTATCCCACCCCTCGGATTGAGTCCTGCCAACGGTGAGTTTCCAGACCCAACATCTTGATGTGGGTCTGGCTATTTGTCATTTAGTGTATATGTCATAATTTTAGGTTTATTTTTAAAATGGAAAAATATTTTAATATAACTCTAATTAAACTGTCCCTTTAAGTTTGGTTTTAAAAGGAACACTTAAAAGATTATTGTACAAGTGAAATGGTAAAATTCCAATAAAATACACACCTGTGTCAAAATATGTAGTTATCATTAACACTAGCATTTAGCATTAAAATGAGCAAAAAACAAAACTGAAAAAGACAAAAAATGTCCATAAGGATGGACAAGGGTTAAAAAATAATGGATGCTTGACTATTGGTGACTATTTGGATCTGGTCATATTACTGGCCTGCAATATTTGTTAATATGGACAGTTTCTTAAAAAAAAATGTATCTATTTCAAAATTAGAAAAAGTGTTTGCGTAATTCGGATATTATATTATTAAGACACAATTAAACACAAATTGTTGGATCCTTAACCTCTTGTCACTGATGTCCTCAAAATCTCACTCCAACCAGCCGAGCCAAGTTGGAAACCCTAATACTGTGAGTTTATGAATAAAATACCTCTATCATTGTTCAATCAGTTTCAAGAACAAAAAAATAAATAAAATAATAATAATAATAATAATAATAATAATAATAATAATAATAATAATAAAATTAAAAAAATATATATATATATATATATATATATATATATATATATATATATATATATATATATATATATATATATATATATATATATATATATATATATATTTAAGCACATCATGTTCAAAGTGTGTTGTTTTAGGCTGAGAAGTCTCTCAGCTTTGGTTCAGGGTTAAAGAGAGATGTGTGTGTTCGGTTTTATGTGTGAGGCTCAAAATCTTCCTCACTTATGCAGTGAAGCATGAGGAACATGATGTTTCATATAATATTGTGTGCCATGAGCCCAATTTCTAATAACAAAAGTACGTTTTTATTTATTGTTTTTAAATCTTTAAAAACCAAACCCTAATAACTATATCGAGCATAGAATATGAATAATATGACTATTTTATGAATTAGCATTCATAATAGTGGCTAAATCAAAATATAAAGAAATTACAATGAGTGACCAGTGATGCATTATTTGCATTTACAAATTTAGCAGAAACTTAAATCCAAAAGGACTTAAAAATAAGGAATTTAAGCAATTAATTGCTAGCATAAGAAATGCTAGCAATACGAAGTTTCAAACATTGTCCAGAAAAGTATAAGCTACAAGCACAACTCACTCAGATGAGCTCTAACGCAATCCTCATTCACATGCCGAGAACTGAGATGAATGAGAGAAGAGGAGAAACAAATATGGCGATTTAGTTAAAACATTAACACTTGAGTGATCGTGTGTATTTATTATTATGATTATTGTTATTATAAGGACAGATCATCTGCTGGCCAGACATGAGTCACAGAGAGGCTCGGATCCCCCGGATGATGTTCGTGTGCTTCAAGCTGCCCAAAACAACAGCTGTATGAAAGCCTCCTCACGCCATCACTGATGCGGATTTCATTAAAGTCTCTTTCAGACTGTTTGCTGAACACACAGAGGACGCGTTTGGGCTTTTAGCAACTTTTACACTTAAACAATCCGTCAAATTCACACGCGGCTTTTCCCCGTGGCTGATGCTCGCCTTGGCTTTGAGCTGATGGAGGCAAAATAAACATTTACTCATGGCGTGTTTTAATATCTAATGAAAGCCCAGAACCTCTGCTTAGTGTTCACTTTGATTTGATTGTGAGAAACTATTTTACCGCTTCAGTTTTGCTCCAAATGTGAGAGAAGAAAACACACGCGTGAGAGGCTCGTGGACGCGCACAGACACCGAGCGGGCAGGTTGAGTCTATAAGGTTCTCATGTGTTATTGAAGAGCGCAGCGCCGCGCGAGCGCCATTCATTGCTGAAACCAGAACAGCGTTTGAGAGACTTTAGATCCGATCCGAGAGAGATGGCAGAAACCGTCCCAGCTCCGGCTGCTTCCGCCCCGGCCAAAGCGCCGAAGAAGAAGTCCGCTGCGAAAGCCAAGAAAGCAGGTCCAGGCGTCGGTGAGCTCATCGTCAAAGCTGTGTCCGCATCCAAGGAGAGGAGCGGTGTGTCCCTCGCCGCCCTGAAGAAAGCTCTCTCCGCCAGCGGATACGACGTGGAGAAGAACAACTCCCGCGTCAAGATCGCCATCAAGAGCTTGGTGACTAAAGGCACTCTGGTGCAGGTCAAAGGGACCGGCGCATCGGGCTCATTCAAGCTCAACAAGCAGCAAGCCGAGAGCAAGAAGAAGCCCGCGACCAAGAAAGCGGCTCCTAAAGCAAAGAAGCCCGCGGCCAAGAAACCCGCTGCCGCCAAGAAGCCCAAGAGCGCAGCGGCAAAGAAGCCCAAAGCCGCCAAGAAATCTCCCAAGAAGGCCAAGAAACCCGCCGCCACAGCCGCTAGGAAGGCGACGAAGAGTCCCAAGAAGGCAAAGAAGCCAGCAGCCGCTAAGAAAGCAGCCAAGAGCCCCAAAAAAGCCAAGGCAGCAAAACCCAAGACGGCAAAGCCTAAAGCCGCCAAGCCTAAAAAGGCAGCGCCCAAAAAGAAGTAAAGTCTTATTAGTACAAACAAAAAATGTTTGTTCCTCAACGGCTCTTTTAAGAGCCAACCACTTATTCTGAAAATAGAGCAAAAGTCCTGTATTTTTATGATTTCTGCTCATTATGAAGAAACAGTTAAGATGTGACTTTTGAACACTTATAGTCCGGCAATCTAAGCAAACGGTATAAAGTACTTATTTTTATATATAAGTAAACACAAAGCCTTGAATCACTCAAGCCGAGTAAAGGTAAGCCATTTTTTAAACAATTGATTAAAATGGGCAAAATGCTTATGAGGGTTCAGACTGATCAGTCCAAGCGGGATGTTGTGCAACTCAGTACTCGACACTACAAACAACCCCACACACAGTAAAGGCAGTGCTAAAACCACAATATTACAAAAGGAACAAAAACTACAGCATCAGTAGATCAATGTGCCCAGAATATACAGTGTGTGACAGGTGTAGCACTTTTGGTAGAGACGGCGATTAATATCCATATTCCATGTTAAAGCGTGCATGTCAAACCCCAGTAACACTGTTAGTGAAGTAAATGATTTTGAAAAGCTTGTTTAAACGGTTTCACCATTTCAGTTAAAATTAGTTTACACAAAACTGCACACAGAAAAACCACATTGTTACATCAATATTAAGGGATATATTTCCCTTACCATCTGTAATGCATTTATATTCTTTCTATCAAATATGTTATCTTATTAGTCACAAATACGTGTGCATAAATATTCCCGCTAGAAAAGGGGGTTGGGCTTTAGTGATTGGTTGAAATCTCTCCAGACTCTGAACCAATGGGCGACTGGCACTCTCTGTAAAGACAGTGTGAGGAGATTCTAACTTTGATTCTCTTAGTTTCAACTGTGGAAGTTGTACTCAGAGACTTTAACAATGAGCGGCAGAGGCAAAACCGGCGGCAAAGCCCGAGCAAAGGCTAAGACTCGCTCCTCCAGGGCGGGACTGCAGTTCCCTGTCGGCCGTGTTCACAGGCTTCTCCGCAAAGGCAACTACGCTCAGCGCGTCGGTGCCGGTGCTCCGGTTTATCTGGCCGCTGTGCTCGAGTATCTCACCGCTGAGATCCTGGAGCTGGCTGGAAACGCCGCTCGGGACAACAAGAAGACCCGCATCATCCCCCGTCACCTGCAGCTGGCGGTGCGCAACGACGAGGAGCTGAACAAACTCCTGGGCGGAGTGACCATCGCTCAGGGCGGCGTGCTGCCCAACATCCAGGCGGTGCTGCTGCCCAAGAAGACCGAGAAGCCCGCCAAGTCCAAGTGAAGGGATTCCCGTTAAAACCCAAAAGGCTCTTTTAAGAGCCACCCATTTCATCTGAAAAAGGGCACAATATTAGTAACTAATGACACCATAAAGGATGAATTGATTATAAACTAATCAAACCAGTAATTTGTATGATTGTTTATTACAATAACATGAACAAAGCAGGGTTTTTCTGCAGGTCTAAATTTGATCATTTATAATAAAAGGTCTAACAATGGAGCAGAAAGTCTTCAATTCAATATCATGGAATAAACACAAATGGAATTTATTAAACTGAAGTGTTGCTAATAAACTCATTGCGAGCTTCCTAGATATTTACATTTGGAGAACACATTGAAGTTCAAATTGATGTTCCCTTCTTTGTTCACTCATTTTTCAAGGGTCTTAACTTTACCTTCATAAAACCTGCAGAAACCCTGACAAACTGCACATGATTAGGGACATCCTGAAACGTTGGCTTGATAGAGATGGTTCTTTGGGTCTTGTTGTGTTTGACTGCAGTGATTCTACAAACAAATAAATACAATAATGCAACTATAAAACCTATGGGTCTGGTCAGCTGTGAAAAGAGCAAAGTAGTAAAGAGAACAAAGCACATTGAGCGGGAAACCCTCCGCTTGTTTGAAAAGAGGAAACGCGCAGTCATTGGCTAGCAGTCATTATGGTGCGTTCACACCGGAAGCGATTCGCGCGAGTGATTTACATGTTAAGTCTATGCAGAGACGCGAATTGGCATTCTGCGGCGCGATTCGCGCGAATGAGGCGGCGCGAAACACGCGAATTGAGCGTTTTGAACGCGTGATTCGCGCGAAACATGCGAATCGCTCAAGTTGAAAAATCTGAACTTTGGCGGATATTCGCGCCGCGTTAACCAATCAGGAGCTTGCTCTAGTAGTGACAACAATGAGAAGAAAATAGTATTAATCATCTGGTTCAGACAAGTGTGCATATGACTATTACTGTGATAATATTAAATGACATGAACCACAAGCAGTCTCTTTTTGTTAAATGCCAGTTTATGTATAATCAATAATACAAAAGTATAATCTTAAAATGTATAATAAGCTATAAAAAAGCAAACAATTCAGTCAAACATTCAAAGTCAGTGCTAGTATGCTACAACAGTAAATTAAAGTTAAAAAGCCTAAAAATAAAAAGTTATGAAACTTAACTTTGCCCTCAGCCTAAACGATTTGCCAGGGAACAAATTATATATCCATGAGACCAAAGATCGCCCGTTACACACACACACACACACACACACACGACGAATTATAGCTGGAGACACCTCAGAGCCAGCGGCAAATGTGGGAAGGACTGGCCGAGGAAAGGCTGCTCTCGCCGGGGTTAACGTGCGCGGCCGCCGCTGATCCACTGAAGCACACAACTCCGAAAACGGAAGATAAAAAGTTCAAATAGGCACTCTTTTTATAAATAAACCACATATTTGAGCTTTAAACAACTATATTATCGCCTGAAAAAGTATTCAAACTACGTTTTGTCACACATTAACAGCAGTATTTTTTACAAAAAAAGACCTCAAGTGACCGAGTCAAGTGGCTGGTAGAAGCCCCTCCCATGACGCGAATTCGCGTCTGTTCTGTAGTGAATGGCACACGCGAATGAAGCGAGTAAACTCAAAATGTTCAAGCGTCCACCTTCGCGCGAATAATTCGCGTCAATCGCGTCCGGTGTGAACGCCCCATTAGCGCTCGTCACATATTAGACAATCACAAGCCGCTGCGCCCTCGTCACTGTGAGCGCATGGCGGTCAAATGCTATATGAGCAGGCGTGTAACATAAGACAGCATTTCCAGCTCCAGCAGGACAGAGACAAGCGATCAACAACAATGGCAAGAACCAAGCAGACCGCTCGTAAATCCACCGGTGGTAAAGCCCCGAGGAAGCAGCTCGCTACTAAAGCAGCTCGTAAGAGCGCTCCGGCGACCGGCGGCGTCAAGAAGCCTCACCGCTACAGGCCCGGGACCGTGGCTCTGCGAGAGATCCGCCGTTATCAGAAGTCCACCGAGCTGCTGATCCGCAAACTGCCCTTCCAGCGGCTGGTGAGAGAGATCGCTCAGGACTTCAAGACGGATCTGCGCTTCCAGAGCTCCGCTGTCATGGCCCTGCAGGAGTCCAGCGAGGCTTATTTGGTCGGCCTGTTTGAGGACACTAACCTGTGCGCCATCCACGCCAAGAGAGTCACCATCATGCCCAAAGACATTCAGCTGGCCCGCCGCATCCGCGGAGAGCGCGCATAAACCCCGCATCTGCACCACAAAGGCTCTTTTAAGAGCCACCAAAACTGCACTGAATGAGTGCCTTTCCATTTTAACACTGAATATGTTTCGTTTCTTACAATAACATTATTTAGATTATCATTAACTAAATCATAAGTAGTTTATTACAAAATATGACATTTGTGTTTTCATTGGAAGTAGTGTTTAATTGCAGACTATAAATATAAGGTTTTTGTAACTTAACCCTTTATGGTGCACAGCTGCCATATGACAATATTTTCTATTAATTTCCTTGTTATTCAGAAATAAACAATACATTTTACTGATCATTAAAAGAGCAGGCCTTAACTCTATGGTGCACAATATGATTTCAATGAGAAAAACAATATTTGTGGTGTTTTTCCTGCTTTAAATGGGACACTATAACAAAACTGCCTCAAGGCAACATTGATACATTTTCATGTAGAAAAAAATATATATATATATTTATTGAAAACATCAATTTCTGTCACCAGACACCTGAACAAACATTTATCCATTTTTTTTATTATTATTATTTTTACAAATTTCATATTTAATAAAAAGTAACATTTCAATTTGAGGAAAGATTGTGCCATCGTTGAACAAAAGTATCACCAAACCATCACATCAAGTTATTACTCACATTAAGTTATCACATCAAGTTATCATTATTAATCATATCAAGTTATCACATCAAGTTGTTAATCATATCAAGTTATTAATCATATTAAGTTATCACATCAAGTTATTAATCATATCAAGTTATCACATCCATCTCAATTCTTTGCACTTTCATTGATTAGTATTTGAGTTCTTCTTCCCTGAGATAGGGTTGACCAATAAATTGGTGTTTCATTTGATTAAAAATAAACTAAAATTGACTATGTTGCCTGGAGACAACACCTTACCGTAGATGATGGGACATTCTGCCAGAAACATACATTATCCTTCCTTGAATTGTTTACAGCGCATAACAAGTATTTAATCCAAACACGTCTAAAACTGACTGATGGTTGATTTCTGTGAGTTGTTCTGTAAAGGATTATCCCATTCATTTTCATTTTTTCTTTATTATAAAACACTTTAAAAATACAAATCCTGTCTTTGTCCTCAGCCAAATTGGAGCTGCAGCTTTCATACTTTTGTTATGCTAAAAACATTTGTGATGAAAAAAACTAAACGTTTAAGTTGTTATCATTCCCATCAATTGATTAAAAACATAAAATTAATCATAAATTCTACAAATAAATACTATTTTACAACTGTCCTCATGTTTTCGGTCAGTCCAGTTACGTTTTCATAAAACTCCACATAAAATCTTTGCCTTTAAGGGTTTGTCCAAAACATGTCTAAAAGGTTAATGAAATCCCTTGCTTGCATGTTAACAGTTCTTATGCTAACACGCTGATAGGCTGATTAATAGCGGTTTAAAATGGTTGACCTTCAGGCCCTGTCAGAACCCTGAAAGTGATAAAGAAAGGGAGACATGGATGCAGAACAAGGAAAGAAGGAAAAGTATTCATGAGTTGGTTGAGCGAGACCAAAGACATATGCACAAATTATGGAGAGAGCAACAGAAAACATCTAGGCTTAAGAGAAAGGCAGCAGTTCCAGGGTCAGGGCCTTCAAGGTTAGAAAGGGCGAGACCATCACAGTACCACTTCATATTACAGCTTGGTAATAACTGGGTGATACCATTGTAATATCTGTATTACTACATAGGAAATTACATGCAATTTCTGTTATTACCATGTAATTTCCTAATTAATAATGTAGATATATCCATAGTATTACCAGTTATTACTGAGCCTTAAGACAATGTGGTACCACAGTTACTTAATACTTTAATACATTTTTTAATTAAATGTTAAATATTGAAATAAAATAAAATTAGTTTATTGATTTAAAAAGATGTTTGGACTATATCATTTGTCAGTCATAATGAATTAGGTCCTTAGTATAAGTCCTTGGCTGAATTTTACCATAGTCTAATATTACATTAATTTTAAAAATTATAATATTTTAAAATAGGAATACTAATCAAAACTTAAACAAGGACAACAAAACATAACTTTTTCTGCATTAACGAAATCCATAAAGTCAGTCCTGTCACGCCACGTTCATTCCTGTCACACAGGAAATTATTATATAAAAATGTACTATTTGAGGAAATACTGATGAATTAATCTCTTTAACTGTGTAGATGAACGCTGGGGTATATATCCTCACTATGTTTTAGTAAAAATCTCCTATGTAAAGGTAGTTATTTTATAACTATATGAGTGCCTGGCGGGTATTCTGTGACTTTTGTATAGTTGACCGAAAAGTTGCAGCGTGGAGAAACTGCGGGTGGAAACACGGAGTACATAGCAATTTAAATAGCTTTTATTAATTGTATTAAGCATACAAGTTGTTGAAATAAAAGAATCTGATGGGGAAATTAAGGAAAAAGAAAAAAGAGGAGGTTGGATCAGAAACAAGAGTTAGAATTGACGAAATAGAGATAGAAGAAGGAAATGATGAGATGGGTTGGACACAAGTGGAAGGGGGGAGAATAAAACGGGTTGAAAAGGCAAATAGTAAGAGGAAAAAAGATAATGAAGAGGAGTTAGTAAGTACAGATGAGGATAGTGAAAGGGAAGTAATAAGTGAAAGGAGAGCAGAAATAAAAATGATTGTACGATTTAAAGAGGGACAAGGAGTAAAAGGGGTAAACCCAATTGAGTTAACAAATGAGTTGAGGAAACAATTAGGAGAGATTAGAGGTGCAAGAGTGCTACAGGATGGAGCATTAATGGTGATATGTGATAATGAGGAGCAGAGGGATAAGGTGATGAAAATGAAGGCTGTGTGTAAACAAGTGGTTTCAAGTTGTAGTCAGACAGGTGAAAAATCATGGTTATGTGGAGTAGTTACAGGGGTAGCATTGGAGGTCACTATGATAGAGCTGATGAGGAATATTAGTCGCAGCGGTTATAGTCCTGCCATATTTGAAGCGAGGGGATGGCTTTGCAGCCTTAGCTATATTAAGTATACATGATATAAGGTAATGATCTGAGATGTCATCGCTCTGCTGCAGAATTTTAATGGTATCAACATTTAGTCCATGTGACAGTATTAGATCTAAAGTATGATTAAGGCGATGAGTGGGTCCAGATACGTGTTGTCTAACTCCAATAGAGTTTATAATGTCTTTAAATGCCAATCCCAATGCGTCTTTTTCATTGTCAACATGGATATTAAAATCACCAACAATTATCACTTTATCTGCAGCCAGTACTAACTCTGATAGAAAACCAGCAAATTCTTTGATAAAGTCTGTATTGTGCCCTGGTGGCCTGTATACAGTAGCCAACACAAATGTCAAACGGGATTTATCATTTACACTACACAATGTTACATAAAGCACCAAAACTTCAAAGGAATTATATTTGAAACTAGACTTCTGAGTAATACTGAAGATATCATTATAAATTACAGCAACACCTCCCCCTTTTCCTTTCAGACGTGGCTCGTGTTTATAACAATAATCTTGGGGAGTGGACTCATTTAAAGTAATGTAGTCGTCAGGTTTTAGCCAGGTTTCTGTCAAACACAGCACATCTAGGTTATGATCCATAATCATATCATTAACAATAAGCGCTTTTTGGCGAAAGGGATCGAATATTCAGCAACCCGAGATTTATCAATTGTTCATCCGTATTATATCTGTTGTTTATTTGTTGGACATCAATTAAATTTTTACTGTTGAATGGTTTTGATGTTTTTGTATTTACTGATTCGGGAACAGACACAGTCTCTATGTGATAATATCTAGGTGAAAGCGTCTCTATGTGCTGGGATTTAGCTGACTCTGGTGACGTGAGACAGCTAGCAGACGGTTGGTTTAGCCAGTTTGTCTGCTTCCTGACCTGGGCCCCAGTGAGTCAAGGTTTAGCTCTAAGACTATGTGCCAAATTACTAGAGAGAAGAGCAGCACCAGCCCGGTAGGATGAATTCCGTCTATCTTCAACAGGTCGGGTCTGCCCCAAAAACTTTTCCAATTGTCTATGAACCCTATGTTATTTTATGGACACCACTTAGACAACCAGCCATTGAGTGATGATAATCTGCTAACTATTTCATCACTCCTTTTAACAGGAGGGGGCCAGATAAACAGACTGCCGGTGACATCTTACTTGCAGTTTACACACCTCTTTAATGTTAATTTTGGTGATCTCCGACTGACGGTTTAACATCATTAGTGCCGACGTGAATAATAATCTTAGAGAATTTACGATTAGCTTTAGCCAGCACTTTTAAATTTGCTTTGATGTCAGGCGCTCTGGCTCCCGGTAAACATGTGACTATGGTGGCTGGTGTCTCTATTTTCACGCCCGTGTAATAGAATCGCCAATAACTAGGCACTTTCAACAGGATCCTCAGTGGGTGCATCACTGAGTGGGGAGAACCTGTTTGATGTTCTAATCGAACGGCAGAGTGGTTTTTAGATCCGCGACTATGCTGTCTCACAGTCACCCAATTGCCCTGCCGCGGGGCTCAGCCGAACCAAACAATGAGTGTTCACTAAGCTAGTCGCATCCAAAACAGTATCTAAAGCTGTACCATTCTCACTACTCTCACATAAAGTCTGGATGCGTGTCTCTAAATCTGAAATCTTCTCCGTCAGCCTGATTAATTCCTTACATTTAACACATGTGAAGCCCTGTTCGCCAACGGAGATAGATATGCTAAACATGTAGCATGCAGTGCAAGTGACAATGACAGGAGAAGAAGACATGGCTTACCGTATTTGTTGATAAATCCAAAACTTACCACACAACTTACTCCACTTACTTTGTTTGATGGAGTCTATTTAATAATCCAACTCACCACAGTTGTCTAATGAACTCAGAAAACAGGAGACCCGGGTGCCGGGATGGAAAGCTACCAGGCTAGCGAAAAGCTAACACGTGGTAGTGATTTAGATTAAAAGCTAGTGATGTCAAATTTAACTTGATAGGCTATATTAAACAATATATGGTGATGAGTAAGTTATTTTTAGCAGTATAGATAACAAAGAAAATATATAAAATAGAGATTCAAACGCAGCTATACAGAGCTACAAACACTGACGCATGCATCCTACAACACCTATAGCAGCAATGCAAGTTGAGATAAATGAAATGCCCCTTAATATTAGAAGACAACAGTTAATGGCTGTGTATTGGACAAATATTAATAGTCAGAATGAGATGCATACAACAAGGAAAATATTAGGAGTATGTTGGGAACAAGGAATGAATAAACATAAAAGTTTTGGGTGGGTGGTAGAAGAAGATATTAAGGAGATGGGGATAAACAATTATAGCTGTGTACCAAGAGTAATATATTCGCATACTCCTATATGGATTGTTCCTCAGCCAATAGTAGATTTAACATTACTGGAGATAAGACAAAGGGAAGGACATCATGAGATGGAAGTAATGAGAGTAATTGAGTATTTAAGAATTACATATGGAGATAATATTCAGATATACACAGATGCTTCCAAAAAAGGAAGGAGAGTAGGAGTGGCAGTCAATGTACCTAAGTTAATGGTGAAGAAAAAAGCTAGAATTAGTGACCAATTGTCAGTATATACAGGTGAACTGATGGCTATTTTGTTAGCAGTGCAAATAATTAAGGAAAGGAAAATTAAAAATGCAGTCATATGTTCAGATTCACAGTCAGCAATAGTTAGTATCGATAATCAAAAATCAGAATCTAGACCAGATTTAATCATGGAAATACTTCAAAATATTTTTGAGTTGAAACAAAGTAATATAGAAGTACAGTTTATATGGGTCCTAGCCCATGTGGGAATTAAAGGCAATGAAGAAGCAGATAAGTTAGCAAAACAAGCAGTAGATGAAGAGATGGTAGAAATTGAGATGTCATATAGTATAAAAGAAATAAAATCAGTAATAAAAGAGGAAGTGATTAAAAAGTGGCAACAATGTTGGGATAATGAGAGTAAGGGGAGACATTTATATGCAATACAAGAGAAAGTGGGAAAAGGTAGAAGAAGAGGGAGAAATAGAAGGGAGGAAAGTATAATTACAAGATTAAGGGTGGGACATACCGGTTTGAATAAAACATTACATTTAATAGCTAAGCATCCAACGGGTTTGTGTGAGAAATGTGGACAGAGTGAAACTGTAGAACATGTGTTTTTTAATTGTGATGGTTATGAGGAAGAAAGAGAAGTGCTAAGAGAAGAATTATGGAACAGTGAAGGGAAAGAGTTAACATTAAAGAATATATTAGATTCAGATATAGGAAATATGGTTAATGTGTTGTTTCAGTTTTTGAATAATACTGGTTTAATAAAGAGAATTTAAGATTAATAGATATATAGGATTATAGACAGTGGGAGAAGATGTGGATGAAGTATTGGTGAGAGGGAAGTAAATCTGGAGGTAAGTAAGGTTAAGGATAGGAAGCGGGCGTTAAAGGGAAGTGGGGTGGAAACTGGAGGAGCTGAACACGCAGCGCCAGTGGGTTTTTTTTTTTTTTTTTATGAGAGAGAAATGTTTCTGATTCAAGCTACCGGATGAAGGCAGTAATGCACTGTTAAGTGCGGTTGCCAATAAAATGAAAGAAGAAGAAGAAGAAGAAGAAGAAGAAGAAGAAGAAGAAGAAGAAGAAACCAAGGACAGGGCTCGTGAGATCAGGGTTAAGGGTTAAATCACATGTTTTGTGCTTGACCTACATCGAGGGGAGGAGCTTGTTGCGTGGTTTCTGTCAGGTCCTGTAAGCCAATATAAACGGCCTCCTTGCAGCGTTTATTCTACACTCGTTGTTGTCATTTAAGTGACTGATATAGAGCGAGGTAAACATGTCTGGAAGAGGCAAAGGCGGTAAAGGGCTCGGGAAAGGAGGCGCTAAGCGTCACCGTAAAGTTTTGCGCGATAACATCCAGGGAATCACCAAACCCGCCATACGTCGTCTGGCTCGTCGTGGTGGTGTCAAGCGCATCTCCGGTCTGATCTACGAGGAGACCCGCGGAGTGTTGAAGGTGTTCCTGGAGAACGTTATCCGCGATGCCGTGACCTACACCGAGCACGCCAAGAGAAAGACCGTCACCGCCATGGATGTTGTGTACGCGTTAAAGCGACAGGGACGCACCCTGTACGGCTTCGGAGGTTAAACGCCTGAAATCAAGAGAAACCACAAACCCAACGGCTCTTTTAAGAGCCACACACTCCCTCGCATAAAGAGTTATGTCTCATCAGTCCTGATAATCCAGAGAAGGAAAAACTGGAACTTTAACTGATAAATACTTAATGTAACAAAAATTACCACAGATGTCCAATGCGTATGTAACAGATTGCAGATTTTCACCAGGGATGGATTGTATTTCTTAAGCAGCTGCAAAAGAATATTACAACAGCCATTAAACCTGTTTTATATGCCCCCTAACTTTCCTATAAGGATAAATATTGGTCCAGGTTCTTATGGGTTATATCCCTTTATATAGTAATACTGTTCTGAATAAATATCAGAAATGTGAAAGTTCTGCAAAGAAGATATTGGCATTTCATCACAATTTAAGGACCTATGGTGTTTTAATGCTGTATAAGTGCATTGATGTCAGTTTTTGGCTAATAGTCAAATTGCCGTTCGAATGTTTATTTCAGAGAAGATACTGTTTATTGCAATTCAAAGTGATTTACAGAAAATTGGGGAACAATTAAATGTTAGTGGTAAAGAGGCTTTTGTGCAGGAGGGAATTCCTAATACAAAATCAGTTTGAAAGGGATCTTTTTACTTTATTCTAAAAATTAGGTTTCAGATGACATTGTTTTGCAGAATATTAGTCTTTTCAAACTTTTATTAAAGTAAAAAAAGCGGGAAAGGAACAAAGGAAATTAAATCTTGTGGTTGTCCTTCAAACATAAAGCGGTAGGCGGGGCTAATATTTGCCCATCTGTGATTGGCCCTCGTTCCTCTCCTGATGCTTTGAGTTGTCCAATGAAACACAAGTTTATGGGTTCAACCTCTGAAAACATCCAATCAGAAGATTATCATATCTCTTAGTAAATTAGCATATGGCGGTGAATAAATCCCTCTGTCTCGCCCCTGAGCTCACATTGATTCATCAGCATCATGCCTGAACCAGCAAAGTCCGCGCCTAAGAAGGGCTCCAAGAAGGCCGTCACCAAGACCGCCGGGAAGGGAGGAAAGAAGCGCAGAAAGTCCAGGAAAGAGAGCTACGCTATCTATGTGTACAAAGTCCTGAAGCAGGTTCATCCTGACACCGGCATCTCTTCCAAGGCCATGGGCATCATGAACTCTTTCGTCAATGACATCTTCGAGCGCATCGGCGGTGAGGCGTCTCGTCTGGCGCACTACAACAAGCGCTCTACCATCACTTCCAGAGAGATCCAGACCGCCGTGCGTCTGCTGCTGCCCGGAGAGCTGGCCAAACACGCTGTGTCCGAGGGCACAAAGGCCGTCACCAAATACACCAGCTCAAAGTGAGCTGTGGTCTGACCTTACTCACCCCAAAGGCTCTTTTAAGAGCCACCCATCTTCTCAGTTAAAGAGCTTAAATGTTTATGAGATGAATTAAAAGTTCTTGTTCCATTGATGGCCTGTTTTAGTAAATTGTTGTAAAGAAAAACAATTATCTCATAGAATAGTCACTCATTAACATAGAATATTTAATATTCTCACATTTATTTTCTGGTAGTGAACCACCAGTTCAGTTCTGCAGCATATTATGCATTTTAGAAACAGAAAATTATCAATCTGAATTTAAAAGCAAAGCCTTCCCACTCTGGAGTATATTAATAAATGTGTCTAATTTTACAGGAAACAGAGATATTGCATATTCTGTTATATTTATTCATATTTTTATAATAAACATATATTTTAAATTAGTATATTTTGTTTATTTGAAAATTGTAATCTTGGACATGTTTGGTCTCTGTCCCTTCAGAAAGTTTTTTTTTTTTTTTGGTTCCTCTAGGTGGCAGTAAAAGGAAAATAAATCTTTATCTCCTTCTGAAAAAAATAAATAAAGTTGAGATTTAACTGATAGGAGTCACTGGTGTCTCCAAGTGTACTTTTAGTCTCCATTTTTGATTTTCTGAAAGATGTGGGAATACCTGAATTATGTTTATTCATTTTTTTTTCTTTAGATTATTGCACAGAAAATTAGGTTTTTCGTTTGTTGTTGCTGTTTTAAATCAAATAATAGTGAACCACAAACTGAGCATTCATTTTAAAGGGGAATTTCCAAATATCTTTTATTTATTTGTTATAATGCAGGTAGGCTATTTTATGTCATCCTTCGTCTTAGACTAGGCCTATTCGGCTATACGCAAGTTTTGATATTGTAGCCTAGGCTACTATTTTATTGTTTTTGTATTTGCTTTAAAAATAGAATGTAGGTCTACTGTTGTAACGATTTCGGATGCAGCTGTGTCCCTTACAGATAATGAAGTCAAACAATACAATATTATTGCGATAGTCCAAGGAATGGTAAAAGGTTGACAAAAAACAAACAAACAAACAAAAAAAACAAACAAACAGTAGATTTAAAACCTATAGTTGGTATTACATTGGGGATCGAAATGAATAAGCGTAACTTGGTCATCTCTAAAAAAACGTATTTGTCGCATAGGCCTGTTTTGTTCTATCGTTAAAAAAGTCGATTCCAAATCGTATATTGCAAATTATTTATAGCCTGTGTGTGTGTGTGTGTGTGTGTGCGTATATGCATGCATAAGGCCTGTGTGTGTTCCATATATTTGTAAAATGCAGTGGGTAAGTAGAAGATTGAAATGTACTTACACTATAAAAAAATGGCAGGTCTCTAATTAAAAATGTTCTAATTCAAAATGTTTTATTTGGCCAAATTGAATTTCTGTGAATTAATTGATATCAATTCACATAAATTCATTATGGCCGACTGAAAAAATTAGATGTGACCAGTCACTAGAAAATGTTAAATAGGAGACGCCTAACATTTTTATAGGCTACTTTTTTCATAATAATAGGACTATTATGATGAAATATGATTCAGAAGATCACAGAGAAGTGGGACAGTTTGCAGGGACGGATTGACAGTCTGTGCGTTCTGGAAAAGTCCAGAACGGCCGTCCAACCGAGGGTCGTCGCCCGACCGTCGGCAAAAAAAAAAAAAAAAAAATGAACAGCCAATATTAATGGCTAGCAGTAAACGTTAAGAGAAAGGTAGATGAGAAAAAGTTAAAGAAAAGAGGGCCAAGTCTCTCGAGAATGATCCAGTATAGTGTAAAAAGTAGGGCCGGGACTCGATTAAAAAAATTAATCTAATTAATTAGAGGCTTTGTAATTAATTAATGGAAATTAATCGCATTTTAATTGCATATAAATATTTGACCTGAGAACAGTGAGAAGTAATTTTTTTCACATGGACTTTTAGTATACCATTGAATAATGACTGAATACATAAGTTTAATCAACAAAATTTTGTTTATTTATTTATGTCCAGCGTTTTGCGTTGAGGTGATATTTGAGGCTAGATACGCAAATTCCTTTTGCATAGCTTCCACACAACCATGCTCTTGTCGACGCTTCCATCCTTTCGTTTTTTAAAACAAAATTTGCCAAGCAAAGCAGTCTCGTCAGCTTCTTCGTTCATGTTCACTGTGGTTTGTTGTGTTCAGAAGTCAAGAACGCTAGTTGGTGTTCCAGTATAAACGGTCCGACGAAACTCATTCATTAAAAACGCTCGCTGTGCAAAAATAAGTTAAAATTGTTATCAATTTTGCGTAATTAATCTTAATTAACGCGTTAAAGTCACGCAATTAATTAATCTTAATTAACGCGTTAAAGTCCCGGCCCTAGTAAAAAGCTCACAGAGCTCCACGGCCTCGTCATGATGTTACTCAGGGAATTGTTACTCTTCCTGTAAGAGTTATAATATTACTTTACTTATTACGGGGAATAAAAAGTTACTAGTTACGTTACTCGTCACGTTACTATATTGCTTTTACTATCCTGCGCCCTGCCCCTTTCTAAAAAGTGACAGATAACCTGTTTAGTCCGCTTATTTTAGAAAGGAATCCACTTTACTGAAACAATAATTAACATTAGGAGTCAACAATCAGCCAAACTTTACACATTGCTGCCTCTCTGACCAGGTGATGCTATACAAAGAAACAATGCATATTTAAAAATAATAAACAGTCTCTCCCAACTAATAGCTATCTAATGCTATTTAACTAATGCAACTAATTTAACTAGCAGCATGGAGTATGCTTTTTTTTTTTTTTTTACAAAACATAGAGTTTCCCAACATCACTGGCTAAATTTAAAAAACAGCAAGTCAACCCTGATTTTTTTTTTCTGCACATGTATTTATAAGAGCAGTATTCAGTGTTTTTGCAGAAGATTCAACTTTGCTTAATGCTACTCTCCCGACGAGTGCATGCATCACTGGCAGCATCCTACCGGTCAGCACCGGCGTTTCTTTTTATTAAGTTTTACATGGCTGTGCTTCAATAAATTGGATTTAGAATCGTTAGCGGTGGTAAACTTTTTACTGTACAATGTGACACAATAATGGCGATACTTAACAGCAGTTGAAAGAAAACATATCCAACCCATTCTCCATTCTTCCTTGACTCCTCTGCCCCATGCCTTTCATAAATCCTGTGGGTAAAATCACATTCACTACGTCCATCTTTTTTCATAGATCATTATTTATAACATTATTTCCTAATTGGTTATTATATATTATATTTGTGTGTTCTCCGTGTCCGTTTATAGGTTGGACAAGACTCAATCCAGACCAACTCCCTTATGAAGAGGAGAACTTAACCCCTCCCACCCATATCCAGTCATCACAACAGGAAACACCAGCCACACCATCACAAAACCAGGCTCCATCCATTGACACACCAGCAACCCAAACTACATCCATCTGCACGTCACCACAGCCATCTCCTTCCAACCACACAGCTTCCTGGCTTCACCCACTCCACTGGTTCTATCCAGCTTCCTGGCTACCCCCTCTTCAGTGGCTCCATCCAGCTTCCTGGCTTCACCCTCTCCACTGGTTCCATCCGGCTTCCTGGCTTCTCCCACTCCACTGGTTCTATCCAGCTTCCTGGCTACCCCCTCTTCAGTGGCTCCATCCAGCTTCCTGGCTTCACCCTCTCCACTGGTTCCATCCGGCTTCCTGGCTTCACCCTCTTTACTGGCTCCATCCAGCTTCCTGGCTTCACCCACTCCACTGGCTCCATCCAGCTTCCTGGCTTCCAAAGAAGCTGATGAACAGCGGTCTTTTGAATCGGATTTGGCCGCGACTCTGGAAGACTTGGAGTTAAGCTTTTCTTTGAGAAAAGAACAAAGAACGGCACTGAAGTCATTCTTAAGAAAAGAAGATGTGTTCAGAGTTTTGCCGACCGGATACGGCAAAAGTCTATCGACTAAAGTCAGCTCGGCTTCACCTTCTTCTTCGCTCTGGTTGGTTGTGGCACTCATGGTGATATCCAATTGATTGCAGAGGGAATTTGAAAGACAGCCATTTATCCCACCCCTCGGATTGAGTCCTGCCAACGGTGAGTTTCCAGACCCAACATCTTGATGTGGGTCTGGCTTGTCAGGCTATTTGTCATTTAGTGTATATGTCATAATTTTAGGTTTATTTTTAAAATGGAAAATATTTTAATATAACTCGAATTAAACTGTCCCTTTAAGTTTGGTTTTAAAAGGAACACTTAAAAGATTATTGTACAAGTGAAATGGTAAAATTCCAATAAAATACACACCTGTGTCAAAATATGTAGTTATCATTAACACTAGCATTTAGCATTAAAATGAGCAAAAAACAAAACTGAAAAAGACAAAAAATGTCCATAAGGATGCACAAGGGTTAAAAAATTATGGATGCTTGACTGTTGGTGACTATTTGGATCTGGTCATATTACTGGCCTGCAATATTTGTTAATATGGACAGTGTCTTAAAAAAAACTGTATCTATTTCAAAATTAGAAAAAGTGTTTGGGTAATTTGGATATTATATTATTAAGACACAATTAAACACAAATTGTTGGATCCTTAACCTCTTGTCACTGATGTCCTCAAAATCTCACTCCAACCAGCCGAGCCAAGTTGGAAACCCTAATACTGTGAGTTTATGTATAAAATACCTCTATCATTGTTCAATCAGTTTCAAGAACAAAAAAATAAATAAAATAATAATAATAATAATAATAATAATAATAATATATAAATATATATATATATATATATATATCTCCATTTAAGCACATCATGTTCAAAGTGTGTTGTTTTAGGCTGAGAAGTCTCTCAGCTTTGGTTCAGGGTTAAAGAGAGATGTGTGTGTTCGGTTTTATGTCTGAGGCTCAAAATCTTCCTCACTTATGCAGTGAAGCATGGGGAAAATGATGTTTCATATAATATTGTGTGCCATGAGCCCAATTTCTAATAACAAAAGTAAGTTTTTATTTATTGTTTTTAAATCTTTAAAAACCAAACCCTAATAACTATATCGAGCATAGAATATGAATAATATGACTATTTTATGAATTAGAATTCATAATAGTGGCTAAATCAAAATATAAAGAAATTACAATGAGTGACCAGTGATGCATTATTTGCATTTACAAATTTAGCAGAAACTTAAATCCAAAAGGACTTAAAAATAAGGAATTTAAGAGGCAATGACATAAGAAAATGCTAACAATATGAAGTTTTAAACATTAAAGTATAAGCTTAAGCACAACTCATTCAGATGAGCTCTAACACAATCCTCATTCACATGCCGAGAACTGAGATGAATGAGAGAAGAGGAGAAACAAATATGGCGATTTAGTTAAAACATTAACACTTGAGTGATCATGTGTATTTATTATTATGATTATTGTTATTATAAGGACATATCAGCACTGGCCAGACATGAGAGTCACAGAGAGGCTCGGATCCCCCGGATGATGTTCGTGTGCTTCAAGCTGCCCAAAACAACAGCTGTATGAAAGCCTCCTCACGCCCTCACTGATGCGGATTTCATTAAAGTCTCTTTCAGACTGTTTGCTGAACACACAGAGGACGCGTTTGGGCTTTTAGCAACTTTTACACTTAAACAATCCGTCAAATTCACACGCGGCTTTTCCCCGTGGCTGATGCTCGCCTTGGCTTTGATCTGATGGAGGCAAAATAAACATTTCCTCTTGGCGTGTTTTAGTCTCTAATGAAAGCTCAGAACCTCTGCTTGGTGTTCACTTTGATTTGACTGTGACCAATTATTTTACCGCTTCAGTTTTGCTCCAAATGTGAGAGAAGAAAACACACGCGTGAGAGGCTCGTGGACGCGCACAGACACCGAGCGGGCAGGTTGAGTCTATAAGGTTCTCATGTGTTATTGAAGAGCGCAGCGCCGCGCCGCGCGAGCGCCACTCATTGCTGAAACCAGAACAGCGTTTGAAAGACTTTAGATCCGATCAGAGAGATGGCAGAAACCGCTCCAGCTCCGGCTGCTGCCGCCCCGGCCAAAGCGCCCAAGAAGAAGTCCGCTGCGAAAGCCAAGAAAGCAGGCCCAGGCGTCGGTGAGCTCATCGTCAAAACTGTGTCCGCATCCAAGGAGAGGAGCGGCGTGTCCCTCGCCGCCCTGAAGAAAGCTCTCTCCGCCAGCGGATACGACGTGGAGAAGAACAACTCCCGCGTCAAGATCGCCATCAAGAGCCTGGTGACAAAAGGCACTCTGGTGCAGGTCAAAGGGACCGGCGCATCGGGCTCATTCAAGCTCAACAAGCAGCAAGCCGAGACCAAGAAGAAGCTCGCGATCAAGAAAGCGGCTCCTAAAGCAAAGAAGCCCGCGGCCAAGAAACCCGCTGCCGCCAAGAAGCCCAAGAGCGCAGCGGCAAAGAAGCCCAAAGCCGCCAAGAAATCTCCCAAGAAGGCCAAGAAACCCGCCGCCACAGCCGCTAAGAAGGCGACGAAGAGCCCCAAGAAGGCAAAGAAGCCATCAGCCGCCAAGAAAGCAGCCAAGAGCCCCAAAAAAGCCAAGGCAGCAAAACCCAAGACGGCAAAGCCTAAAACCGCCAAGCCTAAAAAGGCAGCGCCCAAAAAGAAGTAAAGTCTTAATACTACAAACAAATAATGTTTGTTCCTCAACGGCTCTTTTAAGAGCCAACCACTTATTCTGAAAATAGAGCAAAACTCCTGTATTTTAATGATTTCTGCTCATTATGAAGAAACAGTTAAGATGTGACTTTTGACCACTTATAATCCCGCAATCTAAGCAAACGGTATAAAGTACTTATTTTTATATATAAATAAAAACCAAGCCGAGTAAAGGTAAGCCAATTTTTAAACAATTGATTAAAATGGGCAAAATGCTTATGAGGGTTCAGACTGATCAGTCCAAGCGGGATGTTGTGCAACTCAGTACCAGAATATATTCACTCGACACAAACTACTACAAACCCCGCACACAGTAAAGGCAGTGATAAAACCCACAATATTACAAAAGGAACAAAAACTACAGCATCAGTAGATCAATGTGCCCAGAATATACAGTGTGTGACAGGTGTAGCACTTTTGGTAGAGACGGCGATTAATATCCATATTCCATGTTAAAGTGTGCATGTCAAACCCCAGTAACACTGTTAGTGAAGTAAATGATTTTGAAAAGCTTGTTTAAACTGTTTCACCATTTCAGTTAAAATTAGTTTAAACAAAACTGTACACAGAAAAACCACATTGTTACATTAATATCAAGGGATATATTTCCCTTACCATCTGTAATGCATTTATATTCTTTCTATCAAATATTTTATCTTATTAGTCACAAATACGTGTGCATAAATATTCCCGCTAGAAAAGGGGGTTGGGCTTTGGAGGGAAGTTCAGTGATTGGATGAAATCTCTCCAGACTCTGAACCAATGGGCGACTGGCACTCTCTATAAATACAGTGTGAGGAGATTCGACCTTTGAAATTCTTAGTTTCAACTGTGCAAGTTTTACTCAGAGACTTTAACAATGAGCGGCAGAGGCAAAACCGGCGGCAAAGCCCGAGCAAAGGCTAAGACTCGCTCCTCCAGGGCGGGACTGCAGTTCCCCGTCGGCCGTGTTCACAGGCTTCTCCGCAAAGGCAACTACGCTCAGCGCGTCGGTGCCGGTGCTCCGGTTTATCTGGCCGCTGTGCTCGAGTATCTCACCGCTGAGATCCTGGAGCTGGCTGGAAACGCCGCTCGGGACAACAAGAAGACCCGCATCATCCCCCGTCACCTGCAGCTGGCGGTGCGCAACGACGAGGAGCTGAACAAACTCCTGGGCGGAGTGACCATCGCTCAGGGCGGCGTGCTGCCCAACATCCAGGCGGTGCTGCTGCCCAAGAAGACCGAGAAGCCCGCCAAGTCCAAGTGAAGGGATTCCCGTTAAAACCCAAAGGCTCTTTTAAGAGCCACCCATTTTATCCGATAAAGAGTGAGTTTGTTTGAGTTCCTTAAAGTCATCTGTTTGAGCGGCGAGATTCTCAATAAAAGTTGTGACCTGTATCATTGCTTTGTGTCGACAGTCACTAGAGTTATAAGGTCTGTATGCTTAAAATAAACATGACTATCTCCTATTATGTCTGTTTGCCACCCAACCTATTCTAATTTTAAAATCTAGTTATGTCTCCTAAATTGTAATCTATTGAATATTATAATAGATTATCTGAAAACCAATATGCATGTCAGCTTTAGGATAATAAATTGATCAATGATACTTTGGGTATTTTGGCCTTTAGTAGCGGCTGCTCTACAGAAAATCTCTTACAGGGCGGATGGCAACCCTGGTGTGTCTCTTCTGGCTGCGGTGCTTTTATACAGATAATATGATTTATCTGTATAAAAGATAAGAGAGAGCAGTAATAACCCCACTTAGGGTTAACAGAACAGAACTAATATAAAGTATTGCAGATATCATTAATGTCAATATTTAATGTACAGATTAATTCAGACATTTAGTTTGATTCAAGGGGAATCAAAAAACCAAATCCTGACTGGACAAGAGGAGGAGCTGGGTATGGAGGATGGTAATATGATTGTGTCCTAATCCGAGATCTGCACAACCACTGGGTATTAAGGCCAGTATTTCAGAACAACAATAAATACAACAATACGAGTATAAGGGAGGTGTGTCTGATGTAACGTTAAGTCAACAGAAACAGCTCGAGCGGGAAACCCTCCGCGTGTTTGAAAAGAGGAAACGCGCAGTCATTGGCTAGCACTCATTCACATACGTCACAGTTTAGCCAATCACAAGCCTCGGCATCCTCGCGTCACTGTGAGCGCGTGGCGGTCCAATGCTATAAAACCAGGCGTGTGGCAGACACGCTAAAATTTCCAGCTCCAGCAGGACAGAGACAAGCGATCAACAACAATGGCAAGAACCAAGCAGACCGCTCGTAAATCCACCGGTGGTAAAGCCCCGAGGAAGCAGCTCGCTACTAAAGCCGCTCGTAAGAGCGCTCCGGCCACCGGTGGCGTCAAGAAGCCTCACCGCTACAGGCCCGGGACTGTGGCTCTGCGAGAGATCCGCCGTTATCAGAAGTCCACCGAGCTGCTGATCCGCAAACTGCCCTTCCAGCGACTGGTGAGAGAGATCGCTCAGGACTTCAAGACGGATCTGCGCTTCCAGAGCTCCGCTGTCATGGCCCTGCAGGAGGCCAGCGAGGCTTATTTGGTCGGCCTGTTTGAGGACACCAACCTGTGCGCCATCCACGCCAAGAGAGTCACTATCATGCCCAAAGACATTCAGCTGGCCCGCCGCATCCGCGGAGAGCGCGCTTAAACCCCGCATCAAACCACAAAGGCTCTTTTAAGAGCCATCAAAACTGCACCGGACGAGACCATTTCCAGTTGAATTCTTATTATAACTTCAAACATTTGGGATATTGTGACAGTACCAAGGTCTCCACTCTGTAAAAAAAAAAGTGCCTTTTATAATTACAAAACAACATATGTATAGAAACGGGATTTTATACATTCTTTTTTTAATGTCTACATCTTGGATAAATACAGGATAAAAACAGATTTTCATATTGTGATGAACAATATTTAGAGGTGCTAATTAAGTGTTTTTTCAAATTAAATCTATATATTTCTGCCCTCACATTGGCATCTCTTCCCAAAGTTAGACAGAGATGAACTCCTTCAACACGGCATGTGGGACAATGTTGCTTTATTACTCACCACGATGAAAATGTTGAAACAGTGAAACTACAGAAAGGAGATGTAAATGATTGAGCTGCTTAGTTATCTCCAACCGCATAACACTAATATAAATTAACTGTATATAGTACATAAATGTCTAAATGTTGCACTACATATCTTTATAAATAGTAAATAAATAGAATACAAATGAATTGTAAACATACAGACAATGCTTTCTACAGAGGATCATAAGATAAATGGCTGCTTTAAGTTTGCTTTAACTAACTTTAACTGATGCAATTAACTGCATTTAACTGTCTTGGAATGTCACTATGGCAACCACTTTTAAAAGAAAGATATACACAACTAGGCATTGGAATCAATAGCAAACACTACATAGATGATCCAGAATATATATATATATATATATATATATATATATATATATATATATATATATATATATATATATATATATATATATATATATATATATATATATATATATATATATATATATATATATAAATTAAATATTATAAATAAATATAAATAAATTAAATATCAGTGGTAAAATGGCTAATGTGTTGGAGAGGCTTTCTGGTATAATATGTTATTTTGAAAGGATATATTGTTATTACTGAATTCCCTCCAACAAATACTTTTTTGGATTACAATAATGCTGAATTTTTGAACTGTTATTAAAATAAAGAGGGGGAAATGAACAAAGGACACCGTTGTGTGGGGTGACAGCAATACATTTGGCGGTGGGCGGGGTAATCAATTAACTGCACCACAAAGGCTCTTTTAAGAGCCACCAGAACTGCACTGAATGAGACCATTTCCAGTTTAATGATTATTATACATTTGGCTTCTTGTGTTACATTACCAGGATCTGGGTCTTCACTCTATACATCTATAGTGCCTTTACTATAAAAAATACATACAAAAAAACAAGCGTGGAAACTCCAATTCCAGGCATTTACCGTAGCATTAGGTTATGGACCATACATTTGAAGTATATTAAAATATAACTGTTTTTTTTGTAGTTTGTTTTTTTGTCATTGTGCAAAGAAATAACGACTGAAAATACATTTTATCCAGCTGTAAACAAAATAATTAATTTATCTTAATTGTTTTACATTTTTTGTTGTGTCATAATGTAATGCTATATTATGACAACTTTACGAAATGTAGTACCATTGCCGTCAGCCCTTTGGAGGCACTGTCAATTTTATATAATCTCCTATATATGTATCCTACCTTCACTGTTGCGTTAGGATTTCGCCAAGATTCGTCTTGTATAAAGGAACGTTTTTTTAATTAAAAAACGTAGCTTTTTTCACAAAAGGTTTATGCAATATACATCAACAATAAACCTATACTCCAATTACTAAGTAGCTGTAAGTAACTAACCATGCTTGAAGACTAAAGTTGTCTAAACAAGTGAAGGGAACTACTTGATGCATTACATTTCAGTTTAAGAACGCTGTGTTGCAAACGTCCGCCAAACATTATTTAACAACATATCAATAATACATAGTTTATGACGACAAAAAAACAATGGGTATAAAGCACCAGTGAAATGGTGTACTTCCCCAAATGGGTCCACAATGTGATGTCTCTTCTAACTGCATTGTCAGATTGGATCAATAGCATCCAAATGGTACAGTATCCATAATGCAATGGCTCTTTCAAGCCATTTTAATTAATCAATTAAATCAGAAGGTACAGCTGTAAGATATTACAAATGACAGTATGGACAAATATCATAAATCCATTTAAGCAAAATTAGTTTGCATTTCAAAGCAATGATAACATAATTATACATTTTGTATTTCATCCATATTTGATGTTCTAGAGGCCTTGCAGGGGAAGATGTCATCTGGTGTTGGTTCATCTGAAGTCTTCGGAGGCTGGATCCAAGCTGGAGCTGGCATTAATCCCTAGTTACCTTACCTTTTATTAATTTATTAATTCACTCAAAGCATTCAAGTGCAAGGATTGAAGAATGATCTAATTATATTTTATGTACTTTTCAAATTAATATTGTCTTTTTATTAGACTATTGGTATTGACTGGTTTGAGTTCTTTTATTGGTATAGGCAAGGGAGATGGCCTCAATAGCATCATAATGCAGGAAATCACATCTAGGAAATAATATTTTTTTTCCTTTTAAATTAGTTTATTATTCTTTTCTGAAAATAGACACAGTCTTCGCTAATATATTATTCTTTTATTCTGAAAATGGACACAAAAGCAACACAATCCCTTAAAAAACTTGAAAAAGAGAAAAACCACACGGTTGCTAAGTTTTGTAATTTATAAAAAAATATATATTTTTGTTGAAAATTTACACACAACATTGGCATTAAACAAACAATATTAAACAATTTACAGTTTTCAAAGGGCAGACATAGATGCAATTTACAAATAACAGTAATACATTCTTAGATCAAACAACCCAGAAAGGTAAAAAATAAGAGGGAGAAAGTAATAAAATAATAACTCTAAGAGAAAAAGAGGGTCTCTCCACACTGATAGGGCTCGAAAGCAACCTTCCGACACCCTCAGAAGGCGGTAAGGAGATCCTGTAACCCGGATCCCCGCATATTTCATCCACCAATGGAAGGGCCTCATGTGGAGCAGCCCCAGAGGAAGGACCTCGGAGGCTGATCCACATGAGGCCCAAGAGCCTGCGGCATGTCCCTACAGAAACATGATGGCCGGGCTTGAAGCGGGCCAAACATGTCCTGATACTGGAAATCCAGGCAGGAGCCAGACGGGCCTGCATTGGCACGGAATACAGACAGACCCCAAAAAGGTGATCTGTTGGGATGGTAAGAACATACGCTTGGCAGTGTTCACTCTTAGGCCAAGGGAACGGACGTGACGAAGCACAAAATCCCTGTGAGCAATCGCCATCTCCCTGGACTGGGCTAACAAGAGCCAGTCGTCCAGGTAGTTGAGTATGCGGATGTCCTGGAGCCTCAGCGGGGCCATTTCAGCATCCACACACTTCGTGAACGTCCTTGGCGCCAGAGCAAGGCCGAAGGGGAGTATCGTGTCGCTGAATGACCTGAATATGAAAATATGCATCCTTCAGGTCTATGGACACGAACCAATCCCCTGCACGAACCTGGGCTTAGATAGACTTCAGCGTCAACATCTTGAACCTCCCTCTGAGGAGGGAAAAATTCAGACGTCGGAGGTCTAATAAGGGCCGCAGACTGCCGTCCGGACCAAGAAGTAACGGCTGAAAAATCCTCGCTCTACATCCGTAGGTGGGACTTCCTCTAACGCTCCTTTGAGAAGGAGGGAGGACAGCTCCTCCTGTAGAACAGAAGCCTCTGAGGCGCTGTTTACTACAGTATGGAGGACCCCACTGAAAGTGTCACCCAGGGTGACACTCCTGGAAGACGTTCCCACTCTTGGACGAACTGAGACAGAGGAAGAGGAGTAGAGAGGTGTAGTGGGCATACCTGACTTAGGGTGCCGGTCTGGGACTCCGTGGAGGGATCGTCTTCTCTAGGATTGCATGAACGCAATTGGCTAGCGCCTGCTCTAGGGTATTTGCATAGAGCAATCTGATTGGATGACGCCTCCGTTGGCGCTTGAAAAGTTGAGAAATCTTCAACTTCTGCCGCTTGCAACGCGAGTGAAGCGACGTGACAGAACCCACAATTCAGTTCGGCAACGGATGATCTCACCCATTCAAAGTAAATGAGAAGCATTGAGGCCTACGCCCCGTGTGAATGGGGCGTAATGGAGTCCCTTGCAAAGCATGCTGGGAACCACAGATCCACTCCCCAGTTAGTTAAGTCAACACAAATATTTCATGTAGTTTTAACACAAATTAATTAAGTAAACTTCAGATATAATTATATTAGGTTGACTGAACACAATTAAATTAAGTTGTGTGAAAATTAGATATGTTTAAGTAAAGTGAATATAATTTTAATGTGTCATATCTATGAGGGGCCTGAATCATGTTTTTGAGTGTACTATCTAATTATTTTATCTTACAGCCGAATGTTTTCCTCAACATCTCATGATATCGGGGCACGTGATTTCCTGAAAATAATGCATGACGGGATACGCTTAGTCTAGATAATGTGGGTTTAGTGTGCATTAAGGGGACTTGCGCACTTCCTGTCATGTGCACATGATCTCAAGTGGAAAAGACTGCATGTGTGGGTGTTTAGGCCCTGTCCCAAATGGCACCCTAAATCCTCACGGTCTTCCTCTGAGTCCGCACTTTCACAACGTAATGCCGCTTTGACTGCCGGGAAGAAGTCCGTTGCGTAACCTGCACCAGTGCAGGTTCGGCAGAAGGGCTCTTCGACGCAGCGGCCATTAAGTCCACACGACCGAAAGTGCACATGAAGTGTGCCATTTGGGACAGGGCCTTAGACAGGGCAGAAGTGTGCAGCCTCTAAATTCTACTTCTGTGGATTTATTGGGGGGTTGCAAACCAACTGGGAAGGTACATACCGCCACCTTCTGTGCTGGAATATGACAAAGATGTAACACAAGGAAGATTTTATATTCTGTTTTTCAGTCCACTATTTCTCAAGAACGTCAGTAAAGATGTAATTGTCCTTCCAGATTCTAATCCTATCTTTAAAATATTGTATAAGGTGAATTCTGTAATACCCAAGGCTTGCATATCTCTTATAACCTCTTAACCAGCCCCCCACTTTGGAAAATGTTCTGAAAACGACATATCCTAATAAAAATGTCTGCAGCTCTTAAACCCTATGGTCTATATTCATCAATCTTATTTGTTTATTTATTTTATTTTATTTATTAGTTTATTTAACAGGGACAGTGTATGGCACTTAGCCATACCAGAATTAGCTACAAGCTAAATTTCATCTGTAGTCCCTGGGCAGGACAAGGTAACATACGATTAACAATCACATACAAGTTGACCATAAAACGTCATCACACAAATAGCCATTCAAAACACAAAGTTTCACATTCTTAAAAGCCCAATAAAACAAAACAACAAAACAAAATAAAATACAATATTAATAGACACAACAATACAATGTTAGGATACAGCTTGAGTTTTTTAAATTTATGATTAATGGGTACATGATTGTATCGATTTTAGCCATTATTTTATTTTATATTTAAAACAAGTAAATTAACTGATGTCTCTAATCTCATTTGGGACTGAATTCCAATACTTAGAGGCTCTTATAGAGAAGGCTGATCTACCAAACTCAGTATGTCTGTGCTGTACGGCACAGTGACCTCTACTATTTGCCCTGGTAGTTCTCAGAATATCTGAGAGCAATAATATGAACTCCTTTAATGGGGGCGCAGCCAGATTATTAATTACTCTGTAAACTAAACAAACATCAGTAAAGCACATAAAATTGTCAAAAGTCAAGATTTTGTGCTTTTTAATGATATTACATTAGTGAAAACCTGATGGCTTTTTATCTAATACTTTGAGAGTTTGTTTATATAGCATTTGTAGTGGAGCAAGTATTGTTTTTCCGGTTTGTGACCAACTTGTGATGCAGTATGTAAAATGTGCAAAAATAATTGAGTGCATATACAATTTGGCAGCATCTAGAGGTAACTCATCGTGTCTAAAATTTCTCAAATTAAATTTAACAGTGTTACAAACCTGCTTTATATGTTTCTTAAAAGACAACTGTGAATCAAGAGTAACTCCCAGGTATTTAAAATGTGAGACAAACTGGATTTTTTCCCCCTTTTACAACCACATCTGGCTGATTTTCATTTTTCCTTATATAAAAATACATACACGCAGTTTTACTGATGTTTAGCGTCATGCAAGACTCAGAAAGCCAGGTAGCAATTTTTGCCATTGCTGTTGTTAATTTGGTTGCCACTTCATATCTGTCTCTTCCATATGCAAGAATGACCGTGTCATCTGCATACATTTGGGTGTCAACTTCGGGACATGCTAGTGGTAGATCGTTAACATATTGACTAAATAACAAAGGGCCTAAGACTGAGCCTTGCGGGACGCCAACAGAGCAGCTTCTGAAGGATGACATTTTATTCCCAACTCTGGTGCTTTGTCTTCTCATGGTAAGATAAGACTCCATCCATTTCATAGCATCATCAGAAAAAAATTATTTTGACAACTTAGAAAGAAGAACATTATGATTTACTGTATAAAATTACGAGTAATTTTTCCTAAAACCAAATTGCATTGGATAAAGTATTTGTCCAGAATTTAAAAAGTCAGTTAACTGCTCAGTTACCACTTTTTCTGCAATCTTTGATGCCACCGGCAAAATGCTGATTGGTCTATAGTTAGCTACATCAGTAGGTTCCCCTGCCTTGAAAATCGTAACTAACACTGCATTTTTCCAGGCAGCTTCAGTTATCTTAAAAATGGTCTTATTATAATCTGGTATTGCTATGTTTTTAATTCTTGCACCAAAAGTGTCAGATAAATTCTGCACTGATATGGTAAAATAAGTATTAAATACAGAAGCTATTTCACTGGGGTCATTATTTAAAATTCCATTAATTTTCAGCTCATATCCATTTCCCTGATTTTGCTTCTTAACTTTCTTTGTTAATTTATTTTAAACTAGACACTAAAATAGTGTTACCCAAGAGTCATAATAGCTCAAAGTTGTATATGAACTGAGTAATATACATGTAAATAAACATGTAAGTGACTCACGTTTTTTAAAAATTATTATTCACTTAGGGAAAAAATTATGAGATTTTAATGTTGAGGTCCTGAAATTAACCATAATATAAAACTGAATGTCTGATCATGTTTTGATTAAAATTTGAGGATGATTCTCTCAAAAACGTAGCTTCTGTAAGCTTTTTATATCAAGAAAAGACTAGGCGTCCATTCCAAAAGGCCTTTTATTTTAAAACATTTGTAATTGTAAAGAGTAGTTTTTTATTCAAATAAATCTGCAATAAACTGCTGATTATGATTAATTTACAGTTATTGAAAAACTAAATAAACTATTTACAGAATTTTTAAAGTGTAAAAAACTAATTTAGTTGATAAAAACAGTCTGTCATAGAGTCTGCGTGCTCCACTGCAGTGTTGCGCAATCTCACAGGCAGGTGCCCGGCTGCTATGGAGACGGTAACTAGAGGCATATTCACCAATAATGCTTACAAACACAACGTAAGATAATGCCTTGTGATTGGTTACTACGTCCGTCAATCAAACCTTTGCTGGCAAGGCATTGGCTAGGCATTGATTGCCTTCATCCAACGAAAACCATGCGCGCTTTGATTGACAGCTCGCCGAGCCAGTAATGCGGCAACTCTGTATAATGACTCGTCAGAAAGACTGTGATTGAAGCAGAGAGACCTGGGAGGGTTTAAAATGAATGCTCAGTTTGTGGTTCACTATTATTTGATTTAAAACAGCAACAGCAACAACAAACGAAAAACGAGAAATCTCATTTTCTATGCAATAATCTAAAGAAAAAAATGAATAAACAAGCCGTCTTCTCTTTTCTCATTATTCCATTTCAAGTAAGAAATGAAATGATCAGATGATACACGGACCATTTGGGCAGGACGCTCTTTTAAATTCAGGTATTCCCACATCTTTCAGAAATCAAAAATGGAGACTAAAAGTACACTTGGAGACACCAGTGACTCCTATCAGTTAAATCTCAACTTTATTTTTTTTTTTTTCAGAAGGAGATAAAGATTTATTTTCCTTTTACTGCCACCTAGAGTAACCAAAAAAAAACTTTCTGAAGGGACAGAGACCAAACTTTCCGTGTATCATCTGATCATTTCATTTCTTACTTGAAATGGAATAACTAGAAAAGAGAAGACGGCTTGTTTATTCGTTTTTTTCTTTAGATTATTGCACGGAAAATGAGATTTCGGCTAGATTTCTCGTTTTTCGATGGTGGTTTGCAAATTGGTTTATGGCCTCGATATTTCATTTGCACATGTTTTGATAGTTTGTTTTCCAGTTTGAAATTAAATGAGCAGAAACGAAAAACGGCCCCTTTATTCGTTTTTTCAAAAAACGAAAAAACGAGATTTCGGCTTGATTTTTCATTTTTTGGTTCATGGGGAAAAAAACGGATTAATAACTTCAATATTTGTTTTTCACATGTGGGCGGTCATGAGATGCCCCTTTCCGTCGATTGGTCAAGCTAATCTGAGCGTGTGACGTCATCTGTCATTCCCCAGGCCAGTGCCTGTTCAGGCTACCGCTTCTTCAACTGTAGCCTACATGGCAGGTCCTAGATCGGGATTTCTTCTGTGCAACTTAATGCGTTTCACAAAACAAAATTATATCAGAAATATTAAATATTAATCTGCACCCAGCCTGTTTTATTTAGATGTGTGGAGTTACACCTGTGTGGTGAAGCTGCGCTAGACAGTGAAGAGCAGGTGCCACAGTCGGCCTAAAGCACATGCTGTAAATACAGTCATAACCTTTCTTTACAATACGGTCAGTTTTGGACAAGGGATGATCTTTGCAAATACTGTCATGAAAATCGACCGAGGGTGGGCACCGATGATGGTGAATTTAAATTTTACTGTATTTGTAGTAAATTTTATATATATATATTGTTGGACTCTGCATCAATTCCGCGTGTTCGTTGAATGAGGAGAGCAGGAACAAAATATAGTTTAACTCTTTTAATGATTAAGTAAGTCAGATGAAGAAGTATTCAGAGCTCTTGTCCAGGCAGTCTGCGACAAACTTGCCTTTCCCTGACCCAATATTTATACACAAAAAAATACATAAGTTGTCTTTCTTTGGGAGTCAGATGATTTTCTGGTCATCTGTGCTTCATTTGCAACATCACCCCTCCAATTTCCTGGACCCAAGACTGCTTCTTTGTTAACAGACACAAAGGCACTCTGAAAGCATAGCAAAATGCATAGCAAAACACTTTCTCATATGGATCTGTTATACCTACCACAACCTCTGGCTGTTGCTCTGGTGACTCTTATGTCCAACAGAAAGTACATACAGTCTTAAAGCAAAATCATTTTATAAGCTAACATTATCTTAAATTTACTATTGTTAATAATTAATTTCTACAAGCGTTGTTAGCAATAATGCACAAACAAATATTTTATTCTCAACAATTATTATTTTATTTTTTTTAATACAAGTTATCTTGCGCTTTTGCCTCCGCTATCCTCCTGTCAATCATCATGTCTCACTCTCGCTGGCGGCTATGATGATTACTTCCATTGCAGTACAATTTAAATTCACCATCATCGGTGCCCACCCTCAGCCGATTTTCATGACAGTATTTGCAATGATCATCCCTTGTCCAAAACTGAGCGTATTGTAAAGAAAGGTTATGACTGTATTTACAGCATGTGCTTTAGGCCGACTGTGGCACCTGCTCTTCACTGTCTAGCGCAGCTTCACCACACAGGTTTAACTCCACACATCTAAATAAAACAGGCTCGGTGCAGATTAATATTTCATCTTCATTAATATTTTGTCTTCTCTTTTCTCGTTATTCCATTTCAAGTAAGAAATGAAAAGATCAGATGATACACGGACCCCAAACAGGTCCAAGATTACAATTTTCAAATTAAAAAAATATATATAATTTAAAATATGACGTGTTTATTATAAAAATATGAATACATATAACAGAATATGCAATATCTCACCAGTTTGTTAAAAATGTTGTTTCCTGTAAAATTAGAGACACATTTATTAATATACTCCAGTGTGGGAAGGCTATGCTTTTAAATTCAGATTGATAATTTTCTGTTTCTAAAATGCATAATATGCTGCAGAACTGAACTGGTGGTTCACTACCAGAAAATAAATGTGAGAATATTAAATATTCTATGTTAATGAGTGACTATTCTATGAGATAATTGTTTTTCTTTACAACAATTTACTAAAACAGGCCATCAACGGAACAAGAACTTTTAATCTCATAAACATTATAAGCTCTTTAACTGAGAGGATGTGTGGCTCTTAAAAGAGCCTTTGTGGTGGGTAAGGTCAGACCACAGCTCACTTTGAGCTGGTGTATTTGGTGACGGCCTTTGTGCCCTCGGACACAGCGTGTTTGGCCAGCTCTCCGGGCAGCAGCAGACGCACGGCGGTCTGGATCTCTCTGGAAGTGATGGTGGAGCGCTTGTTGTAGTGCGCCAGACGAGACGCCTCACCGCCGATGCGCTCGAAGATGTCGTTGACGAAAGAGTTCATGATGCCCATGGCCTTGGAGGAGATGCCGGTGTCAGGATGAACTTGCTTCAGGACTTTGTACACATAGATAGCGTAGCTCTCCTTCCTGGACTTTCTGCGCTTCTTTCCTCCCTTCCCGGCGGTCTTGGTGACGGCTTTCTTGGAGCCCTTCTTGGGCGCGGACTTTGCTGGTTCAGGCATGATGCTGATGACGAGTCAATGTGAGCTCAGGAGCGAGACAGAGGGATTTATTCACCGCCATATGCTAATTCACTAAGAGATTCGATAATCTTCTGATTGGCTGTTTTCAGAGGTTGAACCCATAAACTCGTGTTTCATTGGACAACTCAAAGCATCAGGAGAGGAATGAGGGCCAATCACAGATGGGCAAATATTAGCCCCGCCTACTGCTTTATGTTTGAAGGACAACCACAAGATTTCGTTTCCTTTGTTCTTTTCCCGCTTTTTTCAAATCACTTTGAATTGCAATAAACAGTATCTTCTCTGAAATAAACATTAAAACGGTAATCTGACTATCAGCCAAAAACTGCCATCAATGCACTTATACAGCATTAAAACACCTTAGGACCTTAAATTGTGATGAAATGTCAATATCTCCTTTGCAGAACTTTCACATTTCTGATATTTATTCAGAACAGTATTACTTATATAAACGGATATAACCCATAAGATCCTGGACCAATATTTATCCTTATAGGAAAATTATGGAGTATATAAAACAGGTTTAATGGCTGTTGTAATATTCTTCTGCAGCTGCTTTAGAAATACAACCCATTCCTGGGGAAAATCTGCAATCTGTTACATACGCATTGGACATCTGCGGTAATTTGTGTTACATTAAGTATTTATCAGTTAAAGTTCCAGTTTCTCCTTCTCTGGATTATCAGGACTGATGAGACATGAGTCGACTCTTTATATGAGAGAGTGTGTGGCTCTTAAAAGAGCCGTTGGGTTTGTGGTTCGTCTTGATTTCAGGCGTTTAACCTCCGAAGCCGTACAGGGTGCGTCCCTGTCGCTTCAGCGCGTACACAACATCCATGGCGGTGACGGTCTTTCTCTTGGCGTGCTCGGTGTAGGTCACGGCATCGCGGATAACGTTCTCCAGAAACACCTTCAACACTCCGCGGGTCTCCTCGTAGATCAGACCGGAGATGCGCTTGACACCGCCGCGGCGAGCCAGACGACGGATGGCGGGTTTGGTGATTCCCTGGATGTTATCGCGCAAAACCTTACGGTGACGCTTAGCGCCTCCTTTACCGAGTCCTTTACCGCCTTTGCCTCTTCCAGACATGATTAACTCAAGACTATTTCAGTCAAATGACATTAACGAATGAAGTATAAGCGCTGCAAGGAGGCACTTTATATTGGCCTACAGGACCTGACAGAAGCCACCACCGCGCAACAAGCTCCTCCCCTCGATGTAGTTCAAGCACAAAACATGTGATTTAACCCTTAACCTGATCTCACGAGGCCTGTCCTTGGTTTATTATTAAAGACCAAGTTTTAATAGGTTAATTTAACGAAGATGATATTAGAAGAAGATAATGATATCAGGGACATCCTACCAGAAACGTACATTTCCAAAAATCTCGGGGGCAAATTTTTTGTTTGTTAAATCTGAACATCGAGTCATGTGGAGGACATGTTAAACTGAGACATTACATATCATGCCACCTCAGCATGTTTTTATCAATGAATAAAATACATTTTTATACGCATTACACCCCTGAAATGTCAGGCCCTGTCCCAGACAAAATAATGTTAGAATGGTTTCCTAATAATTTTAATTTATTTTTTTATGAATAGCATTTTCTTATTGGCCACATGTCCCTGATTGTATCTAACATGATTTATTAAATCCTATAAGAAATATAAGCAACTTTTCGGTCAACTATACAAAAGTCACAGATTACCCGCCAGGCACTCATATAGTTATAAAATAACTACCTTTACATAGGAGATTTTTACTAAAACATAGTGAGGATATATACCCCAGCGTTCATCTACACAGTTAAAGAGATTAATTCATCAGTATTTCCTCAAATAGTAAATTTTTATATAATTATTTCCTGTGTGACAGGAATGAACGTGGCGTGACATGACTGACTTTATGGATTTCATTAATGCAGAAAAAGTTATGTTTTGTGCTCCTTATTTAAGTTTTGATTAGCATTCCTATTTGAAATTATTAGAATTTTAATATTAATGTAATATTAGACTATGGTAAAATTTAGCCATGGACTTATACTAAGGACCTAATTCATAATGACTGACAAATGATATAGTCCAAACATCTTTTTAATTCAATAAACTAATTTTATTTTATTTCAATATTTAACATTTAATTAAAAATGTATTCATTCAATAGGCATTTAACTGAATAGCACAGTGTAAAGTAACTGTGGTACCACATTGTCTTAAGGCTCAGTAATAACTGGTAATACTATGGATATATCTACATTATTAATTAGGAAATGACATGGTAATAACAGAAATTGCATGTAGTTTTCCTATGTAGTAATACAGATATTACAATGGTATCACCCAGTTATTACCAAGCTGTAATATGAAGTGGTACTGTGATGGTCGCCCTTTCTAACCTTGAAGGCCCTGACCCTGGAACTGCTGCCTTTCTCTTAAGCCTAGATGTTTTCTGTTGCTCTCTCCATAATTTGTGCATATGTCTTTGGTCTCGCTCAACCAACTCATGAATACTTTTCCTTCTTTCCTTGTTCTGCATCCATGTCTCCCTTTCTTTATCACTTTCAGGGTTGTGACAGGGCCTGAAGGTCAACCATTTTAAACCGCTATTAATCATCCTGTCAGCGTGTTAGCATAAGAACTGTTAACATGCAAGCAAGGGATTTCATTAACCTTTTAGACATGTTTTGGGCAAACCCTTAAAGGCACAGATTTTATGTGGAGTTTTATGAAAACGCAACAGGACTGACCGAAAACATGGGGACAGTTGTAAAATAGTATTTATTTGTAGAATTTATGATTAATTTTATGTTTTTAATCAATTGATGGGAATTATATCAACTTAAACTTTTAGTTTTTTTTAGCATAACAAAAGTATGAAAGCTGCAGCTCCAATTTGGCTGAGGACAAAGACAGGATTTGTATTTTTAAAGTGTTTTATAATAAAGAAAAAATGAAAATGAATGGGATATTCCTTTACAGAACAACTCACAGAAATCAACCATCAGTCAGTTTTAGACGTGTTTGGATTAAATACTTGTTATGCGCTGTAAACAATTCAAGGAAGGATAATGTATGTTTCTGGCAGAATGTCCCATCATCTACGGTAAGGTGTTGTCTCCAGGCAACATAGTCAATTTTAGGTTATTTTTAATCAAATGAAACACCAATTTATTGGTCAACCCTATCTCAGGGAAGAAGAACTCAAATACTAATCAATGAAAGTGCAAAGAATTGAGATGGATGTGATAACTTAATGTGATTAATAACTTGACATGATTAACAATTTAATGAGCTAACTTGATATGATTAATAACTTGATGTGATAACTTGGTATGATTAATAACTTGATGTGATAACTTGATATGATTAATAACTTGATGTGATTAATAACTTAATGTGATAACTAGATATGATTAATAATTTAATGTGATAACTTGATATGATTAATAACTTGATGTGATAACTTGATATGATTAATAACTTGATGTGATTAATAACTTAATGTGATAACTAGATATGATTAATAATTTAATGTGATAACTTGATATGATTAATAACTTGATGTGATTAATAACTTGATGTGATAACTTGATATGATTAATAACTTGATGTGATTAATAACTTAATGTGATAACTAGATATGATTAATAATTTAATGTGATAACTTGATATGATTAATAACTTGATGTGATTAATAACTTGATGTGATAGCTTGATATGATTAATAACTTGATATGATTAATACCTTGATATGATTAATAACTTAATGTGATAACTAGATATGATTAAAAATGTAATGTGATAACTTGATATGATTAATAACTTGATGTGATTAATAACTTGATATGATTAATAACTTAATGTGATAACTAGATATGATTAAAAATTTAATGTGATAACTTGATATGATTAATAACTTGATGTGATAACTTGATATGATTAATAACATGATGTGATAACTTGATGTGATTAATAACTTGATGTGATAACTTGATGTGATTAATAACTTGATGTGAATAATAACTAACCCTAACCCTAACGATGGTACAATCTTTCCTGAGAGCAACAGCTGAAATGTTACTTTTTATTAAATATGAATTTTGTGAAAAAAAAAAAGGATAAATGTTTGTTCAGGTGTCTGGTGACAGAAATTGATGTTTTCAATAAATATATATATATATATTTTTTTCTACATGAAAATGTAACAATGTTGCCTTGAGGGAGTTTTGTTATAGTGTCCCATTTAAAGCAGGAAAAACACCACAAATATTGTTTTTCTCATTGAAATCATATTGTGCACCATAGAGTTAAGGCCTGCTCTTTTAATGATCAGTGTAACAAGGAAATTAATAGAAAATATTGTCATATGGCAGCTGTGCACCATAAAGGGTTAAGAAACAACGAAACATATTCAGTGTTAAAATGGAAAGAGTCTCATTCAGTGCAGTTTTGGTGGCTCTTAAAAGAGCCTTTGTGGTTTGATGCGGGTTTATGCGCGCTCTCCGCGGATGCGGCGGGCCAGCTGAATGTCTTTGGGCATGATGGTGACTCGCTTGGCGTGGATGGCGCACAGGTTGGTGTCCTCAAACAGGCCGACCAAATAAGCCTCGCTGGACTCCTGCAGGGCCATGACAGCGGAGCTCTGGAAGCGCAGATCCGTCTTGAAGTCCTGAGCGATCTCTCTCACCAGCCGCTGGAAGGGCAGTTTGCGGATCAGCAGCTCGGTGGACTTCTGATAACGGCGGATCTCTCGCAGAGCCACGGTCCCGGGCCTGTAGCGGTGAGGCTTCTTGACGCCGCCGGTCGCCGGAGCGCTCTTACGAGCGGCTTTAGTAGCGAGCTGCTTCCTCGGGGCTTTACCACCGGTGGATTTACGAGCGGTCTGCTTGGTTCTTGCCATTGTTGTTGATCGCTTGTCTCTGTCCTGCTAGAGCTGGGAATGCTGTCTTATGTTACACGCCTGCTTTTATAGCATTTGACCGCCATGCGCTCACAGTGACGAGGGCGCAGCGGCTTGTGATTGGCTAATATGTGACGAGCGCTAATGACTGCAAGCCAATGACTGCGCGTTTCCTCTTTTCAAACAAGCGGAGGGTTTCCCGCTCAATGTGCTTTGTTCTCTTTACTACTTTGCTCTTTTCACAGCTGACCAGACCCATAGGTTTTATAGTTGCATTATTGTATTTATTTGTTTGTAGAATCACTGCAGACAAACACAACAAGACCCAAAGAACCATCTCTATCAAGCAAAAACGTTTCAGGATGTCCCTAATCATGTGCAGTTTGTCAGGGTTTCTGCAGGTTTTATGAAGGCAAAGTTAAGACCCTTTTAAGAAAAATGAATGAATAAAGAAGGGAACATCAATTGAACTTCAATGTGTTCTCTAAATGTAAATATCTAGGAAGCACACAATGAGTTTATTAGCAACACTTCAGTTTGAAAATACAGTTTTCAGCAAATTTCCAATAAAATTAATTAATTTTACAAAAAAAAGCTCTTCTCCCAAACACTAGAATATGGAAATAACTTTTACTGAACTTCGTGATCACACAAGTGTTGTGTCCTGATGGGGTTTTGGTTTCTTTGCCACTGTCGCCTCTGGCTAGGCTTGCTCAGTTGGGGGAAAAAATATTTTTCAAATATATTTCAAAAATTAATCTAATTATTAAACTAAATTAACCATATAGACCAAATTACTGATCTAATTACTGATCTAAAGCCCACATTGTTACTGCAGATAATCAAAATATATTCTGTTGCATTATTTTTCTGTTTAACACTGTGAAGCTGCTTTGAAACAATCTGCATTGATAAAAGCGCTATATAAATAAAGTTGACTTGACTTGACTTGTTCTTTTTCAGTGGTTGTGTCCTTTTTTCCAATGCAAATTATCTAAAAGATTCTTAAATGAAGATACATTTACTAAAGAAAAAGAAAATTTGCAAGAAATCTTGTGAAAGTGATTTTATGATTAAAACAAGAACAGAAAAATCCACTTAATTCAAATGATGAAGTATTTTTCATACCCATTGACAGATATTTGTTATTGCTTTAAGCATAAACTCAATGCTGTTCAGTTTCTCAGAAAAAAATATATTTCTTCATTTTGCATCGCAAGTAAATGTATCTTCATTTAAGTTTGTTTATTTTATTTTATTTATTTATATTTAATTTAGGACCCTATGAAATCCATTTATTTATTTATTTTATTTTTACTGTTTTAATTAAATTTCAAAAAGCATGTCTAATTAATTGAAATCAAGAAACAAACAATTTAACAGCAATGTATTAAAAGTAATAGTAACTATATGATATGTCTTTTCTTTTCTTTTTTTACCAAATTCTGTTTTCTGTTTTAGTGGGAACTATTTAGTCACATGTGGGAGAAAATGAGGGAATTTCCATCTTTGGGTGCACAATCCCTTTAAGTGGGGCTTAAAGACCCAGTATTTTGATTTATTCAGCCAAAATTAGTCAAATTTTGCATTTACAAATGGAATTTATTGTTTTTTATTCCATGATATTGAATTTAAGACTTTCTGCTCCATTGTTAGACCTTTTATTATAAATGATCGAACTTAGACCTGCAGAAAAACCCTGCTTTGTTCCTGTTATTGTAATAAACAATCATCCGAATTACTGGTTTGATTAGTTTGTAATCAATTTATCCTTTTTGGTGTCATTAGTTACTAATTGTGCCCTTTTTTAGATGAAAAAGGGCACAATTAGTGCCCTTTTTGGTTAAGACAGTGCTTAATCTGTTTATTTGGACTTGGCGGGCTTCTCGGTTTTCTTGGGCAGCAGCACCGCCTGGATGTTGGGCAGCACGCCGCCCTGAGCGATGGTCACTCCGCCCAGGAGTTTGTTCAGCTCCTCGTCGTTGCGCACCGCCAGCTGCAGGTGACGGGGGATGATGCGGGTCTTCTTGTTGTCCCGAGCGGCGTTTCCAGCCAGCTCCAGGATCTCAGCGGTGAGATACTCGAGCACAGCGGCCAGATAAACCGGAGCACCGGCACCGACGCGCTGAGCGTAGTTGCCTTTGCGGAGAAGCCTGTGAACACGGCCGACAGGGAACTGCAGTCCCGCCCTGGAAGAGCGAGTCTTAGCCTTTGCTCGGGCTTTGCCGCCGGTTTTGCCTCTGCCGCTCATTTTCTTAGATTAGTTTCTACAACAACTTCCTCAGAATGAATGTCCGGACCGTTCTTCCTCTTCTTATTTTACGGCGGATCGCAAACAAATATGTGCATTACCGCCACCTATAGCTGAAATGGCCCAGTGACACCATACCCAACATAAATTCCTCTTATTTACCCGCAGAGAGACATCATCGAATTTCATCCGGCGCTGCGTGTTCAGCTCCTCCGTCCACTCTCAGCCCCTATGACAGGAAAAAAATATATATAGAAAATAAAATAAAAACCCACTTTAAATACGCTTATTTAACCCAGTGCTTAACAAATACTCTACCAATAAATGTATTATACTCTTATCTGATTTTAATAAATTTTGAACACTCAACTTTACTCCTATTTTATTTAATTCTTCCTTCAACCTTATATCTCCTACAGTGCATTATTACATGTTCAACTGTTTCACTAAACTCACATTCCTCACATAAATGTCACAGGTCGGAGAGGACCGCGTGAGTGCCGCTCCTCCCTCAATTTCCACCTCGGGGAGGTTCCCAGGGATACCTCAGATGATCAGACACAACGAGGACACTGGAGTGGGGTTTTAAAACACAAATCTTTATTAATTTACTTAAAATGGGGAAAGGGGAAGTGAAGGGGGCTAAAATCCAGGGGAACACTGGATTGGTGAGGACGCGGCCTCAGAGCTTGCTGTCCCTGTCACAGGGGAACCTCAGATAAGTCTCATTCCTTAACTCAATGTCTGGCTCCAATGTCCTTCCGTTTGCTTACTCGTCTCTCTTTTCCAGTTTGGACCTTCAAGGCGTTAACAACACGGCTCGCTCCTTCTCCTGAGCACAGGAATATATATGGTAAGTACTGGGATCGGGGGTGACAGGGGTACCTCTTTTCTCGGCGTGGTCCGGCTTCCTTTAGGGATGGGTCAATGGTCCGGTCAGTATCTGGGCAAGCACCTCCAGGGCATCCGCTGGAGCTGGGTCAATGGTCCGGTCAGTATCTGGGCAAGCACCTCCAGGGCATCCGCTGGAGCTGGGTCAATGATCCGGTCAGTATCTGGGCAAGCACCTCCAGGGCATCCGCTGGAGCTGGGTCAATGGTCCGGTCAGTATCTGGGCAAGCACCTCCAGGGCAGCCGCTGGATCTGGGTCAACACTGGGGCTTTCGTGTGGTATGCAGGTAAGTATAACTTTGCTCAATGGATATCACTCACAGACTTCGTAGACACGTTTCTCTCTTCGTCTCGGGCCTTGTGGTAACGGTGGCTCAGAGGTGGCTTGACCACGGCGGCGGTGCTGGATCGAGCGCTTCTCCAGGCGACTCCACACAGGTAAGTGTATCCGCCCGGTGCGCGTTTACTCAGAGCGTGCGTGAGCGTTTCCCTCTTCTCCACTCAGGCACTGCACACACACAATTTCCTCCAACACAGCCACGTATCAATACAGTTACTCAAGGGTTCTTACTTGGCTCCGGTCGTACTATCGTCGTAGAAACAGAGATTAGGGTGATGTTCACAGCATGAATTTATGGGCTCGTTGCTCCGCCAGCTTCGGGATCCTATCCTCCACAGAGAGTGGGTCGGCCTTGAAAGTGGTCTTTGTGACGACACACACACAGCACACCACGGCAGATTCCAAGTGTACACTCTCACAGTCAAGACACTGACTCACCCACAGCACTCCACACGCAATCCAAGTGCACTTAAGGTCTAGAGACCACTTTTCCCACGTAGTTATCTCGGGGAAATCGCTGAAGCGCTGTTATAGCAAAGGACAGCAAGAGAGACGTCGCTGCTGCGCCACCCCGGCGTCTTTCACTGTCTACTGGCTCTCCCACGCTCACTCTCCGCGATGGGGCCACTCGTGTTCCTAGATCCAACTTCAACAAAGCTCACAGAGGATACACTTCCGACGAATTTGCTATTGCAATAGTTTCTCAGGGTACTCACACATTGATCAACCAGTGTTCTCGTCCGGTTCTCTCTTCCAGTGCTCGGCTCGCGTCCTGGCCGCTGTGTTCTCGCTCTCCCAAAGGGACTCGTGTCTCTGGCTCTCCCATGCTCACTCTCCGCGGTGGGGCCACTCGTGTTCCTAGATCCAACTTCAACAAAGCTCACAGATGATACACTTCGATGAATTTGCTATTGCAATAGTTTCTCAGGGTACTCACACATTGATCAACCAGTGTTCTCGTCCTGTCCTCTCTTCCAGTGCTCGGCTCGCGTCCTGGCCGCTGTGTTCTCTTTCTCCCAAAGGGACTCGTTTATCAGCACTTCCAGTAAGCTGTCCTGCATGTAACTTCTCAGAATCGAATACACACTTGACACTTGAATCACAATGCAAAACACGGTCTGTATTATACTCAGCCCCGTCTCTTTCTTTCTCTTTGCAGGTCTCCGGATCTTGGTTCGCTCAGTCCACAATTTTCTCCACTTGTGGTCCTTCGTGTTTGCCCAGATGCCCAAATCCTCTCGCCGCGACAGCTGGAAGTGGTTACCACCACGCTTGGCTTGAGCCCGAACCGGAACTAACAGCTGTGTATCCCCGCTGCAATGACTGACGCTCACTGAATTTTTGGAAGCCTATTTATACTCCTCCCGCTTCCTCTTCCTCCAATCCAGCGGTCGCGCTGTTCATTTGGCGCAGCTGCCGCCGATCAAGCCCGATTTTGGCGCCGGGAGGGAAACCGGAAGTGGCGGTGTTTGATCCGGGCGGAACCAATCTCTGCCACTATGGTTCCGCCCGAGAAAAAGTCACCCGGTGACATAAACCTGTTGGATGCTTACTTATTAAGTGCAATGTACCATTCAATCGTGTATGTCCCAATCTCAGTCTTGTAATCATATTCTCTTCTTTCCTACACCTACCTGATATTCTTCCCTTACCCACTGTTGACTGTATTTGATGCACATGTCTACGTTTTAGTTAATTGTCCCAATACTGCTGCCATAATTTCAAAATATGATTTTTAATAATTGATTTAATTTCTGACCTGCTAAATAAAATCTGTATATCTACTATTTCTCGTTCTATTGCCTTTTTTGCTAATGCATCCGCCTCCTCGTTACCTCTCAACCCAATGTGAGCTGGAACCCACAAAAACTGTACCTCTAAATTAGCTTGTTTAATTGAATATAATTCTTGAACTATCTCTATTACCATATCTTGTCTTGTTTCTGACTTTATCTCCTTCAAACTATTAGAGCTGAACTACAATCTGAACATATTACTGCCTTGGATATTTTAACTTCCCTAATCCACCTTATTGCCATAATTAATGCAAACATCTCTCCAGTATACACCGATAAACAATCTGATATCCTTTTACTCTTATACACTTTAACCTTTGGAATAATGAATGCAGAACCCACATGACCAGTTTTTGAATCTTTTGAAGCATCTGTAAAACTGTGCATATACTCCCCATATCTTGACCCAATATACTCCCTTATAAATATACTTCTGTTTCATATGAACCCTCCTTTTGCCTTTTTACTAATAAACTTAAATCTACTTCTGGTTGGGGCATGACCCACATGGAAAGAACCTATATGAGGATATATGCGCATATATGAAACCTATATGCAGTTTATATGCACATATATGCTGCATATATACAGCATATATGCACATATATGATATTATATACACTGCATATATGCGTATATATGCATATATAGGCAAAAGTGAGGTGCATATATGTGCATATACAGGCCATATAGGTCTCATGTATTGCTTCTTTATATCCAAATATAACAATACGAACTAACTAAAAAAAAAAATAATAATAATAATATTATATATATATATATATATATATATATATATATATATATATATATATATATATATATATATATATATACATACTCACCTAAAGGATTATTAGGAACACCTGTTCAATTTCTCATTTAAAATAAAAGTAAAAACTGTCAAATTAAAATATCTTGTACTTGTATCTTGAAATTTTAATTAAAATAAAGTGCAAAAACCTTACAGAAATTTACATTAAAAGTTTAAGAGAAAACAGTGTTATTTTACAGTTTTGTTCTTATTTAAAATGAAATATTTTATACTTTAATTTTGTTTTTGTTTGGCAATCACTACAATTTGATCATTTATTTTTATTTGTTTATTTTTACAGTTTAGGTGTATTTTTACATTTAAACTGTAATTCTAGATACAAATATAACAAACTAAACTAAATATCAAATCTGCACTGCTCTCCAGGTTGAAACTTTCAGGCCTCTGCTCTGCCCACTCCACAAAACACCATTTGACCAACTAATGAAATATAACAGCAAAAAAAATACACATTTGCTAACTGTAGTTTTAACCAGTTTTTCTGTATAACAGTTGCGAGTCCATCTGCTGTCTTTCCGTGTTCATTTGAGCGTGATTGGTCAATCTGAACGTCATCTAGAAATCTGGCCAATGACAGCTGTGCGCGCCTTCTACCGGTCATGTTTGAATATACACCCGTTGCCGTTGGAGTGCGCGGCTGCTTTTGCTTTAGTCGGTCCACTAGTAATAGCATTAACTTACATGGATCATTTTACATCCATTAAAAAATTATTTTGGACAAATTTCGATTGTGGGATGTCGACTGAGAACGAAAAAACAGAAATATGAACAGAAGTTACCAATGGCGGACAACAGACGGCAAGCGGCAGCAGGTAAATACCTTTATATTTTTTTCACTGTCACATCAAGTAAGTTAACTGTTACTTAGAGATATTTTAATCCCGATTAATTTACATATTTTGTTTCTGTGTTTTATGTTGTAATACTGTTAAGATAGGGCTGAACGCTATGACGACGATAGTGACTATTGTTAGAGATTTTGCAGTTAACTTTACCTTTTTATATTACGGAATGTAATTATACCCGTGTATCACTGTACTAAAAGTTATTGAGATTTTGACAAAGAAACATGCATGGATGAAGAATAAAGAGAGGGACATGCTTGTGTTCAAATAAGCCACAATCAATTATCATTTGGTAAAATGCACAGAATTATCTTAAAATCATGTGAGGTATTCACTTGATTTAAACAGTCAGTTATGTCTGATGTAAAGTTAAACAGTTAAAGTGGGAAACCCGGATGAGTGTCATTCTGTGTAACGTTATTCGTTCTTAAAGCGACAGCAGCTTAATAAACTGCGGTTTCATATTTTTAATCAAACAACAAAAGTCTAGAGAAGACCTTCGGCTCTTTTAGAATCAATTGAATTTAATTCATAGAATATGCTACATTGAAGACTAAACAGTATTATTCTGTAATATCTTTCGATGAAATATCTATAAAAAAAATTAAATAACTATATTGTGATATCGTTATTGAAATAAAATTTCTCATGTATGTAGAATAATATGGTCATAATGCCCATCCTTACTGTCAGCTAGATCAAGCTTGTCATAAAAAGTAAACGAGCTTTGGCACAAGTAATCTGAGAACACTGTCATGTACACTCATTCGACAGAAAGGACATGAAACTATGGAGCTAGAAATATGACTAAATGTTCTGAATTTGAATTGTATAAATCTGAATTATTGACACGTGTAATCTGAAATGTTTTATGTCGAAATTGTATAGACACGTATTTTCAAACAGCAGATATTTTGTTCTGAATTAATAGACGGAAAATATTCAGTTTTTGAAAAGACAGATTCAAGATTTCAAATTCAGATCATCAAATTCAGTTTTCTAAAATTCAAAACGCAAAAATTCAAATCATCAAATTCAGTTTTCTAAAATTCAAAACGCAAAAATTCAGATCATCAAATTCAGTTTTCTAAAATTCAAACGCAGAAATTCAGATCATCAAATTCAGATCGTACAGAAAGTAGGTCAGAGGCCATCATGAGGGAAGAGTAAAGGATGTCAGAAAAGTCGAACAGAGCATCATCTGATCATTTCATTTCTTATCTGTAATGGAATAACGTGGAAAGATAAAACTGCCTGTTTATACTTTTTTGTTTTGTTTAGATTAATGCACGGAACATGAGATTTCGACTAGATCTCTCATTTTTCGTGAGTGGTTTACAAAATCGCCGATTAGTGAAGAAAATCTCAGCACCCGGCCTGTTATATTTAACTGTGCGGAGTCAAGTATGTGTGGTGAAGCTGCGCTAGACAGCGAAGAGCAGGTGTAAAGCACATACCAATGTTTAGTCAAGTGTAAATACCAGTAGCCTACAGAAATTATAATTTCTTTACGACACGCTCAGTTTTGGACAAGGGATGCAAATACTGTCATGCAATTTGGCTGAGGTAGGGTAGCCTATGAGGGTGAATTTAAATTTAACTGTAACTCATAGCCCCGAGATGATTGACGGGGATAACGGAGGCTAGCGCAAGATAACCTTTAATAAAAAACATAGGCCTATATTTCTTTGCTTAATATAAGTTTTTCTTTATTTTATTGTTGTTGTTTTCAATCAAATAGCCTAATAGTGAACCACAAACTGAGCTTCGTTTTAAAGGGGAATTTCCAAATATCTTTTATTTATTTGTTATACCCTAGGCCTAATGCAAGTAGGCTATTTTATGTCATCCGTCTTAAGCCTATTCGTTTTAATAAACGTTTAATATTCGCACGTTTTTTATTGAACTATTTTATTGTTGTGGTATTTTCATTAGGCTAATAGGCTAATAACGAACAAAACAATAATTCGTTTGAAAGTAATTAAGAGGAAATTAATGTATTTCATTTATTTGTTACAACGCGGGTAGCCTACCTTAGCCTATCTTAATTCGTCTTGGTAATAACGAATAATGTAAAATTATTTTTGTTTAAAGAGTGGAGGAAGATGCTGTCAAACACGACCAAAATAAGTGCTTCACAGATGCTGAACGTCACAGCAGGTTTCCATCCTAGGATTTTTTATTTTTATTTTACAATAATAAAACTTCAGAATAATCATAAAAACTTCAGAAAAATAATAGCTGCAACCGTTTTTGAATATTGCTTGATCAAGTAGGGCCTAGCCTAGGCCTTTCGGTCTAAACGGTGTTAATGAAAAACACAAAATAAAAAACATGACATTTGTTAATAAAAATATTTTATGTATAGGGCCTACAATTAAACAATATAGCTAGGCTATATAAAGTTTTGTTTCAAAATGGATGAGGAAAATACAGCGCCTTGAACATCTCTGCAACTCGTCTATACAAAAACATGTGGCGTCTGTCAAAGGCTGTTGGAGTTTCTAATACTGACAAAAAGAAAAGTAAAATACACAACATATTACATCGGTATCTGAATAAATAAAAGGAATGCAATAAAATCACGATTTAAATTCATTTAATTATTTTTAAATGAAAATCACATAGGTCTACATGACACTTGTTAATATTTTATAGGCTAAATACAATTGATTGTAAAATAATTTTCTCAAATAAAGTATTTTGAATCCAAAAAGCTCTAAACAAATTTTAGAATCAGGCAGCATCAGTTTTTTTTTTTTTTTTAAAAAGTTAAATATAGGCTACACAAATAAAACGTGAAGGTTACAGTTGCATCTGTGTCTGAGATTTTTATTTTTTATTTTTTATCAGAGATTTTATGTTTTTGATCAATTTGATGTTCTTGAACTCTGAAGCCAGAACGAATAACTTTGTTTGGTTTGAATTATCTGAATTATCATGCGTTCTTGGCCACGTCAAACCGTGACTGGCTGCATGTTCAATGCTTACGTTAAAATTGTTGCTGACCAAATATTTTACTGTAACAATCTTTTTTTATGAATAGTAAAATGTTGCATATATAGCAGGACAACTGTGTCCACGCCAATGAGCTTCGTCATAAAGGCAGTTACATGCGGTCCTGTCAGACAAACTATCACACTCGTGATCTTCTGATTAATATTAATTTCCTAATTTAGTAACAGTCATATTATTCTGAAGTGGAACTGAACACTGGTATGTGCTTTACACCTGCTCTTCGCTGTCTAGCGCAGCTTCACCACACAGATTTTACTCCGCACAGTTAAATATAACAGGCCGGGTGCTGATTAATTTGTCATATTTCTGATTTGTTTTGTTTTTCTGTGAAACGCACATGAAAGCCCGATCTAGGACCTGCCCTGTACAGTTTTACTACTGCTATATAGAGGACAATTATTTTGTTAAACAGACCTGGACTGAATCCGAAATCGCCCCCTATACCCTAAAATAGGGCAGCATTTGAGGGGACAGCCATTTGTGTTGTCCGAAACCATAGTGGACATGTTCGAGTGCACTCATTCAATCCCACGTTGCACCGCAACGAGTTTACAGCGGATGTAGCCTACAACAGCTGTCCGACTTCACACTCGTTTTCATTCACTCATTCAAGTGAACGGTATTAGTGGACTAAAGTAGGGAATAGTGAATGAGGTTTAGGGGGCGATTTCAGATTCAGCCCTGGGCGACAGATGTCAAATGCTGAGATTTTCTTCACTAATCGGCGATTTTGTAAACCACGCACGAAAAGAGAAATCTGGCGAAATCTCATGTTCCGTGCATTAATCTAAACAAAACAAAAAAGTATAAACAGGCAGTTTTATCTTTCCACGTTATTCCATTACAGATAAGAAATGAAATGATCAGATGATGCTCTGTTCGACTTTTCTGACATCCTTTACTCTTCCCTCATGATGGCCTCTGACCTACTTTCTGTACGATCTGAATTTGATGATCTGAATTTTTGCATTTGAATTTTAGAAAACTGAATTTTATGATCTGAATTTTTGCGTTTTGAATTTTAGAAAACTGAATTTGATGATCTGAATTTCTGCGTTTTGAATTTTAGAAAACTGAATTTGATGATCTGAATTTGAAATCTTGAATCTGTATTTTCAAAAACTGAATATTTTCAGTCTATTAAATCAGAACAAAATATCTGCTGTTTGAAAATACGTGTCTATACAATTTCGACATAAAACATTTCAGATTACACGTGTCAATAATTCAGATTTATACAATTCAAATTCAGAACATTTAGTCATATTTCTAGCTCCATATGAAACCACCATTCTTGGACTCCATTCTTGGAAGAATTATAGGCAAACCAGGATTTTCGATCTTCTGTTTTTGCATGGACCTGGTGAGTACAATTCGCAAGTCCATGTCTCTGTCAGTAAGTTGATAATTAATATGAATGTTTTATTAAACAAATTAATATTAATTTGTGTGTGTGTGTGTGTGTGTGTGTGTGTGTGTGTGTATGTTTCTCCCCTCATGATCCAGAAGTTTTGGGAATGAAAATCTTCTGCCACATGATCTTCAGAGGAAGTGAGTATTCATGTCGTATCCAACATTAATACTGTTACTGTACCCTTATGTGTGAGGAAATGTGAACACAGGCCCAACTGGTTCAAACGTACCCTCTTGAGTTTAAAAGCATAGCTCACTCTAAATTAAAACTCCCTCATCGTTTTCTCACCCTCATGTCTTATCCAACTTGTTTGACTTTCTTCTGTGAAACATTTTGAATAATGTTGGTATAACCAAACTACATTGGACCAAATGTTTTGGTCAATAATGACCAAGACACCTCTCAAAATATATTTTCTTCCTTATTTTTATTTTGTGTTTTCTACAGAAGAAAGTCTGTAGAAAGGTTGGTAAAGAAAACTTAAGGGTGAGTAAATGATGACTGATTAAATCTGAAATCTTGATTAATCTAATGATCTCAACAAGTACCATTTGTAATAAAAAAAACAGTGTAAACTGCTGCAATTAATAAAAATATTAGTTGGTTGGTTTTATTTTAATAACAGTGTTATTCTACAGAATATGTTGTACTATAATTGGCATTCTGTGTACAAAAATTGGTGCAACTGTGTTACCTTGCTATGATACATCTGGAGAAGGTGTCAGTTGTTGTGAATCCTCATATTCCTTATAACTCCCATCTCAAAGCTGAGAGGACTCTGTGTTCATATAGCCAAAATATCTCAATATCAAATGTTGTTTAAAGGAAAGGTACAAAAACTAAATCCTCAATTTTTAAGGACTTTTCAATTAATCAATGTCTTTTTCTTTCTTTCTTTTAAGGATCAGCTGATTATTGGAGATTTGGAAGAGGATTGCTCTTTATCTGTCCCTTCTGATGCAGAATCATGGACATTCTGTTGTATGTTTTGTTTATATTTCTGGTAACACTTTACAATAAGGTTGTATTAGTTAACATTAGTTAACGCATTAGTTAACATGAACTAACCATGAACAACACCTCTGTTCAGCATTAGTTAATATTTGTTAACGTTAGTTAATAAAATTACAGCTGTTCATGTTAGTTCACGGTGCATTAACTAATGTTAACAAGATTTTAATCATACATTAGTAAATGTTGAAATTAACATTAACAGAGATAAATAAATGCTTCATAAGTGCAGTTCATTATTAGTTCATGTTAACTAATGCATTAACTAATACAACCTTATTGTAAAGTGTTACCATATTTCTTATTACACTATATAGCTTGGATTCTGAATTAAAAGGTAAATGTTTTTCCACATATATTATCACCTATGGAGCCCACGGGGTCAGTTGAATATTAACAAAAACAATTTAAAGCTGATTTGGTAAATACAAAGCTAACGGTAAACGGCACAATTTGTTGTTTTGTTTTAAGGTGAAGTCATTACCTCATTATGATATTAGTAACCCTAACTTACAAAATAAATGCAATTTTTAGTTTTTTAATTCCTCCTGGGGGCTCTGAAGAACTGTTTGAGAATAATTTGTTTACATACATTTATATCTGAATAATACACATTTTAGAATCAATAGTGAAACATTGTAGATGTATCAGTTTTGTATATATATATATTTTTTCAGTTTAAAATTAAGAATATTTTTATTCAACTTTAAAAATTTGATGAAACTCTTCCACTGTTATCTGTGTTTTAAATGTTAAATGTATTATGAATTGTATTATTGTACAGACTGTATTTTGTCTTCCAAAATAAAATGTAAATTTACAATCTTGAGCATGCTTTAACACTATTGGATTTTTTTTATTGTAATAATCTGTAAAATAACAGTGTTTTTGAAGGTGTTTGATCATAATAATCTAGGAAAAATCTGTAAAATAACAATTTTACACTTTTTAAAAAACAGTAAACGACTGTCAGCTATGGCTGCCAAACAAAAAACGTAAAATTAAAATGCCTTTTTGATGCTTGAGGTCAGAGGAGAATGTACTATTTGATTGTTGTTGAGTAAATAAAATGCTGAAATTTACATTATTTGGGCTTTTATTTATGTTGCCTAGCAGCTAAGGATTTTAATAATTACAAACATATAGGTGAACATATAAGTACATATATATATATATATATATATACGTGCATATATGTACCTATATTGGTGTATATATATGCATGTATATATGTACACATATATGTACATATAATATAGGAAAACGGCCAATTTTATATATGTCACATATATTCAAAACCTATATCAAAACCTATATTAAAACATATATGTTTATATAGGTTCTTTCCATGTGGGGACCCATAATGGTACTGGAGATAAAGGAATTATTGGAGCATATCCAACCTCCTCCAATCTCATATCACTAACCAATTTCCTCACACTCCATCCAAAGCTATTACACTCTCTCTTCTCATATTCCCAACTAGGACTCATTACTTTCCTTGTTGGGTGATCCTCACTCTGACCTTTTAAATTTGCCCAATAAGATGCCATTAATTGCGGTCTTCTTATCTGCAAAGGCATTTCACCCATCTCTACCTGAAGAGCCGAAACTGGAGAAGTTAGATATGCTCCGCAGCCAATTCTTAGTGCTTTTAACAGATGTTAACAGATTAACAGATGTTAAAGGAATTATATTTTTAAAAATTAATTTGGTGATGTGTTTTTTCTGTGTGCACACATTTAATATGTAAAACAATTAACTTTGATTCTGTACAATATTATATATTTTATAGTTTCATCACTGCTGTGTGTGTGTGTGTGTGTGTGTGTGTGTGTGTGTGTGCGTGTGCGTGTGCGTGTGCGTGTGCGTGTGTGTGTGTTCATGTTTTTCTATCCTGGTGGGGACTTCAACCTGACTGCACAGACTCATGGGGACTCGTGTCACCATAGGGACCTAAATTGAGGTCCCAATGAGGAAACAAGCTTATAATTCATACAGAATGAGATTTTTTGATAATGTAAAAATGCAGCATGTCTCCTGTGATGGGTAGGTTTAGGGGCAGGGGCAGTGTAGGGGGATAGAATATACGGTTTGTACAGTTTAAAACCCATTACGCCTATTGAGAGTCCCCACAAAGATAGCAAACCAGACGTGTGTTGTAATCACTGCTTGAACCCATATAAGCTTTTTGGCTTTTTTTAATAAATGTATAATATATATAGTTTACTGAATTTGAGTGATTAACAGTGACTTGTTCACTTATTGTAGATCAAATTAAGCATTTTACATTGTGTGTTCAGATTACATGGGTATGAGGTAAAGAGTCTTGGCTGTTTCCTTTTAAAATTAACAAATTATTAAAATACACATGATTTGCTCTTTATTCAGAGTTAGTGGTTGGCTCTTAAAAGAGCTGTTGAGTTAGAAATAGTGGACGTTTATTTCTTTTTGGGCGCTGCCTTTTTAGGCTTTAGGCTTTGCCGTCTTGGGTTTTGCTGCCTTGGCTTTTTTGGGGCTCTTGGCTGCTTTCTTAGCGGCTGCTGGCTTCTTTGCCTTCTTGGGACTCTTCGTCGCCTTCTTAGCGGCTGTGGCGGTGGGTTTATTGGCCTTCTTGGGTGATTTCTTGGCGGCTTTGGGCTTTGCCGCTGCGCTCTTGGGTTTCTTGGTCGCGGGCTTCTTCTTGGTCTCGGCTTGCTGCTTGTTGAGCTTGAATGAGCCCGATGCGCCGGTTCCTTTGACCTGCACCAGAGTGCTTTTAGTCACCAGGCTCTTGATGGCGATCTTGACGCGGGAGTTGTTCTTCTCCACGTCGTAGCCGCTGGCGGAGAGAGCTGCTATTGTTTTTTTGCAATACAAGAATAGGCATTCATTAACATAAAGTAATTAATATTCTCACATTTAGTCTCTGGTAGTGAACCACCAGTTCAGTTCTGCAGCATATTATGAATTTTAGAAACTGAAAATTATCAATCTGAATTTAAAAGCATAGCTTTCTCACACTGGAGTATATTAATAAATATTGTTTAATTTAACAGAAAACACTACATGTTTAACAAATATAGCATATTCTGTCGTATTTATTCATAATTTTATGATAAACACACTTCATATTTTGATTTTTTATTTGAAAATTGTAATCTTGGACCTGATTGGTCTATGTCCCTCAGAAAGTTTTTTTTTTCAGGCAGTAAAAGGAAAAAAAAAAAGTATCTCCTGAAAAAAAAAAAAAAAGTTGAGATTTAGGAGTCACTGGTGTCTCCAAGTGTACTTTTACAGTCTCCATTTTTGATTTCTGAAAGAATTGGGAATACCTGAATTTAAAAGAGTGTCCTACCCATATACATTGGAGTAAATTGATAAAAAATAGTCTCTTTTCACAGAAAACACATGTATTTGCATGCAAAAATAATATAAAATATGCAGGCAACAGACATGCAATATTTTTGCACGCAAATACATCTGCCCGCCCAAAAATCACCAGCACAAACCATGCTATTTTGAATTATTGCGTGCATATGTGCATGGGTTGTGATAATTTATTTTGGCATGCACATGTATTTCTATAAGACTGCCGAATCTGTAGAACAATGGCAAGGAAAACTAACTTTACCGCACTCCATGAGCCCCCTAGTGGTCGGGAGCATTTCCGTTGTGTTGCAGCTTTTTCATTGTGTTGTGGTTTTTCCGTTGTGTTGTGGCTTAATTTTGTTGTTGTAATGAAGTTCGTTGTTGTGGGAAGGAAGCAGCCGGCGACCATTCAACAACTTTATTCAAATGAATAAACAAAACGAAATTAAACCGCGGGCAGCCCCTCATGGACGACTGCCTGCACACACATAACAAAACGTAAACAAAACACAACGTAAATCCAGGCCTGGTCCTCTCTTGTCCTCCACTGCTATTGCACGTCCTTATATGCCTCCGAGCTCCCTCATGAGAGGACTTCAGTGTGCCTCGCTGCAGGTGATGCTCATTATCAGTCACACACCGGTCTCCACTCGCTCATCCCATGTCACTCGTTCGTCCACCTCGCCACAGTTGTGTTGTGAACTTATGTATGCTTTTTAAATTTCGTTGTGTTGTGCACTACTGGGCCAACGTACCTGTGAGACACATGACTGGTTTTGTGGTCCAGGGTCACAAATGACAGTAAACTGCCATATATCAGCATTTTTCTTCTGTCCCCAGGCCTGTGTATCCCAATATCACCATAAACACATACAACAATTACAAGTGTTTTTTTTTTGTGTGTGTTCTTTTTTGTACATTCTACATATACTTTTCAGTTATTACATTTATTTCATCAATCATAATCAAGGTTTTTATTGTCGACCTTGTTGTTTTTGACTACTTTCCCTTTAAATGAAAGTTGGAAAATTTAAAGTAGTTCATTTTAAAATGAAAATTACCCCATGATTTACCTGCCCTCAAGCCTTCTGTATATGAGTTTCTTCTTTCTGATGAACACAATCAGAGTTATATTAATAAATATCCTCATGTTTAAAGCTTTATTATGGCAGTGATAGAATCCATTGAGGGGCTCAAAATAGCACATCCATCCATAATAAAAGTAATCCACACAGCTCCTGTGGTTAATAAAGGCCTTCTAAAGCAAACTCATGGGGTTTTCCAAGAAAAATATCCATATTTAAAACTTTATAAAGTAAAATATCTAGCTTCCGTAGACCGCTAAAGGGTGTGGATTCTTCCCAAAACCCAAGACGGCAAAGCCTAAAGCTGCTAAGCCTAAAAAGGCAGCTCCCAAAAAGAAATAAGTCTTATTAGTACAAATTATGTTTGTTCCACAACAGCTTTTTTAGTTATTGCATCAGTTAAGATAGATTTTGGTTAGTGTATATTTTTAGCATTAGTTTTATCTGTATTTAGTACAGTGGTTAGTTAGGATAGTACGTAGGAGTAGTTTTGCTGGTTGCAACAGCAGTGGTGGACTGCACAGCTTTCCAGCAGACGTGGAAATTAGGCGTCAATGGTTGCGTGCACTTGGCCTGGATGACCGCGAGTTCCCGCCTAGAGCTGGAGCGTGCAAACTGCATTATACGCAGGATTGTTTCTCCAACGCAAAGGAGGTGGAAACGGGCTAATGTTTTATCACTCAGACACTGCTCCCATTTTGTCTTGCGCTGCGGTTTCGCAAGTATCGTCGGCATCGGGAGTTAACACAGTTTTAGGCAGCGGCTCGAATCGATACGGCTCTGGCCCTGTGTTTACAGACAATTCACCCTCCTCCAATTCAGGTGAAGACGGCGGATTATAGTCCTCTACTTCAAATGACCGCTCTGTTGCAAAACTACTGGTGTCTCTCCAATCATTCTCAATCTTTTCGAGTCTGACAGCTGTTAATCAATCCGTCACTGCGGGGTCTCAGGTGCACGCCCCCGCTCAGCCCCGCCCTCGGTTCGCCTCCTCTGTCTCCGCTGGGCTCTGCCCACTTTTCCAGCATTTTTCAAATATTGCCAGTGGGTGGAGTTAGGCTTTGAACAGGGGTTAAGTTACCCTTTAAGTCCAAAATATGCCTAAAAGGTTAATGAAATCCCTTGCTTGCATGTTAACAGTTTTTATGCTAGCATGCTGGCAGTCTGATTAATAGCGGTTTAAAATGGTCGACCATCAGGCCCTGTCACAACCCTGAAAAGGATGAAGAAAGGGAGACATGGATGCAGAAAAAGGAGTATTCATGAGTTGGTTGAGCGAGACCAAATTATGGAGAGAGCAACAGAAAACATCTAGGCTTAAGAGAAAGGCAACAGTTCCAGGGTCAGGGCCTTCAAGGTTAGAAAGGGCTACCATTCTTCTTATTCACCACGCCTCCATCTTGAAAACCAAAATGAGCCTGGGGGGTACACTCTAAACCGGAAGTTTAATGGCAGAGCGCAGCAGCGGGCATCTGTCATCATGGCTGTACGTGTGTGGACATCAAACCTTTCTTCTCTTCCCAAATTTTCAATGGATTGTGTTGAAAAATGGGCAAATAACGACTGCAAGATTCCCCGGGCTGTTTTTCTGAAAGGTTACAGCAACTGGATCGAGGGATATGTGCACGACGTGGAAGGTAAAACACGGACGATCACTGCTTTTTCCTGAAATTAACATAGTTAACGTTACTTTTAAAGTTAGCTTGTTAAGCTAATACAACAGGACGCGACAACATTACAAGACTGACTGTTATTTTGAGTGGTAACAATACATTATTTTACCGACAGTCAAGAGGAGTGAAACAGTCAGTGTGAGAGCTAAGTCTTTTCGCTCAATGCGAAAAAAACGAGTCACCTTACAACATTCAGGTATCATGACTGTGGATAAACTGCTCAGTTTGCGGAGTGGTGCCACTGCTAGAGCAAATACGCTTGCTAAACGTTCAAATGTTCATTTTGATCGTTAATATCAACAGTTCATCTTTCCCTGCCAGACTAAAAATAATGTTGCAGTTGATGTGATCTTTAGCTAAAAGTTTATTGGAAAAATGAGTATCCAATGTGTCATAACAAAGCAAGGCAGGGTGCTACTGTTGGTTATTACAATTAATAAATATTAAGTATAAGTTCATTTGTTTACAGGCATGGGTTGCTCAGTTCACATAGCGATGTTACATAGGGTTGGGGAAGGTACTCTTCAGGTCTCAAAGGTAACACAGATGCTAAAAAAAAATCAGTAATGTCGTCCACTGGGATGCACAAACCCAGTAACATCGTTTGATTACTTTGAAACTTGTATGCATCTCTGCCTCAAAAATTTCTTATTTTAAGAAACGGCTTGTCAAATTACTGTTATTCCCCAACCCTGGGTTTTAGTACAATGAGTGTCCAATATATTAGGTACCCTGCAAGCTGTATTAATCAGTATCATGTCTGATGTCTAGAACAAACGTAGTAGGGCTGTGAACGATTAATTGTATCCAAAATAAAAGTTTGTATTTACATAATAAATATGTGTGTACTGTGTATAATTATTTTATATATATAAATTCACACATATGCTTGTATATATTTAATAAATATTTCCATGCCATGTATATACTGTAGCTATATAGTTTTATATATAATTAATATTATATATAAATATAAATATGTTATATGTAAATAATATACATTTTTCTTAAATATACACATGCCCGTATGTGGTTTTAAATATACAAAATAATTTTACACAGTACACTCACATTTATTATGTAAATACAAACTTTTGTTTTGGAAGCAATTAATCACAATTAATCGTCTACAGCCCTAAAACCTGGCAACTTAAAAAGACTGTTATGCTTTCATTGTTGAAACATGAAAACTCCAGTTGTACCTAATAAACTGCACACTCAGTGTACATCACCATGCTCTGTAATTTCATGTTAGGTATTTATATCATCACCTACTTTGCCAGGCCAGTTACATATTCTTTTAAATCCTTAGAGATACCATGACTGTTTGGGTCTGGACTAGACTGTAAGGGGTATAACAGCTTAGACCCAGAGACCAGTAGTGAAGAATGAAGACAAAGAGTCAGGAGTGCAATTAATTTAAGAATTTTTTTACTGAAGAATAGTTTGCAGTTTCATCAACAGAAGCAAGCTTCAAGTCTCACAAGGAGTTCGTAGGCCGCACTTCCATTCTACAATTGTCCCAACAGTTATACTGTTTTCAAGGTCTAGCCACGTCATTACTTCAAGGTGTATGATTCTGATTGGCTCAGAGAAAATGCAGTCATGGTTAATTTCCACACAAGGATAGATAGCAGAGCATATCACTAAACTAGGCAGACTAGTTGTCGCCCCATGACTAGGTTTAGATCATTGTTGACCTCGGAGGTTGCAGAAAGGCGTCTTCACGTCTCCAGCTGGTCCAAAACGCAGCAGCTCGAGTTCTAATGTGTTCATACCAGGAAGTATGAACACATTAGCCCGGTTCTGTCAACACTGCACTGGCTCCCTATTAAATATTGCATACATTTTAAAATCTTGCTTATTACTTACAAAGCACTAAATGGTGTAGCTCCCCAGTACTTGAGTGAGCTCTTAACACATTATACTCCATCACGTCTACTGCGGTCTCTAAACTCTGACCAGCTGATAATACCTAGAATATCAAAATCAACTGCAGGCGGTCGATCCTTTTCCTATTTAGCACCTAAACTCTGGAACAGTCTTCCTAGCATTGTTCGGGAAGCAGACACACTCTGTCAGTTTAAATCTAGACTAAAAACACATCTCTTTTCTATGGCATACACATAAAACACTTTTTTCAATTAAATGATTATTAGGCTGCATTATCTAGGTCAGCCAGAACCGGGAACACTTCCCATAACACCTGATTTACTCGTTACATCATCAGAAGAATGGCATCTACGCTAATGTTAGTGTCTCTGTTTTATCCCGAGGTCTACTGCAGTCAGCCGGATCCAGGCCGTATCCAGATCAGACGGTGGACCTGCACCCAGATGTGACCAACACATGACCCTGAAGTGTCTGCAGAGACCGTGTCATTTAGACTCCCCCTTAAACTGCCTCATCGACACGACATCCTCAATAAACCTGTCTCCGGCGGGATGACTCCGATTGTTTGAATAGTCCTAGTTAATAATTCTTTAAATCGATATGTCATCCTCAAAACAACCCGTCTCCAGCGTGTTGCCGCCGATCTTTCGAATATTACACTTTAGTAATTGTTTAATCAATACGGCATCCTCAATAAAAACCTGTCTCCGGCGTAATGACTCCGATATTTCAAATTATTTATTTTTAATAATTATTTACTCAATACATCATCCTCAATAAACCCGTCTCCAGCGTGTTGCCTCAGATCTTTCGAATATTCAGATCGATTATGACCTCTGACCTTTAAAATAATAATTTTAATAATAATAATAATAATAATACGCTGTTTGTTAATTGGCCAGAGGAGAACTGGCACCCCGACTGAGCCTGGTTTCTCACAAGGTTTATTTTTCTCCATTAGGTCTCCTGATGGGGGTTGGGTTTCCTTGCCACTGTCGCCTCTGGCTTGGCTTGCTCAGTTGGGGAAAAAACTATTTCAAAATAAATCAAATTATTAAACTAAATTAACCATATAGACCAAATTACTGATCTAATTACTGATCTAAAGCCCACATTGTTACTGTATGATAATCGAAATATATTCTGTTGCATTATTTTTCTGTTTAACACTGTGAAGCTGCTTTGAAACAATCTGCATTGTTAAAAGCGCTATATAAATAAAGTTGACTTGACTTGACTTGACTTGACCCAGGACGAGCTACAGGACTGTGAAGCATTCTGCTCCATCTGTGTTTGATCATCGCTCTCAATCTGATCTGGAGACAGTCTTTCACAATAATGTGATTTTCTCAGCTTTTTGTTCAAAATGTTGCTTTTTTATGAAACCAATATTCAAGTGTTGATAAAGAAATGCGTGAAGCAAGAATAAAACGTTATTTTAAAAAAATAAAGAAGAGGGTCAGCTCTTTCTTTTGATATATTGCATGCTCAGATATTCATAAAACAAAATATTCTATAGGCTATTAAATTATTGTGAAAATAGTCAAAAACCCATGGCAGTAGCTGCAACTTTTTTTTTTTTAAACGCTGGCGGGGAATTAATTAGGTCAATAAGTATTGATTATGGATGTATAGCATATGGGTCTGCGTTCAAAACTTTGCTGCACAAAGTAGAAATGATTCACAGGCATTATGAATATGTTGTGGTGCTCTCAGATCTTCTACCATTCCTGGCTCCGCCCGCCCTCTGTTCTTCCGCTCAATTTTCCTTTTCCTTCAGTGCTCCATCTGGGATTGCAGTATATTCTCTGGTTTTCTCTGGTGTCAGGAGAAATCCTGTCCCCCTGTGAAATAGTGTCCACTTAGGACCCCAGAGCGATTTATTGGCTGAATCTGTTCAGAGCCTGATTACAATTCTTACAAATTCACGTTTTGATTTTTGTCGTTTAAATTGTGTTAAAATAGTCTTTAACGTCTTGCAAATCATATGTTTCATATACTATAACAAAGCTAGTTGTGAAATCAAGCATATCTCGTTCTTAATGTTTTTTTAGTGTGTTTTTCTAGTATAGCATGTTCAATGCACCTTTTCTGTATATTATTATTATTATTTTTTTATTCTTTATTATTTACATTATAGGTCTATTACTATGTTATGGTTTTGTATTGTATTATTGCTTAGTTTATCAATTGAATAATTTACAATATGTTAGGCATGTTATTGCTCCCATTATAGCAATCAATTACATATTTTAAATAAATGTTGTTTGTGTGTACTTAGTATGACAATGAATTCATGGTTTATTTTTAAACAATTGCTTGTCAAGAAACATGTCTAATGAATTGCATCATTTGCTATTACTCTATTTTTATCAGTAAGCATTTATTTCAAATTAAAATAAATTAATGGTAAAGGAACAGCCATGGTGAAACTACTAACTCTATATCAAAATCTTCCCACCTTGTGCACCGGTCACACCACACGCACACCAGTCAGATCACACGCACAGAGATCACTGCACTCTGTGACTTAGCCCACCACCACACACGAGGGCCTATGAGCGGCCTGCTATGAAGCCTCGCCTCCTGCAATAAAAAGACAATTTATCCAAACAATCTCCAACTAATAAAACAAAGAAAATAATGAGAATAATGATAATAGTAAAAAAAAGAAAGAAAATTTCAAAAGCTTAACACAGATGAAATGGAAATAGCACAGGAAAAATCTATTAAATAAATAAATTTAAAAAAAAAACTGAAAACAGACACAAAACAACTCAAAACAGATACATGCTGGAGAACGGGTTTAACACAGGACACGTAGACCCAGCGAGCTCGCGCTGGAGGGCAGTTCAACACAGGACACGTAGACCCAGCGAGCTCGCGCTGGAGAGCAGTTTCACACAGGACACGTAGAGACCCAGTGAGCTCGCGCTGGAGGGCAGTTAAAAAAGGGGACGTAGAGACCCAGTGAGCTCGCGCTGGAGGGCAGTTTAACACAGGACACGTAGAGACCCAGTGAGCTCGCGCTGGAGACCAGTTTAACACAGGACACGTAGACCTAGCGAGATCGCGCTAGAGAGCAGTTTAACACAGGACACGTAGAGACCCAGCGAGCTCGCGCTGGAGACCAGTTTAACACAGGACACGTAGACCCAGCGAGATCGCGCTGGAGAGCAGTTTAACACAGGACACGTAGACCCAGCGAGCTCGCGCTGGAGGGCAGTTCAAAACAGGACACGTAGACCCAGCGAGATCACGCTAGAGAGCAGTTTAACACAGGACACGTAGACCCAGCGAGATCGCGCTGGAGACCAGTTTAACACAGGACACGTAGACCCAGCGAGCTCGCCCTGGAGGGCAGTTCAAAACAGGACACGTAGACCCAGCGAGCTCGCGCTGGAGGGCAGTTCAAAACAGGACACGTAGACCCAGCGAGATCGCGCTGGAGACCAGTTTAACACAGGACACGTAGAGACCCAGCGAGCTCGCGCTGGAGACCAGTTTAACACAGGACACGTAGACCCAGCGAGCTCGACCTGGAGAGCAGTTTAACACAGGACACGTAGACCCAGCGAGCTCGCGCTGGAGAGCAGTTCAACACAGGACACGTAGACCCAGCGAGATCGCGCTAGAGAGCAGTTTAACACAGGACACGTAGACCCAGCAGCTCGCGCTGGAGAGCAGTTTAACACAGGACACGAGACCCAGTGAGCTCGCGCTGGAGAGCAGTTCAACACAGGACACGTAGACCCAGCGAGCTCGTGCTGGAGAGCAGTTCAACACAGGACACGTAGACCCAGCGAGCTCACGCTGGAGACCAGTTTAACACAGGACACGAGACCCAGAGCTCGCTGGAGAGCAGTTCAACACAGGACACGTAGACCCAGCGAGATCGTGCTAGAGAGCAGTTCAACACAGGACATGTAGACCCAGCGAGATCGCGCTAGAGAGCAGTTTAACACAGGACACGTAGAGACCCAGTGAGCTCGCGCTAGAGAGCAGTTTAACACAGGACACGTAGAGACCCAGTGAGCTCACGCTGGAGACCAGTTTATAACAGGACACGTAGACCCAGCGAGATCGCGCTGGAGAGCAGTTTAACACAGGACACGTAGACCCAGCGAGCTCGTGCTGGAGGGCAGTTCAAAACAGGACACGTAGACTCAGCGAGCTCGCGCTGGAGAGCAGTTCAACACAGGACATGTAGAGACCCAATTAGCTCGCGCTGGAGACCAGTTTAACACAGGACACGTAGACCCAGTGAAATCGCGCTGGAGAGCAGTTTAACACAGGACACGTAGACCCAGCGAGCTCGCGCTGGAGGGCAGTTCAACACAGGACACGTAGACCCAGCGAGCTCGCGCTGGAGAGCAGTTTAACACAGGACACGTAGACCCAGAGAGCTCGCGCTGGAGAGCAGTTCAACACAGGACATGTAGACCCAGCGAGATCGCGCTAGAGAGCAGTTTAACACAGGACACGTAGACCCAGCGAGATCGCGCTGGAGAGCAGTTTAACGTTTAACACAGGACACGTAGACCAAGCGAGATCGCGCTGGAGAGCAGTTCAACACCGGACACCTTGACCCAGCGAGCTCGCGCTGGAGACCAGTTTTACACAGGACACGTAGAGACCCAGTGAGCTCGCGCTGGAGACCAGTTTAACACAGGACACGTAGAACCAGCGAGATCGCGCTGGAGACCAGTTTAACACAGGACACGTAGACCCAGCGAGATCGCGCTGGAGACCAGTTTAACACAGGACACATAGATCCAGCTAGATCCAGCAGTTCAACACAGCGCTGGAGAGCAGTTTAACGTTTAACACAGGACATGTAGACCAAGCGAGATCGCGCTGGAGAGCAGTTCAACACCGGACACCTTGACCCATCGAGCTCGCGAGCTCGCGCTGGAGACCAGTTTAACACAGGACACGTAGAGACCCAGTGAGCTCGTGCTGGAGAGCAGTTTAACACAGGACACGTAGACCCAGCGAGATCGCGCTAGAGAGCAGTTTAACAAAGGACACGTAGACCCAGCGAGATCGCGCTAGAGAGCAGTTTAACACAGGACACGTAGAGACCCAGTGAGCTTGCGCTGGAGACCAGTTTAACACAGGACACGTAGACCCAGCGAGATCGCGCTGGAGGGCAGTTCAACACAGGACACGTAGACCCAGTGAGCTCGCGCTGGAGAGCAGTTCAACACAGGACACGTAGACCCAGCGAGATCGCTAGAGAGCAGTTTAACACAAGACACGAGACCCAGTGAGATCGCGGCTGGAGAGCAGTTTAACGTTTAACACAGGACACATAGACCCAGCGAGATCGTGCTGGAGAGCAGTTCAACACCGGACACCATGACCCAGCGAGCTCGCGCTGGAGACCAGTTTAACACAGGACACGTAGACCCAGCGAGATCGCGCTGGAGAGCAGTTTAACACAGGACACGTAGACCCAGCGAGCTTGCGCTGGAGGGCAGTTCAACACAGGACACGTAGAGACCCAGTGAGCTCGTGCTGGAGACCAGTTTAACACAGGACACGTAGACCTAGCGAGATCGCGCTGGAGAGCAGTTTAACCAAGGACACGTAGACCCAGCGAGCTCGCGCTGGAGGGCAGTTCAACACCGACACGAGACCCAGCGAGATCACGCTAGAGAGCAGTTTAACACAGGACAGGTAGACCCAGCGAGATCGCGCTAGAGAGCAGTTTAACACAGGACACGTAGAGACCCAGTGAGCTCGCGCTGGAGACCAGTTTAACACAGGACACGTAGACCCAGCGAGATCGCGCTGGAGGGCAGTTCAACACAGGACACGTAGACCCAGCGAGCTCGCGCTGGAGAGCAGTTCAACACAGGACACGTAGACCCAGCGAGATCGCGCTAGAGAGCAGTTTAACACAAGACACGTAGACCCAGTGAGATCGCGCTGGAGAGCAGTTTAACGTTTAACACAGGACACATAGACCCAGCGAGATCGTGCTGGAGAGCAGTTCAACACCGGACACCATGACCCAGCGAGCTCGCGCTGGAGACCAGTTTAACACAGGACACGTAGACCCAGCGAGATCGTGCTGGAGAGCAGTTTAACACAGGACACGTAGACCCAGCGAGCTTGCGCTGGAGGGCAGTTCAACACAGGACACGTAGAGACCCAGTGAGCTCGTGCTGGAGACCAGTTTAACACAGGACACGTAGACCTAGCGAGATCGCGCTGGAGAGCAGTTTAACCAAGGACACGTAGACCCAGCGAGCTCGCGCTGGAGGGCAGTTCAACACCGGACACGTAGACCCAGCGAGATCACGCTAGAGAGCAGTTTAACACAGGACAGGTAGACCCAGCGAGATCGCGCTGGAGAGCAGTTTAACGTTTAACACAGGACACGTAGACCCAGCGAGATCGCAGTTCAACACAGGACACGTAGAGACCCAGCGAGCTCGCGGTGGAGAGCAGTTTAACACAGGACACGTAGACCCAGCGAGATCGCGCTGGAGAGCAGTTTAACACAGGACACGTAGACCCAGCGAGATCGCGCTAGAGAGCAGTTTAACACAGGACACGTAGAGACCCAGCGAGCTCGACTGGAGAGCAGTTCAACACAGGACACGTGGACCCAGCGAGATTGTGCTGGAGACCAGTTTAACACAGGACACGTAGAGACCCAGCGAGCTCGCACTGGAGAGCAGTTCAACACAGGACACGTGGACCCAGCGAGATTGTGCTGGAGACCAGTTTAACACAGGACACGAGAGACCCAGCGAGGGTCTCACGTGCTGGAGACCAGTTTAACACAGGACACGTAGAGACCCAGCGAGCTCGCGCTGGAGAGCAGTTCAACACAGGACACGTAGACCCAGCGAGCTCGCGCTGGAGAGCAGTTTAACACAGGACATGTAGACCCAGCAAGATCGCGCTGGAGAGCAGTTCAACACAGGACACGTAGACCCAGCGAGCTTGCGCTGGAGAGCAGTTCAACACAGGAGAAACCAATGCAGACAAAGCAGCAGCATCAAAGAACGTTGCCCCACAGGCAGTAATCGACTATTTCTCCTAAAATGAGTTAAAACATAAAATTACTATCACAACAAAAAGGGATATGCGTGAATAGCGGCAATTACACATAGCTTCATGTTGCTATAGTTGTGAGTCTGATCGTGCACACAAACAGACGACAGTCTAATAATAAGCCATGGGAATACAACAGGGGAATGTTGAACGAGGCCGACCTCTCACAGACGATTGTCCATAAAGGAAGCTATGAACGACAATTTAGTAGGGATGGCTCACGCGAAACTGACGTTTCGATGTTGCGTCGAGATCGCGAAGCGCAGATGTTTTGAAACACTGCTCTGAACTGTGATTCGATGTCACGTGACTACCGCTAAATGAAGCGCCGAAGTATTTCATCAGGTGCGCCTGTCGAAACGGCGTTTGATTGAAAGGGGTGGGAACAAACCACACAGTCACACATCATGAACCTAATTCCCCACAGTTTAAAAGTGAAGTTAACCCATCTTCACCTCTTGGGTTTTGTGAGAGGAGATACATTTTGTGATAGCAGTGGTTTTGTGATATAAGTAAGATTTATAGTGTGCTTTGATTAGTTATATTTAAACGAGGCTGAATCCAGCTTCTTATTCGCAGCTTCTTATTGACACTATCCGGTCCACCTTAAAAGACACTGCGCTTCCGCGCCATTGGTTTCTTATTCACGCTCAACTTAGGAACCGTGAGGTTTGTCTCTTTTAAAGCTTTTTAATGGATTGTGTTGCTTTTGTGTCCATTTTCAGAATAAAATAATAATATATTAGCGAAGATTGGCAGTAAAATATTAAGGCACATTCAATATAATTACAGTATGCCTATTCTTTAATTTTATGCCATCAGCTAAATTTAGGGGCCATGTGGTTTTTCTCTTATTCACACGTTTGATACTATTGTGTCTATTTTCAGAAAAGAATAATAAACTATTTTAAAAGGTAATTAACACAGAAATATCAGTGAAAAAATACGAATGCACATAAAATATAATTACATCATTCTTCAATCATTGCACTTGAATGCTTTGAATGAATTAATAAATCAATACAAGGTAAGGTAACTAGAGATTAATGCCAGCTCCAGCTTGGATCCAGCCTCTGAAGACTTCAGATGAACCAACACCAGATGACACCGACCCCTGCAAGGCCTCTAGAACATCAAATAAGGATGTAATACAAAATGTATAATCATGTTATGATTGCTTTAAAATGCAAACTAATTTTGCTTAAATGGAATATTTGTCAATACTGTAATTCGTAATATCTTACACCTGTAATTTCTGATTTAATTGATTAATTAAATTGGCTTGAAAGAGCCATTGCATTATGGTTACTGTACCATTTTGAAGTTATGGATCCATGAATTTGACATACAGTATTGTTCAAAATAATAGCAGTACAATGTGACTAACCAGAATAATCAAGGTTTTTAGTATATTTTTTATTGCTACGTGGCAAACAAGTTACCAGTAGGTTCAGTAGATTCTCATAAAACAAACAAGACCCAGCATTCATGATATGCACGCCCTTAAGGCTGTGCAATTGGGGTATTAGTTGAAAGGGGTGTGTTCAAATAATAGCAGTGTCTACCTTTGACTGTACAAGCTCAAAACTATTTTGTACAATTTTTTTTTCTGGGATTTAGCAATCCTATGAATCACTAAACTAATATTTAGTTGTATGACCACAGTTTTTTAAAACTGCTTGACATCTGTGTGGCATGGAGTCAACCAACTTGTGGCACCTCTCAGCTGTTATTTCACTTCATGATTCTTTAACAACATTCCACAATTCATTCACATTTCTTGGTTTTGCTTCAGAAACAGCATTTTTGATATCACCCCACAAGTTCTCAATTGGATTAAGGTCTGGAGATTGGGCTGGCCACTCCATAACATTAATTTTGTTGGGTTGGAACCAAGACTTTGCCCGTTTACTAGTGTGTTTTGGGTCATTGTCTTGTTGAAACAACCATTTCAAGGGCATGTCCTCTTCAGCATAGGGCAACATGACCTCTTCAAGTATTTTAACATATGCAAACTGATCCATGATCCCTGGTATGCGATAAATAGGCCCAACACCATAGTATGAGAAACATGCCCATATCATGATGCTTGTACCTCCATGCTTCACTGTCTTCACTGTGTACTGTGGCTTGAATTCAGAGTTTGGGGGTCGTCTCACAAACTGCCTGTGGTCCCTGGACCCAAAAAGAACAATTTTACTCTCATCAGTCCACAAAATGTTCCTCCATTTCTCTTTAGGCCAGTTGATGTGTTCTTTGGCAAATTGTAACCTCTTCTGCACATGCCTTTTTTTAACAGAGGGACTTTATGGGGATTCTTGAAAATAGATTAGCTTCACACAGACGTCTTCTAACTGTCACAGTACTTACAGGTAACTCCAGACTGGAGGTGATCAATGGCTGAGCCTTTGCCATTCTGGTTATTCTTCTATCCATTTTGATGGTTGTCTTCCGTTTTCTTCCACGTCTCTCTGGTTTTGCTCTCCATTTTAAGGCATTGGAGATCATTTTAGCTGAACAGCCTATCATTTTTTGCACCTCTTTATAGGTTTTCCCCTCTCCAATCAACTTTTTAATCAAAGTACGCTGTTCTTCTGAACAATGTCTTGAACGACCCATTTTCCTCAGCTTTCAAATGCATGTTCAACAAGTGTTGGCTTCATCCTTAAATAGGGGCCACCTGATTCACACCTGTTTCTTCACAAAATTGATGACCTCAGTGATTGAATGCCACACTGATATTTTTTTGAACACACCCCTTTCAACTAATTGCCCAATTGCACAGCCTTAAGAGCGTGCATATCATGAATGCTGGGTCTCATTTGTTTTCTGAGAATCTACTGAAACTACTGGTAACTTGTTTGCCACGTAGCAATAAAAAATATACTAAAAACCTTGATTATTCTGGTTAGTCACATTGTACTGCTATTATTTTGAACAATACTGTATATTATTACTTTATTCTGAAAATGGACACAAAAGCAACAAAATCCCTTAAAAAGCTTGAAAAAGAGACAAACCGCACGGTTCCTAAGTTGAGCGTGAATAAGAAACCAAGGCGGAAGCGCTCTTTTAAGGTGGACCGGATAGCGTCAATAAGAAGCTGCGAATAAGAAGCTGGATTCAGCCTTGTTATATTTAAGATAGATTTAATTTAGATATATTGACAGATAGTTAGGATAGATATAGGCTAGTGACACATTCATATAGGCTAAGTTAGATAGTGACAGACAGCACAGCATAAGATATATAATTATATAGATATAGATAATATAGATATACAGGTCCTTCTCAAAAAATTAGCATATTGTGATAAAAGTTCATTATTTTCCATAATGTAATGATAAACTTAAAATTTTATATATTTTAGATTCATTGCACACCAACTGAAATATTTCAGGTCTTTTATTGTTTTAATACTGATGATTTTGGCATACAACTCATGAAAACCTCTAAAAATTAGCATATCATGAAAAGGTTCTCTAAACGAGCTATTAACCTAATCATCTGAATCAACTAATTAACTCTAAACACCTGCAAAAGATTCCTGAGGCTTTTAAAAACTCCCAGCCTGGTTCATTACTCAAAACCGCAATCATGGGTAAGACTGCCGACCTGACTGCTGTCCAGAAGGCCATCATTGACACCCTCAAGCGAGAGGGTAAGACCAGGGGCGGATCTAGAAAATTATTTATGGGGTGGCAAGGGGGTGGCATGAGAGGTGGCAACACTGAAGCGAGCATCCTTGCATGGTTCTTGTGGATTCAAGTAATAATATACATATTCAGTGTATATACACAGAGGCACACATTTTTTAATGGTCTAAAAAAGATTAAAGACTGGTGTCACCAACAAATATTTTCAAAAAAGAAGGAAAAAAAAATCACAGGTTTTAGTGCAACAAGCGCAACAAAATGCCCATCTAAAAATCTTGTCTCACCAGTACCTAATAACAACAGCACTGGTTGCAACCATAATATATGGTTTACAAGGTAAACAAATATTGAACTTATAGGTTATAAAAATAAATAAAATAGGTTTTGTCTATTTTATGTTAATGTAAAAATATTTGAAATGAACACTGAACACAACATGGGCACCTGACACACATGGTGCTGGTGTCTCAAGCTCTCTCTTCTCTTTCAATGTCTGAGCTCTCTTGTTCCCTTAGTCCTCTCTCTTCCACCTCTTAACTCGCTTCATGCTGTATTTCTTCTGTCTCATCACGTATCTAGCTCGTTGTCATCCATTTATATATTTCTTTCTTCCACCACTCCATCTTCTCCTCTGCTGCTTCCACAACTTCATTTGTATTTTTACCTTTTTCTGCTCGTTCCACTCCCACATTATCTGACTCTGATTTTCCTTAGCTTTTTGGTTTTAAAAAACTGGATGTCAGCCTTTAGCTTCATAGTATCCTGCAAGACATAGCCTAACAACAAGTACAAAGTTTAGACTTCCTAGCTTTCTAAATTTACACTACACTCAATAGTTATAAAGTTAAAGTCTTTAAATAGTTAGTAAAACATTACGGCTGTTTTACACACTCCGACTGCGGTGTTCATGCGATGCAGGAGCAGCGCGCGCTGTTGTGTTTTCACATATGCCGCGTTTGCAGTGCGCGTTTGCATTTTTATTTCAAATCCAAATGTTGTTACTGAACATGATGGCTTGTCAGCATTGCAATACACTCTTTCATAGATGTCACATTTAAACGCATTAGGCTTACAATTAAACAATGTTTTATTCAGTTCATTATTTTATATTTATATATAGGCTACTTTAGATGTATATATTACATTGCGCATAGTTGCAACACATTTAAACATAGCCCATATGTTCAAATAAAAAACATTTTATATTAAAATTTACAATAGACAAAAAAATCTAGTCTTTTCTTTCATTTTTAAAACTTTTTACAAGAAATCCTGCAGGTAATAAATAACTTTGTTTTTCCAGATGTCGTTTCCCTTGCTTTATCCATGGCATCATATGTTTACTTTGAAACAAAGTAGACTTTACATTATATGCATCTGTGGTGAAATTAATAGATTTTCACTTCAATGCATGTTTATTTTATTGCGAAACATGCGCTGTTACTTTAATTCAGGGTCTTGGTGCAGAAACGATCGCCGCACTGCTGTATACGCACCGCTCCGGGAACGCACTGCCGGACTGCATCCGCGTGCAGTGTGAATGCTGTACGCAGGGGCGCAACTACCCAGTGCCAGAGGGGTATGCAGCAACAATTTTGGCGCCCCCCTACAACTTTGGCGCCCCCCTATTATGTATGGGATGTAAATAATAAAGGTTTATTTTAACGTATATCAGCCACTGTAGGCCAACCATAATTATACAGTATGTGCATATATACTGAAATAATATTAATATTATTTAATATTAAGAAATTAATCTGTTGGTATCAAGGGGTCCCCCTACACTTCCACCTAATGTTAGACCTACCTGTTTCCTTCCCCTGTCTTTCCTGATCCACCATCCTCACACCTGAATGAAATGAACTCACTGTTAAATATAGCAGCCTAAATTCAATTCTTAAATCAGCCTAGTGTGGCATCAGATAACACAACTATTATGCAGTAAGGTTGTGCTGCTGTTGAAATTACATTCACATTTTGGATTTTAAAAGTACAAATATGGCAGACACACATACACACACAGACATATATGTATGTATATATATATATATATATATATATATATATATATATATATATATATATATATATATATATATATATATATATATATATATATATATATATATATATATAGAACAGACAATTAAAAATAGAGAAAGAGATGTGACCCTATAACAGCTTCCATGTCACCCAACAGATGTAGATGTAACTATAGCCTGTATGTCTGACAGCACAGCTAACATGAACAGCAGCTAATGGTAAAACAAAATCTATTAATGATTCAATGGTAAACCAGACATATTGCATAAGTTATGTTTTCCAGCTTCTAGTCATTTATTGTGCATGCTTCCTTATATTTACCAGTTATTATTTTGCATTAGTTGTTTTCCAAACTTATGTAATTTATTGTACATGGCCTGCTACCTTATATTTTCCAGTTTTCAGCTCCGCAACCTCGTTTTGCATATAAACTAGCCTTAATGTAATCCCCCATTTGGCTGCTACATTCCTAGTGTTAGCAAACGCTAGCTGGTCTGTTAACATGAATATGTGCAAGCCTCCAAGCACAGACGCCACACTTTAAATCCTACCGGTTGCCTTTCACTATCCACTTGGCTGTCGCATCCCTTGACATGCCATCTCATTTTCCCTCTTTATTTTTCTATTTTTAGCCCCCGACAGCTTTTTTGCTTTATCCATCTTTCAACGACTTTGCGTATAGTACTATGACAACAGTACTCCTGCTCGCTCAGCGCGCTCACGGGGTGCCGCGCCCACTCGCGATATTCCATTATTATCCCAAATTATTTTATGTTATTTTATGAGGGCGCCTACTCTAGCCTGTTAGTCGTCTAAAATGTTATATAATATTGAGGAAATACAGAAATGATTTAGAAACGCACAACAGCATCTACATTTAGAGAATTAAAAAATATATATATATATATACCATCGCTTTGGCGCCCCCAAGGTGCTGCGCCCCTATGCGCCGCATATAGCGCATACCCACTTTTTGCGCCACTGGCTGTACGGGAAACCCTTAACAAGTCTACGGGAAAAAATATATAGGCTACGCACTGCAAACGGAGTATGTGTGAAACAGGCGATCGGGTCATCTATTTGTGATCGTGAATCACTAAGCAGTTCATTAGAGTCATTTGTTTGGACTTTGGACTACTACACAATGATAGAAAGAAGTGTTTTCTTGCTATTACCTCATCAAATTGAAGCGCCGCTGATGTAAATCGGTAGAGGAAACAATTTATATTTTATACGTTGGGAATTTTGGATACACTGCTGGGGTGGCAGACGGGGTGGCAATGGTCTTTCTTAGGGTGGCAGTTGCCACCCCATGCCACCCCGGTAGATCCGCCCCTGGGTAAGACACAGAAAGACATTTCTGAACCAATAGGCTGTTCCCAGAGTGCTGTATCAAGGCATCTCAGTGGGATGTCTGTGGGAAGGAAAAGTGTGGCAAAAAAACGCTGCACAACGAGAAGACGTGACCGGACCCTGAGGAAGATTGTGGAGAAGGATCGATTCCAGACCTTGGGGGACCTGCGGAAGCAGTGGACTGAGTCTGGAGTAGAAACATCCAGAGCCACCGTGCACAGGCATGTGCAGGAAATGGGCTACAGGTGCCGCATTCCCCAGGTCAAGCCACTTTTGAACCAGAAACAGCGGCAGAAGCGCCTGACCTGGGCTACAGAGAAGCAGCACTGGACTGTCGCTCAAATTTTGCATGTCATTCGGAAATCAAGGTGCCAGAGTCTGGAGGAAGACTGGGGAGAAGGAAATGCCAAAATGCCTGAAGTCCAGTGTCAAGTACCCACAGTCAGTGATGGTCTGGGGTGCCATGTCAGCTGCTGGTGTTGGTCCACTGTGTTTTATCAAGGGCAGGGTCAATGCAGCTAGCTAAAAGGAGATTTTGGAGCACTTCATGCTTCCATCTGCTGAAAAGCTTTATGGAGATGATTTCGTTTTTCAGCACGACCTGGCACCTGCTCACAGTGCCAAAACCACTGGTAAATGGTTTACTGAACATGGTATAACTGTGGTCAATTGCCCTGCCAGCTCTCTTGACCTGAACCCCTAGAGAATCTGTGGGATATTGTGAAGAGAAAGTTGAGAGACGCAAGACCCAACACTCTGGATGAGCTTAAGGCCGCTATCGAAGCATCCTGGGCCTCCATAACACCTCAGCAGTGCCACAGGCTGATCGCCTCCATGCCACGCCGCATTGAAGCAGTCATTTCTGCAAAAGGATTCCCGACCAAGTATTGAGCGCATAACTGAACATAATTATTTGAAGGTTGACTTTTTTTGTATTAAAAACACTTTTCTTTTTTTTGGTCGGATGAAATATGCTAATTTTTTGAGATTTTCGTGAGCTGTATGCCAAAATCATAAGTATTAAAACAATAAAAGACCTGAAATATTTCAGTTGGTGTGCAATGAATCTAAAATATATGACATTTTAATTTTATCATTACATTATGGAAAATAATTAACTTTTATCACAATATGCTAATTTTTTTAGAAGGACCTGTACATTCATATGTGATATACAGATGGAAGCTCCTAATAAGAGATGCCGTTCATCTGTTGTGTGGGAGCAGGGACGTACTGAGACTGAAATTCAGCTCGGGACTTTAAGACGGAGAGGCCTTTTACGCGAGTGTCCTTGGTGCACAAGCAGGATTTTTTGCAGTTATTTTCATTCTAATAGTGTTTTTTTGGTATAAAGACAATCAGATTACGCCGAAGACCTTCAACACAACCAGGTCAGCAAAACCTAATCTCAAACGTAAATCACACAGTATACTGCTAACTGCTAACTACCATCATGTCATGTGTATAGTCAGTTGGAGTGTTAAAATAGTTACAAATACTCACACCCACTCATACTCAAAAACTACAATGCAGTCCCATACAATAGAGATTGTGTGTGTGTGTGTGTGTGTGTGTGTGTGTGTGTGTGTGTGTGTGTGTGTGTGTGTGTGTGTGTGTGTGTGTGTGTGTGTGTGTGTGTGTACTCACTTTCAACTCTCCCTGCCTTAGCTTCCCCTGTGCTGGACCCTGCCTCTGCTTACTGATTGTACAGCTACATAACATATGCATGAGAAGAACATGAGTACTATGGCAAAGAATAATACATTTTCTAATTCAATCTGTGCTACAGTCAGGTTATTATCCAGTATGTGGAACTTTTGGCATTTTATCCTATATGTAAATATGTAACATATGTAACATTGTGCTGTATTTTTCTATTTTTGTGTGCGTGTCCTTAATAAAGCTTTGATTGACTGATTGATGGATATGCCTAATATGATTGCCTACCCAGCCCTGCACACTGCCCCTCTATCTGTCTGTTTCCTGGTTCCTGCTCTTCCTCTCTTCTCCTCCTTCTTCTCTCTCCTACTCTTCCTCTTTTCTCCTCCTCAGTGTGTGTGCCTAAAACCTAAAACTGTCCTACCTCACATCACCAGCAATCTTTGGAGGAGTTTACTCGACTCTGCAACTCTGTCTATGACTCCATTGTTGTCTAAAGTCATTAGGATCTCTTTCTCTGTGCACATTAGCATGAATGCCTCAAGACGCTCCTGTGTCAGGATGCTCCTCATCTACACATCCGGCCACAGCACCCTTTTCAGTGCGGAAAAGGTCCGTTAATTTGGCACATTTAGCTGCCTCTTGTGCCAACATTTTTTCTTTTTCATTCATATTTTTTCGGCACCACCCATTTCTTTCCGTCATTTTTACCGTCTGTCTCTTGGCGCTTTTCCATTACCAGAACCAGCTCGACTCGGCTCGGCTTGCTTTTCGCTCGCTTTCCATTGCAGATAGTACGTCCACAATAGTACCTGGTCGTCATAGAGACGTCGCAGGAAACTGCCATGACGTAATCTTCTCTCGCTGGATCCGCTTCGACAAGTCTGCACCTCCTCGTTTGACCATGGCGTATTCTTCCGAGTTGCCATAATAGTAAATAACACGCAATCTCTGGACAAACTATTTTAAAATGCCACGGTTATTCAGGAAACTCCGTCTGGCGCGTGCAATGAGGACGCAATGAACAGTGACGAATCTCTCTGACCAATCAGCAGTCTGCGGTGTTTTCAAGTCACATTTTAGTATAGCCTCAGGTCACCTCAGCTCGCTCAGAACCTCGCCGGAGATGGTACAAAAAAAAGTACCTGGAAGCAAGTACAGGTACAACTTTTACTCAGTGAAAAACCAAACCAAGGCGAGTCGAGTCGATCCGAGCTGGTACTGTGTAGTGGAAAAGCGCCACGAGGATCAGTCCTAGTTGGGAAGGGCCGCTCCTATCCCCCCTCAAGATTGGAAGTATTGTTTTGGCCCGGTCTGAAACACACACACACACACACACACACACACACACACACACACACACACACACACACACACACACACACACACATACCCCTTTTCAACCAAGGCAGTGCTGGTGCTACTTGGCTCTTTTTATGTTTCCACAGGTTTCACTGATGTTATGTTTGTTTTCAAATTCAGTTTAGTTTTAATTACTTTTTAAAGTGGGTTTTTTGAAAATGCTTAGTTTTAGTTTTGTTTTATTAGTTTTACTGTTAGTGTTAGTCACATCTTCTATACAGAATTCACACCCTATTCAAATACCACAGCTGTACAATTTTCCTACCCTATACTAAATTTACCCTATATGCTGTTTCACTAAACGAGGCTCGGCAGGAACATGTCAGATAATTGACACAGGTGGAGAGTACTCAGCTAATCAACAAAGAGGTATATATACGCAGCCGTCCTACCTTCATTTTCTTGACAGTTTTTCAGCACGGACGGCCTCTCTGGCAGTTTGCACCGCCCACCCACCTACACTGTCCACACGTCTCATCGACTCCACGCTGCTCAAAGCAATGCTACAATGCTAAAATCTTTTCTTTCAAATTATACAGCTTCCATCAGTATTCACGCGGTAAAATAATTTCTGCTTTTCCTGAGATGTAATCGTGCTTTACCGCGATTCACAATCGCTATTCTGTCTTCTAACATTTTCGATTCACAAACGTTAATAAGCAATGTGCTGTTAACGTGATGCGTTGAAGCCATGATGACAGTATCAGCTAGTAGAGCACTAGTTGATTCAGATGATAATCACTGTCTTTGATTCAATATTTCTCAAACTTGATGCACACATAAGCACAGTCGTATTTGGGATCACCCATTTTCTTAAATGTTACATAAATACCTTACAGTATGCTATTGTATAACACGTGTATCAATGTTTATTGTACAGCATCTATATCTGAGGTAAACTGCAAAGGTACGTATTCAATTGTATAGATGTGAGCACTCTTGTTTTAAAATCCGAAAGTGGCGCTGTTGTGCGTTCTACTGGCTTGCAAAACAATTCTTCAGAAGGATTCAGTTTCAGAGCATTTCGCAATCAATGAAAAACGCAGTTATGCTAAACAAATTCTTATGAACAATTACAACATTTTCTTTACCATGATTTATATCGTAATATGTTGTATACAGTGTAAGACTATATTTTGTCTCATATGAATTGAACAAGCATCCCACAATAATAAGGCATGGGCATTTCAAAATAAGAGTCCCGTTTGGTTACACAATGTGTCTCACTATTTGTACACCTAAATTTTTATCCTTTTTCTCCCACAGGAGCTCAGTTTCTCAAGATAATTTTCTTCACTGCCCCACCAGTGCTGTTCCCTCTGCTCCCACAGCAACTCAGTTCTCTGGCTAATTTTGCTCTACTATCACAGCAGTGCTGTTCCTTCTGCTCCCACAGGAGTTCAGTTTCTCTGGCTATAATCTTCTCCACTATTACAGCAGTGCTGTTCCCTGTGCTCCACAGGGGCTCAATTTCTCTGCATAATTGTCTCCACTGCCAGAGCAGTGCTGTTCCCTCTGCTCCCACAGGAGCTCGGTTTCTCTGAATAATTTCCTCCACTATCACAGCAGTACTGTTCCTTCTGCTCCCACAGGAGTTCAGTTTCTCTGGCTAATCTTCTCCATTATCACAGCAGTACTGTTCCCTCTGCTCCCACAGGAGCCCAGTTTTTCTTGATAATTTTCTCCACTGTCACAGAAGTGCTGTTCCCTCTACTCCCACAGGAGCTCAGTTTCTATGGCTAATCCCTCCACCACCAAGCAGCGATGGGCTGTGCGAGTCACACAATAAAACCAGTGCACAAACTGCAGTTCAGATGCTAGCGTGAGGCACCATCCAGCTAGCTAAACAGGCCCAATAATTTCAACAGGTTATAACCTCACCCACGTCCAGTGGCCTGCAGCTCCAGTGGCGCAAACAAGCGCGAGCCTTCCTCCGCTTAAGTACAAGTCACACCTTAAGTACAAGCCCACTTTCTTCCTATCATCCAACCAACTTTTCTTTTCAAACCATAGAGGAAAACCAAGCATGAGGCCACCACCGACATCTGCAGCCCTGGTGTATAACCCTCCCACCTCCCTCATGCAAACCCATTGGACACAGTAAGAAATCTCTCGGTCACACACTCATGTTTCCTTAATGTTTTTCAGTGCTCTATGCGAAGTGGAAAGTTTCCAGGCTGTGAGAGTGCAAGTTGCCACACAGCGAGTCAGCAGAAAGTTCCCATGCTGAGCGAAAGAGTTGAAAGCTCCATGCAGCCAATCAGTGGAAAGTTTCCACGTAGCAAGAAAGTGGAAAGCTTCCAGGCAGCAAGAAAGCGGAAAGGATCTACATAACATTCCTGAACCAATGGGATGGCATATCCTTTTTCTATAGCAATCTCGTTCCGTCCCCTACCGATATCCAGTTGTTCACAGACACAGCCCCATCGATCGGATTTTTACCAAGGTCGTTGGTTTGGCTTCTCCAAGGCCACCACAGCTCCAGGACATAAGCCCTCAGCGCTATTTGAGCTTTACCCACTAGTAGTAGCGGCTTCACTGTGGGGGAAGAATGGGCTACTAGCAGCATTTTAGTGCACTGCGACAATGACGCAACAGTGCATTGCATAAATAAAGGACGTTCCAATGCACCTGCCATGATACCACTTTTAAGGTGTCTCACTTGGATTTCAGCTTGCGATCACTTCATCATCATCGTTAAACACGTTCCCGGATCAAAAAAATCAAATAGCTGATTCTGTCTCATCTTCTGCTTGAAGAATTCAGGAAGTTGGCTCCAGAGGCGGACCAATTCCCAACTCCAGTACCTTGCTATTCGAACTAATATTCCTGTGGCCCACCCATTAAAACCCTTCCTCGAAGCATTGCTCAACACCGTTGTCCAAGCAGTTCTCCCGGGACCCTCCAATCCATCGTGACCGCTTGGAAATTTTTTAGAGCTTTCCACAACCCGTATAACATACCATTCACTGATTTCTCTCTCCTTTCAATCACCTCGTTCATTTCCTACCTCAATACCGTTAAGGGCCTCCAAGTCAGGTATATCAAAGGGTATATCAGTTTTCACAAATAATCACTTGGTGCTCCCTCACCTGAGATAAACAATTCTCAAACCTCTCTACTGATCAAAGGGATCCCAGCCCACCCGCCCTGACTCAAGACAACCAATAACGATTGACATCCTCACCAAATGCATTCACACATTGCGTACAAGCTACCAGCCCAGAAATACCGCCCGAACACTCGACACCATGTTTATCCTAGCCTTTTTCGGTTTTCTCAGATGCTCGGAACTCGCTATTACATCCAAATTCGACCCAGAAATCCACCCCACCATCTCAGACTTAACAGCCATGGATGAGGAAACAATATCATACCTGATCAAACAAAGTAAGACTGACCAAACCAAAAAAGTTCATTGTATCTAAATTTTTAAACCTTTCATCACCAATCCAACCATACCAGTTCGTTCTGGGATACCGCCAATGGAGAAATTCTCAGGCCAAATCTCCCATGGAACCCCTTTTCACAAATGAAGTCAACAAACCCGTGACTGCTTTTGGTTTCAGAAGCACCTTAAATCCGTTCTCCAACAGGCAGGCATCTCAGCAAATAAATGCTCAAGCCACTCTTTCCGCATTGGGAGGCAACATCAGCAGCTCAAAAAGGCCTCTCCCAACAACAGATCCAAGCTCTCGGGGAGATGGTCCTCAGATGCCTTTCAAAGCTACATTAGGACCAACCGGTTCCACATCAAAAAAGCTCACCAAACTCTGATTGCTTACAAATCTTCTGGGGCATTCACTTGGGAATTTCCTCCTGTACAGCAAACATTGAGTCTTATGTTCTTTCCTGAGTCAGTGGAACGTCTCCACGCAGCGAGTCAGTGGAACGTCTCCACGCAGCGAGAAAGTGGAACGTCTCCACGCAGCGAGAAAGTGGAACGTCTTCCACGCAGCGAGAACGTGGAAGGTCTTCCACGCAGCGAGAAAGTGGAACGTCTCCACGCAGCGAGAAAGTGGAACGTCTCCACGCAGCGAGAAAGTGGAAAGACTTCCACGCAGCTAAAAAAGTGGAAGGTCGAGAAACAAAACAGACAGAGTTGTCAGAGGAGAACCCTGACAGTACCACACACCTCTAACATGCTGGGAGTGCAGGGGAGCTCTTTTATGTGTGCGTTGCATGATCTGTGCAGGCCCAATATTGAAGATGGACATTTTCTGCACACAACACCAGACGTGAAGATGCCTTTCTGCAACCTCCGAGGTCAACAATGATCTAAATCTAGTCATAAGGCGACAACTAGTCTGCCTAGTTTAGTGATATGCTCTGCTATCTATCTCTGTGTGGAAATTTACCATGACTGTGCATTTTCCCTGAGCCAATCAGAATCATACACCTTGAAGTAATGACGTGGCTAGACCTTGAAAACAGTATAACTGTTGGGACAATTGTATGTACAGTACGACGAGACCGGTAGAGAGGAAGTGCGGCCTACAAAATCCTTGTGAGACTTGAAGCTGGCTTTTGCTGATGAAACTGCAAATTATTCTTCAGTAAAATATTTCTTTAATTAATTGCACTCCTGACTCTTGGTCTTCATTCTTCACTACTGGTCTCTGGGTCTAAGCTGTTATACCCCTAACAACGCTTCATCTCTGTATATGGAGAGTTGGGAAGTCAAATAATACATGTTTTGGATAGAAAAAAATAGGCTGAGGATAGGGTCGTGGTTATTTCCAAACTCTATAGTATAGACCTGCACATTTTTGGAAGGAATTGATAAAAAAAAAAAAATGGATGTGTTCATAAGAAAGATATAGTACAAATATACATGGAATGGATGGATCAAACGATTTAGGAAATACAGCAGCCATTCCACATTTTACAATTAGAATAGCTAGAAGGACAAGTAATCATGTATCAGTTTACTGAAATGATGAAAGGAAGACATTCAGCCAGTAAGAGCGGTCATTTGCTCAGAATCATATTCTGTTTTAACAAGTTTATTAACTGCATCAAGACAAGACATATTATATGATTTTCTACAAAGAGTGTTCAAGATTTGCCAATATATTATCATTCCTGTGGGTACCAGCACATTTTTGGGATAGATGGAAATGAGGAAGCGGATCAAATGGCAAAGAAGGCTCTAAAACTCTCCAACATATAGACATGTCATTAAAGCAGAAATGCAAGGGATAATTAGAGGGGCTATGATTAGGAAATGGCAAAAGATGTGGAATGGGGAGGCAAAAGGCCGTCAGCTATACAACATTCAAAAACAAGTTGGAAATGGAAGGAAAAACTTTGGAAGTAGGAAGGAGGACACCGTAATATCTGTATTGGTCACACAGTTATAAATCCCCCACTGTTTGTTATTGGAAAACGTGAATCAAGCCATTGCTATAAATGTGGTTAACCAGAGACTGTGCAGCATGTGCTGTTAGATTGTGTAGCATATGAAAGAGAACAGATTCAATTAATAGAAGAATTGAATATTGAAAGTGTGACACTTGGGACAATAATAAAGAATGCCTCAGCACAGTATAAAGTCATGCAGTTATGAAATATTTGAAAAATATTGGTTTAATAAATAGGATTTAAGGTAGCAATGAAAAGAAGGCATTTATTTTTCTTTTTTGTTGTTGTTTAGTTGCTGTCACTAACATGTCTTGCTCCATACTCTTGTCCAGTAGGTGGCGGAAAAGCACCTAAAGTCGGTTTGCCAACCGCCATTAAAAGTAAAAGAAGAACCAAAAAAAAAAACACGATGAAGAACACGAAGAAGAACACAATGGCACGGCGAAAGCGAGCTCTCCATGAGAACATGGACAGTGAGGAAGAGTGCACCTTTTCCTCGGATGAAGATGACGACTTTGAAGATGAACGCTTGCATTTTGATGAGCGCTTTGATCCAGTGGAGGATGCCAACGAGTGAGTTATTTTTACTTTCGTTCTGAGTTCCCACATAACGTTAACTCGTATAGCTGATTCAGAGACTTACTCCAAACGGTTTATTAGTGAATGAGAGTTATAGGCAACTTTCAAAACGACTTCTTAACATGTACAAGCTCGTTTTCTATGGTTAACAATAAATAATTTTCATACTTTACGCCACTGAAATATTGACAACGATCTCTGTTACTGTGAAAGCCTGCATAATTAAATACAATTTACATTAAATTAAAGTGTCATTGTTTAATTTATTTTATAAATTGTTACAATTTGGCTTAGCTAGTCCATTTCTATACTTGATTATGACGTTTCACCAAGTAAAACAAAAAGTGTTGTAATACGAGAAATTCAATAGCATCTTGTAAATACAAATAAATAAATTAAATGACAGTTAATTTACAGTTAAATTTGTGTTAATGTTCCCAAACATTCTAGAAATGGAATTCGAGACGTCCGTCCGAAATATTGTTGGACACATTGAAAAGATACACATGAGGTTTCCATATACCATATTTCCATTTCAAGAGCAGCCTCGGGCAGTGAAGCAGTGCATTCTGGGAATTGTTGTCTTTCATCCCCATGAGACAAAAATACATTTTCTGTGTTTTCTCAGTCTAGAAGGCCTCAAATTCAAAAATAATTTCATATTTCTACTACATTAATGACAGAGTTTAAATACAGATTCATCTTCCTAGTGCTGACGGTCTTACCTTTCACAGAAAAGCAAACCTCATTAAGCATCTGACTTCCCAGTCATATTAGGCCTATGTAATCTGTAGGCCTAATAAAGTAAATCTGAATCTGAATGTCTGATAATATATGGCTTTTTTCAAGAAAAATACAAGGTATCTCCATTATTCCATACAAAATGCAGTGAATGACTATAATAATTGCCAAGCCAAGAATTAATAAAAAAAAAAAAAAAATTTGTGAACAAAGCGGATTTTTCAGCATCATTACTCCAGTCTTCAGTTTAGTGTTGTCAATAGTACCGACCGGTACTGAAATTGTAAAAATGTGACGCTGCTGAGCTGTAATCGTAAACACCTCTGACTGGCCATTGTGCTCACGTGCTCATCGGATGTGCCTGTGATTGGCTGCAATGACCAGCGCTTCAAAATATACATATATAAAATATACAGACGCTTTTCACAGAGCACTTACACAGATACACACCGGAGCGTTTGAATGCAGGCGTCTATCAGCCTACGACACCTGGTCGATGCCTGCTTGTGCCTTCAGATGCTCCTGCTCCCGCTTCCAAAACACTTTCAAACACTCCCGTGCGTTGATCATTGCAGCCAATCACAGACACATCCCGTAAGCACAATGGCCAGTCAGAGGTGTTTACAATTACAGCTCAACAGCGCTCAAAGTGGCACATTTTAAAAATGTCAGTACTGATTTGGGATCACACAGGATTTTGTGTACATCATTTTATTGACCTCAGTCCCTCCCTCTAGGGGGCTCATGGGCCAATCCCCCTCCGAAAGTGAATTATGTGCATTTTAATGTTAAATTCATCAATCTGGTCCACTTTGAGAGTTAAAAATGAAGAGCTCCAACCCATATTCAGTGTGCAAAATGAACAGAGAAATAGTATGTTGCTTGACTTGTACCTAAAATTTAAAGGGGACTCAAACCTCTTTTTAGTTGTAGAGTCTACATTACACTACATATAATAATAATACTCCTATGATAAATATTAGTAATTAGTAAAAAATTACTAATTTCTATACTTGAAAGAGAGAAACCCGTGAGCTTTTATGGACCCGGAAACTTAATTTGAGCTTTTATGTTGGCGGAAATCATCTTTACAAATGCGTCTCATTACAAATCTAGTAAAATGCGGTAATTGTCAACTATGCAGATGTGAAAATAATGCGTAACTATGTTCCCAAATGCATGCCAAACTCAGCACATGCACAGATAGAGTTCACAGCATTCGTTCTCTGTGAGCAAAGCTCTTCTCTTTGCGCGACACTTCAAAGACCTCTAATGTTATTATGAGAATTTAAATATATTTACAGGCCACCACAGTCTAGGTCAGAGTTTCACAACCTTTTATCAGTCATGGCACCCTTTGAAAATTCTCTCAATTTTGTGGCACCCCCTCGCATACGTTACGCTAGGGGTGTAACGGTACAGATTGCTCACGGTTCGGTTTGTATCACGGTTTTAGGTTCACGGATTCGGTACGGTTTTGTTCAGTTTTTTGTTCATTTGCTATGTTCAGGGAAAAAAGGAATATTTTAATAAAAATAAAGAAAATAATAAGAACAAATCATTTAAATGCAAGCAGCAACACAAATAACTACTATTGAGCAAAGATACTAATAAAATAAACAATGCTTTAAGTTTTTTCAGGTGTAACATTAGTTTTCAGGGACAGAAATTGTTCAAATGTAAAATAACTAGTGGTGGGCATAGATTAATCTAGATTAATCTCATCCAAAATAAAAGTTTGTGTTTACATAATATATGTGTGTGTTCTGTGTATAATTATTATGTGTATATATAAATACACACACATGCAAATATTTAAGAAAATATATACATGTATATATTTAAGAAAAATTTTATATTTATATATAAAATAATTATATTTATATATAAGACAAATTATATAAATATATATGCAGTATGTACATGCAAATATGTCTTAAATATATACATGCATGTGTGTGTATTCATATATACAAATTAATTATACACACACACATTTATTATGTAAACACATACTTTTATTTTGGATGAGATTAATCTAGATTAATCTATGCCCACCACTAAAAATAACATAAATGTATAAATAAAAGATTAAACCTATTAAACTTAAAAAAGCTATTCATTCAAGAGCAGTGAGTGATGTCCATCTCTTGTCGATATTAAACAGGCAGCAGTAAAGGCTCCTGCCCTTTTAAGACCTAATCCACGGATATGCGTCGTCTTTCTCGACTGTATAAAGTTCACTTAAGGAGTATACAATATTTGCGTGCTGTGTGGCGTGTGCACACGCTTTCAGATGAGACAAATCTTCTCCTTCGTGCGTGAGTTCTCATTCGCGTCTTCTGGTACTGCACCCGGGTGATGACGGCAAAAATGACTGGTCATATTCGAACATATGGCAGCACTCGCATGCATTGAACAAAGTTTACAAAGAGAGACCGTTTCGCCCACGTTTTTTCTTTTATTGTCGCTGTTGTAATGTATCACCGAGGAGCCAGCACGTGTATCCATCGACAGAAACATACATAAAGCCTTATTTTCAAGTTACAACCCATATTATAGATGCGTCATCAGATGCGAGATGAACCGCGGTGCAAGTGCGTTCTGAACCATGGGTGAAGGACTTTTACCTGGCACCCCTGCTCTCCACAGTCGGCACCCGGTTGGGAAACACTGGTCTAGGTAATGAATGGGAAGCACTGGACTATATTTGAAGCGGTTAATACTGCACTGTTAAAACAATTCTTGTAGAAATTACAGTAACTTACTGTAACCTAACCTTACATTAAACATACTGTATTACTATATACAGTAGCATTTAACTTTTATTTTGTAATTTACATTATAGTATATTTTTTTAATGTAAATCGCAATCATTGTATTAATTTACTGTTAAAATTCATTGTAAATTCATTTACTGTAAAACTGTACAAATAGCCAATTATTATATTTTATCAGGTCCCCGTAAATAACAATAAAAAGATCAATAACAACTGTTTAACTTTTTAAATTTTTTGTTTTTAATCGTTTATTTGTGAAACTTTCAGTTTTCTGAAAGTCTGCAGCAACTTTTAAACATAACATTTTTAAAACAATTAATGAACAGATTCAGTCATAAAAAACTTCACAAATTCAAAAAGGTCAAAAGGTCTCAAGTCCAATCTATTTACAGAAGTCCTTTCCAATACAGAGTAGACCAAAGGACTGTACAGTAAAAAAGAAAGAAGTCTACAAATAAAAGTCAATCAACAGAACAAGACAAATATCAATAATAACAGAAAAAAAGAAAACATTGAAGAAGAAAAGAGTTTTTGTTTTTATGTTTTATGTTTTTGACATATATATTGAGCGTGTAAACACAATGGCGTATCAGAGGTGTTTAAGAATCAGTTCAACAGTGCTCATAATGCTGGAGGGAAATGCTGGTATTGTCACATTTTTAACATTTCAGTGCTAACTTGTTATCTAAGTCTGTACTTTTGACAACACTAAGTACACAAATATACAAAATACATAGCATTGCTCTACTGGTTTTTGAACATTTCAATGTATAAATAATACATATTTTGCCTTTAAAAGGAATAGCCCACCCAAATATCAAAGTTCTTTCATCACTTCAAAATATTATAAGTAAACATCTTCAAAGTATATTGTGTGTTTCTCTGAAGATGTGAGTGATGACAGAACTTTCATTTGGGTGGACTATCCCTTTAATGTTTACCTAATATTATAGCATACTGCAAGATGTTCTTACCTCTGAATGAACTCCAAAGTAGTGGCTGCTTCCACTTGGTACTCAATGTTAAAGGGATATTCCACCGTTTATAAGATAAGATAAGATAAGATAAGAATCACTTTATTCGCCAAATGCATCAGCAGATACACAGGAATTCGATATGGCCATCATTAACACACAAACTCAACACACAAACATATATGCGTATAGCTGCAAAAGCATGTCTAAAATAATCAATCAAATAATAAAATAGTCCAAAAATAGTGCAAGATCAGCTGTTCATAAGGAAAATGGCTCTTGGAAAAAAACTATTAAGATGTCGTGAGGTCCTTGTCCTCACTGCTCTGTATTCTCTTCCTGAAGGAAGCAGCCTAAAAATGTCACTTGCTGGATGGGACTGATCAGCAGCAATTTTAGCCGCCCTCTTCTTGACCCTGGCCTCATATAGGTCATTAAGTGACAGCTGCCTTTGTCCAGTCAGCCTCTCTGCTGTGCGCACAATACGCTGTAGTCTGACCTTCGCCTGGGCTGATGCAGATGCAAACCAAACAGTAATGGATGCTGAAAGAAGGCTTTCCACAGTGGCTCTATAAAATCTAGACCGAACAGAGCTAGAAACGTTTAGTTTATTTAACTGTCTCAAAAAAAAAACATTCCACTATGAGCTCTCTTAAGATTGGAGAACTTAATTTTCTTCCCATTTCAAGTCATTTGTAATAACAGTGCCTAAAAATGTAATTGACTCCACCCTCTTCACAACGGAGCTCTTGATAGAGGAGAAAGGGAGGCGGGTGTTCTACGAAAATCTATCACCATTTCCACAGTCTTTTGCTGATTAAGCTCCAAGTTGTTCTCATCACACCACGCTACCAATTTAGACACTTCCTGTCTGTAAGCAGACTCGTCGTTTCCCTTAATAAGGCCAACTAATGTAGTATCGTCTGCAAATTTAATCAGCTTGATGGAACTATTTTTGGAAGTGCAATCATTTGTATACAGTGAGTAAAGAAATGGTGACAACAAGCACCCCTGAGGTGCTTCAATGTTAGTAGTCTGAGGATCAGACATGTGCTGGCCAAGCCGCACATACTGTTGTCTGTCACTAAGAAAATCCATAATCCATCGGCAGATAGAGGGTCCCACTCCCATCAGTGACAGCTTCTCCCACAGTCGCTCTGGTAGAATGGTGTTAAAGGCTGCACCGAAATCTATTAACAACATCCTTACATAGGAGCCAGGAGAGTCAAGATGATCCAGAGCATAATGCAGTCCTAAATTGACCGCATCATCTACTGAGCGGTTTGCCCTGTAAGCAAACTGTAGTTGATCAAGATAAGGAGCTGTGATAGGTTTAAGATGTGACAAAACCAACCGCTCCAAACATTTCATGACCACTGATGTAAGGGCCACTGGTCTGTAGTCGTTTAGGTCCACAGCTTTGTTTTTCGTCGGCACTGGAATAATGGTTGATGACTTATAACAACTCGGAACCCTACATAAAACAATTGATTGATTAAAAATATCCGTAAAAACTGGAGCTAGCTGACAAGCACAGTACTTCAGGGTGGCAGGTGAAATCCTATCAGGGCCACTCGCTTTCCTTACATTTTGTCGGCTGAATAGCCGATACACATCCTTCTCCTCAATTCCAATGTCAATATCAGAGGTGACTTGATCTTGAGGGCCAATGTTCTCCCCCTCTCTGAGTGTAACACCAACGGGAGGAAATGGGTGAGGGCATGGAGATTTCTCAAATCTTGTATAAAAAACATTGAATTCATTGGTCATTCAGTTTAGCAGATAGAGTGACTTGTTGTTTTTTTATTTGTATAGCCTGTCAAGTTCTTCAGCGACCTCCAAGCTGAAGAAGAGTCATTAATGCCAAATTGTTCCTCCATATTCACTTTATAGGCACTTTTTGCTTTCCTAATAGCTTTATTTAACTTTTGTCTGGCCAGCCTGTATTCATCTTCATTTCCTTTTCTGTAGGCCTGTTCTTTGGATTCCCTGAGCAGCCTGAGGGATTTTGTGAACCAGGGTTTGTTGTTGTTCTATTTCACCACAGTTTTGGTGGGAATACAAGCTTGCTCACAGAATGAAATATATGAACACACAGTGTCAGTATATGAGTCCATAGAGTCACAAGAAGAACGAATGGATTCCCAGTCAGTGGTCTCTAAACAGACCTGTAACATCCCAATTGCCTCTGTCGTAGGGCTGGGCGATATATCGAATATTAGCGATACTATCGCAATAATTTTGACGACGGTGTAAAATTTGAAAATATCGTGAATATCGAATATTTCAAATTCAACATGCAAACTTTCCCAAATAACATTACCAGATAACGCAGATGTCTGCTTCCACCATGCACTAAACATCGGAAGCAGAAGAGTTAAATATATATGCACAGCGTAGGAAAAAGAAAGCAACAGAAACATGCACGCATGAGAGAAATAATAGCGCAGCGCGGGACGTGCTCGCGCTGCCGGACTCTGACCGGAAGCGCGCGCACACGCCTTTCAGACAACATGCGATCGGGATTCAGTTCCTTCATGGATTATTGGGTTTCAGTGGTCAAACAGATGTAAAAATGCACGTGCTGGCAAGTATTCAGGTAAACACAGTAATGTATGTCTTTAGTGAATGTACCACTGATCTATATAATTTATATAGATCAGTGGAACGTACAGAGTTGAGTGAGAAATCGTGTGTTACAATGAATTTGGTCCGTGGAGCTCTTAAAGGGCCGGACCTCATATTCTGTGTGCTTTAATGTTAATCAAACAACAACGAAAATTAGAAAACCACCCCATGCTTGGCTAAACAACTTTAATATATTTATTAAGAATCAGTGTAGCCTATGGTTAATTTATAGAATTTATGTTTTTGTTTTTTAAAGATCAAATTAAAAATCTATATTGTAATTATAAAAGTACATTTAAAAAAATATTAAATTACTCGTATCATGATTTAAGATTTTGGTCATCCCAACCCGTTACCAGTAAACGTAAACATTTTGTATTTAATTTGGTTCTATCTAAATAGTTTTTGTTGTTTTAATGGGGGCAAAAGAAAATATATTTTTTTTAAAGTTAAAAACAATTGCAAACATATCGAGATATATATCGAATATCGTCAAAATTTTGAAAATATCGAGATATATATTTTTGGATATCGCCCAGCCCTACTCTGTCGTCCATCTTTTAGATGTATATTGTACCACCCTTGCTATTTTTAGTTTTTGTTTGTAGATGGGGACCATCTGAATTAAACCGTGATCTGAGTTCCCAAGAGGGGCACGGGGAAGTGAACGATAAGCTGCTTTGTGAACAGAATAAAAAGGATCCAGTATATTTCCTCCCAGAGTCAGACAACTAACTAGCTGTTTATATTTGGGCATATCATGTTTCAAATGACATGCATTAAAGTCACCCATAACAAGTAGTACAGAGTCAGGGTGCATATCCTCAATGTTTATAATCAGCTCCGTTAGAACGTACTGCGCCTCCCGTGTGTTAACTTCAGATGGAATATACACACAACCAAAAATAACAGAGGCAAACTCTCTAGGGGCATAAAATGGCCTGCAGTCTATAGCCAAAAACTCCAACCAGGGGCAACAATGTTTGTATAATACTGAAACGTCAGTGCACCAATTTAAATAAATATAACAGCACAGACCTCCAACTGATGTCTTCCCACTTTGTCCTTTGTCGCGGTTGGCTCTAATTAAGTTAAATCCAGGTAATTCCACCGCCAAATCCGGAATGTCCATGTTCAGCCAGGTTTCGGTGAAGACAAAAGCCGAATTCATACGGAAATCTCGGCTGGTCCTTAACAGTAGATTAAGCTCTTCAATTTTGTTACTGAGAGAGCGCACGTTAGACAGGCAGACAGCAGGGAGAGGAACCCGGTATCCCCACTTCCTCCACCTGTGGAGAGCCCCAGCTCTCCTCCCTCTCGCTCCGCTTAACTCTTGTTGCTGACTTAATGATATCCTCCTCAAAAGTCAGGAAATCGGGGATCAAGCTGGCAGGCATTGTTCCCCTAATGTTCAAAAGCATATGACGATTGTAGCAAAACCGCATATTTAGAACAACAACAGCGAACAACAGCAAAAAAAACAAAAAAAACACACAGCACTGAAACGCCGCTGCTGCCCTGCATAGTGGGAGGCGCCACATCATTATTCATATTAAACTATGTTATTCCCTTAAAGGGGTCATGAACTGGCTTTTTAATAAATGTTATACTGTTGTCTGAGGTCAACTAATGACGTTTGTGTGGTTTTTACAATCAAAAACATCATAATGAGTAAGTAATAGGATATTTTCTACACTGGTTTCTCCTGAACGCTTGGTTTCGATGGGCGTGCCGCACTGCAGTCTTGGAAGTAAACGCCCACGGCTAGGATTGGGTAAGATTTGCATATTTAATGAGCTTCAGCTCCCCTGTCAGTTCAGTTCACATTAGGGAGGGATCGTTTTGAAAGCGGCAACCGGAATGATTCTCTCGATCAGAGGCTTGTAAACGTCTTCATCAAACAAACACAATGATTTATTTCTCATCCACCCGAGATTGATTGGAATATTATTTCTGTATTACATAGCCCGACGGATCGGTCGATAAGCACAAACTGCACGCACACACACACACACACACACACGTGCGCGCTCAGATCAAGAGAAGGAATATTATTTCACTATTTGAGATTCATAGGCCTGCCGACCATTACATATAAAAAAGACGTTTTACTCACATAAGTTTGTTGCACCATTCCTGTCCAATCCAATATAGAAGGCACAACACTGTGTCTGCAAATCCAGGACCTGAGACTTGTTTACAAACGATTCTGCTGTGAAATGAAGTGAACACACATACATGTCTTCCCCATGTGAGCTGGAACTTCATTAAAAATAAAGTTCAACCACTCATTCCTAATAGTAGCATCCGAAGGAAGCTTATGCAGCGACTGTGTTCTTCCACAACCTGGCACAGAGCAATATATTACTTTGCTCGCCTTGCCATGATTACTGCGCTGCCACCTGTAGCCATTGACTCTGTGGGCGGGTCTTCAGAAGCACGCATACATATTCATCAGTTGAGTTGTGTTTCTTCTTCCCATGACGTCATTGGATTCCAGCTCTCGTCTTCTGGACCTGGTGTCTGTAAAAGCTTTTCTTTGACTAACAAGGACGTTTTCAGCTCTGAAACAGAATATTCTTATATCATGATGAACTTTGATATATCAAAGGCTCAAGGGAAAGTTGGTTTCTCAATTCATCACCCCTTTAAATAAGATGATTTGATACATACCTCTATCATCTCAGTGCGTGCAATTAATCTCTCGGACGCGCGGTGACACTTTGATAGCATTTAGCTTAGCATACTAAGCCCAGTTCATTCACTAGGCACCAAACGAAGATCAAGTTAGAAAAACGACGCATTTGCAGCGATTATTCACCCGGCAGTCGTCAATTTTTTCTTTCAAAGTGACAAAGTCAATCATGTGTGGTCGGGGCTATACGACAAAGATATCCTTCTGAGTCCGGTGTCTATGTTGGATTTCAAGAAGTACATGAGGCAATGGATATGTAGGCCTACTGTAACTGGAGATTATGTTCTGGGCCCAGACTTCAGATGCAGATTATCTGTGGGACAATTGCACTGCAGCTTACGTCAGAACAGTAGACTACCTGTTTGTATATTTTTCTATATTACAACCATTATGTAGATGTCTTGCTATCACTATTTATTTTCAATTTCCTCATTTGTATTCAATTCAGTTTACTATATTTGATGTATATAAATAAAGCTTTTAACCTATAACATCTCGAGTGATACTTGTGTGATACTTGATACTAGTGATCTCGGTTGCTAAATCAAATGGCATCTGATATAATCACTGATGCAACATCCAGGATCTTTTTTTTCAATCCCTTAGTAAATACGAAATAAGTAAAAAAAGGGAAAATACGTAATTTATTTAAAAATATATAAATAAATAAAATTGCCTTGATATTACTGCAATAACGTACATCTTTTTTTTTTTTTCAAATAATTCCCATAGTAAATACGATATGCCATGTGTTCTCCACGCAAACTGTGTTTTGTTAGATTTGTCCAAACATAAGTGAAGTCACAAAGTGGGAAAATGCGTAATAAATTTCACAAAATAAAAAAAATATTGCTCTCATATTACTGCAATAACTTACATGTGCCTTATACACTTGCTATGCAAGTAGAAGTCCCATCCTGTGTTTTTTTTTAATGGCACAAGTTCCTTTGCATGTCAGCAGTAAACCAGAGTTACAATGGCTCTAATGGATCTTTGAATCTTGAGGTGTGTAATTGTATGGCCTCCTCTTTTGCTGGGCTTTGGTAGCAATGCAATTTTGGCAGCTAGGCGAGGTACTTTGATACAGGATGATGTGTCTTTGAATCTTGAAGTCTTCAACAATATTTTGCTGCACATCAGAACTATATTCTGTGGTTTTACTCATTGTGATGAATGATTAAGGGAATTTAGCTTTTGTGCTTCATATTTATACTCCTGTGAAACAAGACATCATAACTGGACAATTTCATGTTCACAGTCACCCTGGTGTGCAAAAAAAATGTAAATATTAATGAGATACTTCAGATATATTTTACTCATAAACAATTCTAGGGGTGCCAATAATTGTGGCCATCGTGTTTTGGAGAAAAGCATTTATTTCATAATGTGATTTTATATACTATATATATATAATTTATTATTTTTTTTTATAGATGTGAGGACCACAGTGACCATGACAAGATACCTGTTACAAAAAAAGGCAAGAAAATCCTGTCATTGAAAGCAGAGACTAATGCAAAAAGAGCCAAGATGAATCTGTCATGGAGAGAAGAGACTGACGTCGACGTGGCTCCAAAGACTGTGATATTCCTGCCTGCACGGGAACCTGGGCCGCAGTTGAGTCTCGCTGACTCACACTCCCCTATGAATCTTTTCAAACTGTTTTTCTCAGAGAGCGCCATGTCAAATCTGTGCCACAACACAAACGCTCAGGCTGCCAGGGCACTGGCAAAGGGTCGAAAATATAGTTGGACGGATGTCAGTGTTGGCGAGCTGTACCGCTACATTGGACTGGTTTTCTACATGGCCACGGTGAAGATGAGCTCCATCGCTGACTACTGGCGGCAGGACAGTCTTTTTTCTGTGCCTTTTCCTGCCACAGTCATGTCAAGGGACAGATACCGCACCATTTCATGGAATGTGCACATGAGTCACCCAGATGGAGACAAGGAAAATGACAAAAAGAGGGGCACACCTAAACATGACTCACTTTTCAGGGTCAAGCCCCTCATGGACACTATCCGTCTTGCGTGCAAAGCCTTCTATCATCCTAGAAGAAATGTATATGTGAAGGAAAAATTGGTGGCATGCAGAGCAAAAACAGAAATGGCACGAAACATGAAACCCATCCCTAGTAAGGTGGGCTTCAAGTTTTTTGTCCTTGCCGACTCGTCAAATGGATATACTGTGGACTTCAATGTGTACACGGGCAAGAACAGCTTTCCCACCGGCCATGGGCTTTCTTATGATGCTGTGATGTCTCTGCTGGACAAAAAAGTGTTGGGCTCTGGGTACCATGTGTACATGGACGATTTCTACACTAGTCCAAAGCTCTTAACCGACTTGTTTGCTATGAAGTTTGGTGCTTGTGGGGCTTACAGAGACTATAGGAAGGACTTCCCACAGAGCACATCTAATTCACTGACCAAAAAGTCCACCAGGGGATCCATCAGGTGGATTCGGGATGGGCCTCTTGTGTGTGTGAAGTGGAAGGACAAACAAGAGGTGTCTGTTTGTTCCACCATCCATACTGCCTATAAAGGAGACCGTGTAAAAAGGAAAGTGAAAGCACAAGATACATGGAAGACAAAGACTTTCCCATGTCCTGCACCTGTGACTGCGTACAACCACCACATGGCGGGTGCTGATCTGTCCGATCAGCTGTTGCAGTATTACACCGCACAGCACAAAACCATGAAGTGGTACAGGAAAGTCTTTCTACACTTCTTGGATGTTGCTGCCACCAACGCTTTCATATTGCACAAGGAGCTACACTGCAACATGACGCACAAGACATTTATGGAAGAGCTTATTGCAGAGCTCTGTGGTGTCTCTCAGGAAGTAGCACCAAAACACATCAGCAGTGGCCATGTGCCGGTTCCAGGAGCTGAGCTGACCTCAGACGTCAGAAATATTGCCACTGCTGGTCGCCGCATATGTGTTCATTGCAAAGCAGTGCGTGGCAAGAAGCAGCAAACACCTTGGAAATGCCAGGAATGTGACGTTCATTTGTGTCTTCAGTTGAACAGGAACTGTTTCCAGGAATGGCACAGTGGTTTGTAAGTAGATTTTGAACAGTAGAGATTTGGAAGCTCAGCTCCCAAAAGAGCTCATGATATCAAACCTTTAGGTTATTGTATCACGCAAAGTGGTGTATTGTTTATGTACAGTAGGTGTGGTGGTTTTTACATTAGAGAAAAAATGTGGTAAATGTGTTTTTTTTTTTTTGTCCTTGAACATTAAATGTATTTATAAAAGTTTTCCCATGTATGAATTGTCCAAAGGATTATTAGGAACACCATACTAATACTGTGTTTGACCCCCTTTAGCCTTCAGAACTGCCTTAATTCTACGTGGAATTGATTCAACAAGGTGCTGAAAGCATTCTTTAGAAATGTTGGCCCATATTGATAGGATAGCATTTTGCAGTTGATGGAGATTTGTGGGATGCACATCCAGCTCCTTCCATCACATCCCAAAGATCCTCTATTGGGTTGAGATCTGGTGACTGTGGGGGCCATTTTAGTACAGTGAACTCATTGTCATGTTCAAGAAACCAATTTGAAATGATTTGAGCTTTGTGACATGGTGCATTATCCTGCTGGAAGGGATGGGTACATGGAGGTCATAAAGGGATGGACATGGTCAGAAACAATGCTCAGATACGCCGTGGCATTTAAACGATGCCCAGTTGGCACTAAGGGATCTAAAGTGTGCCAAGAAAACATCCCCCACACCATTACACCACCACTACCAGCCTGCACGGTGATAATAAGGCATGATGTTACAAACAGAATGTTCTCATTCTGTTTACGCCAAATTCTGACTCTACCATCTGGATGTCTCAACAGAAATTGAGACTCATCAGACCAGGCAACATTTTTCCAGTCTCCAACTGTCCAATTTTGGTGAAATTGTGCAAATTGTAGCCTCTTTTTCCTATTTGTAGTGGAGATGAGTGGTACCCGGTGGGGTCTTCTGCTGTTGTAGCCCATCCGCCTCAAGGTTGTGTGTGTTGTGGCTTCACAAATGCTTTGCTGCATACCTCGGTTTTAACGAGGTACCTCGTACCTCCTCTGACCTCTAGCATCAACAAGGCATTTTCGCCGACAGGACTGCCGCATACTGGATGTTTTTCCCTTTTCACACCATTCTTTGTAAACCCTAGAAATGGTTGTGCATGAAAATCCCAGTAACTGAGCAGATTGTGAAATACTCCAGACTGATCTCATGAAATGGCATGTGTATGACACGCCAATTCGTATACATTTTGGCGTGCTATTAAGACGCATAATCGCTTTTTAGCGTGTTTATCTACGCCGTTTCATTCTATCCCCCTACACTACCTTACCTCTAAACTGGGCTTTAGAAAGTGGCATGTATGTTTATGCAAAGCTATGATGTCATGTTGAATACCCGTCTGGCACCAACAACCATGCCACGCTCAAAATTGCTTAAATCACAAAAAATTAAAAATTAAAAATTTCTTTCCCATTCTGACATTCAGTTTGGAGTTCAGGAGATTGTCTTGACCAGGACCACACCCCTAAACGCATTGAAGCAACTGCCATGTGACTGGTTGATTAGATAATTGCATTAATAAGAAATTGAACAGATGTTCCCTTTAGGTGTGTATGTGTATGTGTATGTGTGTGTGTGTGTATATATATATATATAAAAAAATTGTCTAGGGTGTCCCTTGGTCTATTGTTTTGTTGTTGAATGTGGGTGCTCAAAAATGTGCCCTTTTTTATGGGAGATTTAAGACCTCCATGAAGTATTTTGAGAAATTCCCGCATCTCCATGTAGCCTATCCTAAGTAGTTTTCCTGACAAAAATAGCACAATGTTCTTCTGTTGTGTTCCATCAGTGCTGGGTAAATTTCTTTCAAATTGTATACCATTTCTGATTCAAATTACATGACGCAATAGGTAGTATTGCAGGACTGCTTAAAACGGCTGCATCCAAAAAATATATTTTGTAAGTGAAATTTTCTGCGATTGCCACTGCTGACCATATAAATGTACATTTTATGATTAATATATTGTGTGGCTTTTTTACTGGCATGTTCCGTGAGGAGTAGCCCATCACATCTTCTGTGTTGACGTGCAGAGTTGCAGTGGAGAAAAAAAAAAGTTTGAGATGGGGGTGTTTGATTCCTGTTTTTTTTGGAGTCAACTCTGATTCCCGACTCCCATTGTAGGAGTCTATGGAATCAACTCCTCGACCTAATTTTCCTTACATTAAACCAGGGTCAGAAATTAGATAAAACTGCAGTTGTTACACACTTAAATTATTTTCCTCCGACACAAAGCCTTAAAGTCCCCTTATTAACACGGCACACTTTTGGTTAAATTAGTCCAATTTAGTGATGACTTGATGAGTGGCTATCCACACCTCAAACACACATGACAGAGGTTAGCACTAAGGAACACATCAAAACACTAACACATACATCAGTACATGCAGTAAAATGTTATATAATATAATAAAACTCTTACTTATTGAGAATCAAGTCTCCCCCATCCAAAACTTGTCATCTGCTGACAAGTCAATGGATCAAAACATCACTCTTCTTTAGAAACATCATTTTTCAACTCATCAGTCATGCTGAGTACATTGTTCAACAACTTCAAGAATCTTGTTTTCCACATTATCGTTGGCATTTAGCCAAGCGCTCTTTTGTGCATTATGCACCAGTGAGTCAGATCGCTTACACACACTCATAAGCGAATCCTCCCACTGAAAATACATAATCTTTTCAGAAGTTCATTGGCTATCAGATGAGTCCTGATAACCTCTGATGCAATTGGATTGAGTTACTGTCAATTAAAGACAGTGATGCATTCTGGGCACTGTGTCTCCATCCTGGACTCTGAATGGCTGTCTCTGACTGTAAACATATAAGATGCACCAACTGGTTGAAATGAGGTGTCAATCAAGAGTGTAGATTGCAGAGGTCAGTGGCCAAGACAGATGTCAGTAATGCAGACCTAGCTGAAAGTGAAATGCCGTCGTGAACCCCTGGCTAGAATAATGTAATTTTTTTTGGGATATATAAAATAAATAAATAACTAATGTGTTGTTGTCCTGGAGGATATCAAAAGAGTGTGGCTGCAAAAGGAGGAAACACACATGTTCGGGAACTAGTGTTGCACGGTATACCGGTACCAGAAAAGTATTGCGATACCCTGCTATTACAAACGGTACGATATGGAATTTTATTAGTACCGGTACTTTAAGAAGGACCGCGCGTTAATAAGAGCTGTATTTATTTGTGACGATGAGTGACAGCAGGAGTCAGGATGTGTGTGCAGAGCTCGGCTTCCTCCGGTCACTAAACATTAGAAGAAGAAGAGTTAAATATACACGCGCAGCGCATGACAAAGAAAGCAACAGAAACATGCGCGCATGAGAAAATATAGTGCAGCGCGGGACGTGCTCGCCTCGCGCGCTGCCGGACTCTGACCTGAAGCGCGAGTACACGCCTTTCAGACAACATGCGATCGCGATTCAGTTCTTTCTGATTATGGATTTCAATGGTCAAAGATATGTAAAAAATGCACATCCTAGCGAGTATTCAGGTAAACACAGTCGGGGGTGTCTTTAGTGGACGTGTACAGTTGAGGTAATTGGATCCGTGTTAAGCCGGATCTAATATTCTGTGTGATTAATGTTAATCAAACAACAATGAAAAATAGAAAACCACCCCATGGTTGGCTAAACAATTTTAATATATTCATTGTTAATCAGTGTATACTGTAGTTAATTTATTGACTGAATTGCCAGCTGAATTGAGTTTTTTTTTTTGTGTGGATTATTTAATTTCTTTCTTGACTTGCTATACTGTTAAATAGACCTATAGCTGAAAAATAAAGCACTGTTTTTGTCATATTGTTTGTAATTTGCATTTTTTGCTTATTTTTAAAAACAAAGATTGCAATAAGAAGAAATGGTCAAAAACCAGGGCAGGAACATGCTGGCCAAGTGAGTTTTTAGCTAAAAAAAAAACAACAACAACAAAAAACACTATTAATAATAAGTTCTGTTGTCATATTCGATTACTTTTACTGGGTGTTTTTTTTTGACCGTGGTGTCGATTAAGTATCGGTATCGAGGTATTTTAGTCTGGTATCGTATCAAAGTCATAATTTTGGTATCGTGACAACACTATCGGGAACACCATCCCGTCATCGTCCAGCTCAGTTAAATTATCATATAGTGTCAATGTGGGCAGATCAGTAATATAGTGTAATATTAAGTGTTACCAAGTCAGCAAGCCAAAGGCAAAATTAGGTGACAGAATGGAGAGAAAAAAAAACCTTGGGAGAAACCCAAGTGCCAGTTCTCCATGGAAAACAATCAAACAGTGTGTGATTACTACTTTAAGATGAAGTTAACAGTTAGCCTGAGAACAGACAATGTCTGCATTTGACTGTCTTGCCTACCTAGTGAGTAAATTGAATAGATTGTGGTATTAGGGTTAAATAATATAACGTTCTCTTTAAATAACAATCCATTTAACTCATCATGCTGTTAGTTTTCAGTGTCAAGAGCCAGACTGCAGAATATCACAAGATATATTTTGGTTCCCACACAACAACGCACATGTGGAGACTGGAAGAGGAGCCTGCTGCTTTGCAAGCACTTCTGTACTGTTTTCATCATAGTACAGGGGTGGGGCTGGGATAACACATATAGGGATAACAACTTATTTTCTTTGGATTTCGTGTGTGTAGGGAGTCCCACTCCTCTCAGAGACACCACTTATTTAGAAACATGTATAGATGGAAACAAAACAGTAAATATACATATCTAAGTACAATTAGTCAACCAAAAACTCAAGCCCTATTAGATAAATTCCTTGCCACTTCTTTCCCACACAATAGTGAAGGTACAAACCTAGCGGTAGACAAGCTGAACAGAATATTTGAGGTATCAGCTACATTATCCAACTTAAAACCCACAAAAAGAAAACCAAAAAAGACCACATGCCACTGAGAAATGGTTTGACAATGACTGCAAAACACTTAGGAAAGATTTAAGAACCCTGTCCAACCAGAAACACAGACATGCAGACAATGACAACATCCGTCATCTCTATCATGAAAAACGCAAACAATATAGAAATACTTTAAGAAAGAAAAAAGAACAAAACACAAAGATTCAACTCAGGGAAACTGAAGAATCCTTCGAAACCAACCACTTTTGGAAACATTGGAACACACTAAACAAACCTTCCCATCAAGAACTAGCCATTCAGAATGGAGATGTTTGGATAAACCACTTCTCCAGTAATATAAACAAAAATCAGGAACAAAATGCCCTGTGTGACAAACTAAAGGTTTTAGAATCAACCATCAAAGACTAGCAGAACCCCTTAGACTCTCCAATAACACTAGCCAAACTATTAGACAAAATACAAACCCTGAAATCGCAAAAAGCCTGTGGTGTCGATGGTATCCTAAATTAAATTATTAAATACACAGACCACAAATTCAAATTAGCCATTCTCAAGCTCTTCAACATCATCCTGAGTTTAGGTATATTACCCGACATTTGGAACAAAAGTCTTATTTCCCTAATCCATAAAAACGGAGACAGATTTGACCCTAATAACTACCGTGGTATATGTGTAAACAGCAACCTAGGCAAACTGTTCTGCAACATCCTAAACGGCAGTTTTTTCAGACAGAAATGTTCTGAACAAATGTCAGATTGGCTTCCAACCAAAATACCGCACTTCGAGCCCGATCTCACGAAAATGCGTATCAATAGTATGAGTGTGCAATCTCGTAGAATGTATACGCCAAAACTCATTTTGGCGTGCGTATGGTACGCCGTTTTTGGCGTGCATATGATACGCACTTTATGGCGTATTATATGTACGAACCCCCCACACCCCCACCCTCACCCTACCCAAAAGCGTGTCATATACACGCCATAAAGTCTTGTATCATATGCACGCCAAAAAGCGGCGTACCATACATACGCCAAAATTAGTTTTGGCGTATACATTCTACGAGATTGCACACTCGTACTATTGATACGCATTGTCATGAGATCGTGTTGGCACTTCAGACCATATGTACACTCTCCATACCTTAATCAACAAGCAAATCAACCAAAGCAAAAGTAACATTTTCTCATTTTTTGTTGACTTCAAAAAAAGCTTTTGACTCCATTTAGCATGAAGGTCTGTTTCTTCAATTAATCCAGTGCGGCTTCGGGGGAAAAACATATGACATCAAATCAATGTACACAAACAACAAATTTGCAGTTAAGATTGTTGACAAACACACAGAATTCCACCTTCAGAGTCCTGGAGTGAGACAGGGCTGCAGCTTAAGTCCTGCGCTGTTCAATATCTACATAAATGGGCTAGCGCAGGCCCTGGATCAGTCTGCAGCACCTGGCCTTACTCTCTCTTGGACAGTGAAGTCAAATGCCTTCTGTTTGCTGATGATCTGGTGCTGCTGTCTCCCACTAAAGAGGGTCTACAGCAGCATCTAGACCTCCTGAGCAACTTCTGTCAGTCATGGGCTCTGGCAATTAACCCCAAAAAGACTAAAATAATGATTTTCCAAAAAAGACCCAGTCGCCAAGACCAACATCATAGATTTAAATTAGACCACATGCCCCCCGAACACACACAGGATTACACTTGGCATAAATATTAGCAACACAGGAAATTAAAAAAAAAGTTATGTACGACTTGAGAGAAAAGGCTCTTAATTATGCTATTAAGAGAAATATACAAATTGATCTGCCAATCAGAATCTGGCTGAACATAATGAAGACAGTAATAGAGCCTATGGCGCTGTACGTGAGTGAAGTCTGGGGTCCACTCACAGACCAAGAGATCTCCACATGGGATAAACACCCAATAGAGACTCTGCAAACCGAGCTGTGCAAAATCCTGCTACGAGTTCAGCGCAAAACCCCAAATAATGACTGTAGAGCAGAATTAGGACTAACCCCCCTCGTGATAAGCATTCAAAAAAGAGCCATTAAATTCCATGCCCACTTCAAAATTAGCGCTGAACAGACCCTCCATCACAAAGCCCTGACCTATCAAGAGCTGAAGCCAGAGAACAACGCCCTCGGCTGATTGGTCTTAGAGCTGACGTCACAAACTGACAATAAAAACACAGCCAGACCAAACCAAATCATTAAAACACAAAAAGAATAACCTCAAACATTGGACAGACGCAACAGACAAACAGAGTAAACTGGAATGCTATTTGACCCTGAACAGAAAATATGAATTTGGCAGGATACCTGAGTAAAGTGAGCGACCCTAAACTGAGGAAAGTCCTGAGCATGTACAGACTCAGTGAACACAGTCTGAGCATAGAGACGGGCAGACACAGACAGACAGACATACCTGGCTACCGAAGGAAGAGCGACTCCTGTTGAAAAGTCTTTTTTTTTTTGAGGGGCAATGTGTGAGGGTAACAGGATAACCTGGAGACACAACTAAAATGTTTTTTTTATAAAACATGCATTTCTTATGAAAAATAAGGCAAGGCAAGGCAAGGCAATTTTATTTATATAGCACATTTAATACACAATGGCAATTCAAAGTGCTTTACATAGAAAATGAAATTAAAATAGTGATAAGAATTAAGAATACCACGTGTATGACTTAAAAATAAAAACAAGATAATTAAAACAGTTGTAAAGAGAATTTTTAAAATAAGAAGACAATAGAAATATATAGTTGTAAAGATATTTAAAAAGAATAAAATTATTACAGTATATATAGATAAAAAAATTAAAAAAAATAAAAATCAGATGTTGCATAGATTAGAATAGGTGCAATCAGTGGGACGTACAGTGGCACAGTGCTCATTCAGTAAAGGCACAGCTGGACAGATGTGTTTTGAGTCTAGATTTGAATGTGGCTACTGTTGGAGCACATCTGATCTCTTCTGGAAGCTGGTTTCAGCTGCGGCTGGCACAATAGCTGAACGCAGACTCTCCTTGCTTTGAGTGGACTCTTGGTATTTCTAACTGACTTGATCCTGATGATCTGAGTGATCTGATGGGTTTGTATTTAATCAGCATATCTGCAATGTATTGAGGTCCTAGGTCATTGAGTGATTTATAAACAAGTAATAATACTTTAAAATTGATCCTAAATGTAACTGGAAGCCAGTGTAAAGACCTGAGGACTGGTATGATATGGTCATATTTTCTGGTTCTGCTCAGAATCCTGGCCGCAGTGTTCTGTATGAGCTGCAGATGTCTAATGGTCTTTTTGGGAAGGCCGGTTAGAAGACCATTACAATTGTCCACCCCGCTGGTGATGAAAGCATGAACGAGCTTCTCTAAGTCTTGCCTGGTAACAAAGCATCTAATTCTTGCAATATTTTTCAGATGATAGTAAGCTGATTTAGTAATTGCTTTGACATGACTATTGAAACTCAAGTCTGACTCCAAAATCACACCAAGATTCCTGACTTGATTTTTTGTTATTAGACCTTTTGTCTCAAGATATGCGTTCACCTTGAGAATTTCATCTTTGTTTCCAAATGTAATGATTTCCGTTTTGTTTTTGTTTAACTGTAGATAGTTTTGGCTCATCCATTTGTTAACTTCATCAATGCATTTGCACAGGGAGTCAATGGGGCTATAGTCATTAGGTGATCCTGCTAAGTAGATCTGGGTGTCGTCAGCATAGCTGTGGTAAGCCATTTGGTTCTCTCTCATTATTTGGCTCAGTGGCAGCATATACAGGTTGAATAGGAGTGGTGCTAGAATTGACCCTTGTGGGACTCCGCAAGTCATGGATGTCCAGTCAGACTTATGGTCACCTATACTCACATAATAACCACTCCCTTCTAAGTACGACCTGAACCATTTAAGGACCATCCCAGAAAGTCCGACCCAGTTTTCCAGCCTGTCAAGAAGTATGTTATGGTCAACAGTGTCGAATGCAGCACTGAGGTCGAGTAGCACCAGAATTGATGTTTTGCCTGTATCTGTATTGAGGCGAATATCATTTATTATCTTTATAAGTGCTGTTTCTGTGCTGTGATGTGGTCGGAAACCAGATTGAAAATTGTCAAAGTATCCGTTTGAGCTTAAGAATTTGTTCATCTGACTGAAGACAACTTTTTCAATGATCTTGCCTATGAAGGGGAGATTTGAGATTGGTCGGTAGTTGTTCAATATGGAGTTATCCAGATTTCTCTTTTTCAGAAGAGGCTTAACTACTGCGGTTTTAAGGGAGTTTGGAAAATTCAGCGCGGGATCATTGAGAAGTGATGAGTTTACCACTTCTAGCAGATCTGCTTCTAAACAGTTAAACACACTTTTGAAAAAAGAAGTGGGGAGTGTGTCAAGGAGGCAGGTTGATGTTTTAAGGTGCTGTACCGTTTCTTCTAAAATGTTATAATCAATTGCTTCAAAATCAGACATAGTAACTTTCCGAGGTTGTGGTCTGATCTGACTGACCCCAAAGCAACTCACGGATGTGCTGATCGCCTTCCTGATTGTGGCGGAGGGGGCGTGGTTCCGTGAAAGCTGCAGCGGGAGAAAGAGAGCGGAGTTGAGCGGTCGGTAAGTAGGTCAAGCAGATGATAACACCTGTCTCTGATTACAGTAATTGCCGTGGAGAGAGCGCTTATAAGCCGCTGCAGAGAGAGAGTGAGAGAGAGAGAATTGGACTGGGACTACACGCACGCTGCTGAGAGTGAACAAGAGAAGCTGCTATTGCTGAGAACTGAACGGGGCGACCCATATCGTGGAACTTGAGTGTACGAGCCACTAAGGTGTGCCGGTGTGAAACGGGGCGACCCATATCGTGGATTTTGAGTGTATACGCCAGAGTGCGTCTGTGTGTGCGTGAGAAAAAATAAAAGTGTGTAAGTCCCAGTCAAGCCGACCCTGTCTTCTTCCTTCCACCATCGAACTTCATTACACTGATATTATTGATTTTCTCTGAGAAGAAGGAAGCAAACTCACTGCATTTGCTGTCAGAGAGCATTTCACTGGGAATGTGACTCGGGGGGTTTGTCAGTCTCTCTACAGTAGCAAAAAGAGTGCGCGTGTTGTTTATGTTTCTGTTTATAATATTTGAGAAGAAGGTCTGTCTAGCCTTGCCTAGTTCCACATTGAAATCACGAAGGCTGTCTTTATAGATGTTATAATGGACTACAAGTTTTGTCTTCCGCCACATGCGTTCAGATTTCCTGCATTGTCTTTTCATTATTTGCACTGCCGTTGAGTTTCTCCAAGGTGCTTTCTGTCTGCCACTCTTTTTCTTGACTTTCTCAGGAGCAATATCATCAATTACACTCTTAACTTTTGAGTTAAAGGAGTCAAGGAGAGAATCAACAGAATCTGCAGATATGCTTGGTGTTAGAGATATAGCCTTCATAAATAGCTCACTAGTGTTCTCATTTAAGCTTCTCTTTTTGACAGAGACAGATCTAGCTTCAATGGCAGGAGAGATTGAAATATCAAAGAAAATACAGAAATGATCAGACAATGCTACATCTTTAACAACAATTGATGAAATGTTTAGACCCTTGCTGATAAGTAAGTCTAGAGTGTGTCCGCGATTGGACCATGTACATGCTGTGTCAAATCAAAAGTGTTAAGAACAGTCATGAGCTCTTTTGTTGTACTGGATTCAGCATTGTCTATGTGAATGTTAAAATCCCCAGCAATGGCAAAAAAAAATCAAACTCTGAGGAGATTATTGATAACAGCTCTGTAAAGTCCTCAGTAAAGGATGGAGAGTATTTTGGAGGCCTGTAAACAATGATAAGCAGGATGCGTGGAGCACCTTTTAACACAATACCCAGATATTCAAAAGACAGATAGTCACCAAATGACACTTGCTTACATTGATAGACATCTTTAAAAAGAGCAGCAATAGCCCCACCTCTTCTAAACGCTCTGGACATACTCATAAAAGTAAAGTTAGGAGGGGCTGTTTCATTGAGGACTGTTGCACTGCAGTTTTCTTTAAGCCAAGTTTCATTTAGAAGCAAAAAATATAGGTTGTTTGTGGTTATTAAGTCATTGACTAGAAATGATTTGTTCTTAAGTGAACGGATATTTAAAAGTGCTAACTTAACAGTATGTTTTCCCCCACAGTAATCTTAGTTTGACATGTAATAGGCAGCAGATTAGATGGGTTTGCTATACGGTCTGAGAAGATCTTACAGTGTCTATCACGTAACAGAACAGAAATAGAGAAAGAGACAGGCACACTGGGTTCCCGCTCGTTCTGTAAACATTTGATAAAGTTACTGTTATCATGGCAGGGACCCAACACACATCACTGAGAGCTGGTATCAGTTGTTTTTGGTTCACCTACAACAGATGGAGGAGGGTGTTGGCCCTGGCTGTCACGTGAGACGAGGGACAAACAGGGCCGAGGACTCAAGTGCAGGGAAATAAGAATTTATTATAAAATAAAACAAACTCAAAACAAAACCCACGAGGTGGACAAACACCTAATCAGAATACACAAAGAAACTCAAACACATACCAACGGTGAATCACGGGGGAAACGGAGGACGTTGACATAACAAGGATCCGACAAAGACTGACAAACACAAGGGGTATATAAAGGGGAGAAATCAAGCAGGGCTGAGGGGACACAGGTGGGGCAAATGAAACCAATAATCAGATAACAAGGGGAGGATCAAACAATGACAGAGGCACATGGCCACACTAACAAAACCCACATGTGCACACAAGACAGGACAGGCATGTGAAATTACCCCCTCCTTGGGAGCGGCTACCAGGACGCTCCACTAGGGACAGGAGGACAGACCAGAGGGGCACGGGAGGGACAGACCAGGGCGGCACGGGGAGGGACAGACCAGGGAGGGACGGGAGGGACAGACCAGGGAGGGACGGGAGGGACAGACCAGGGAGGGGCGGGAGGACAGACCAGGGAGGGGACGGGAGGGACAGACCAGGGAGGGACGGGAGGGACAGATCAGGGCGGGGCGGGAGGGACAGAACAGGGCGGGGACGGGAGGGACAGAACAGGGCGGGACGGGAGGGACAGAACAGGGCGGGGACGGGAGGGACAGACCAGGGCGGGCGGGAGGGACAGACCAGGGGCGGGGCGGGAGGACAGACCAGGGCGGGCGGGAGGACAGACCAGGGCGGGGCGGGAGGGACAGACCAGGGCGGGCGGGAGGGACAGACCAGGGCGGGCGGGAGGGACAGACCAGGGCGGGGCGGGAGGGACAGACCAGGGCGGGGCGGGAGGGACAGACCAGGGCGGGCGGGAGAGACAGACCAGGGCGGGGACGGAGGGACAGACCAGGGCGGGGACGGGAGGGACAGACCAGGGCGGGACGGGAGGGACAGACCAGGGCGGGACGGGAGGGACAGACCAGGACAGACCAGGGCAGAACGGGAAGGACAGACCAGGGCAGAACGGGAGGGACAGACCAGGGCAGAAGCGGGAGGGACAGACCAGGGGCGGAACGGGAGGGACAGACCAGGGCAGGACGGGAGGGACAGACCTGGGAGAAACAGATAAGGAAGGGGAAAACAAGGGAGGGACAGGGAACACAAAGAGTTCAGGCGGCCGGGGGCTGGAGTGGCCAGCAGAGTTCAGGCGGCCGGGGCCGGAGTGGCCAGCAGAGTTCAGGCGGCCAGGGGCCGGAGTGGCCAGCAGAGTTCAGATGGCCGGAGGGGCCGGAGTGGCCAGCAAAGTTCAGGCGGCCGGGGGCCGGAGTGGCCAGCAGAGTTCAGGCGGCCGGGGGGGCTGGAGTGGCCAGCAGGGTTCAGGCGGCCGGAGGGGCCGGAGTGGCCAGCAAAGTTCAGGTGGCCAGGGGGGGCCGGAGTGGCCAGCAGAGTTCAGGCAGCCAGGGGGGCGGAGTGGCCAGCAGAGTTCAGGCGGCCGGGGGAGCCGGAGTGGCCACCATAGTTCAGGCGGCCGGGGCGGCCAGCAGAGATCAGGCGGCCGGGATGGCCAGTAGACTTCAGGTGGCCGGGTCGGTCGGAGTGGCCAACAGAGTTCAGGCGGCCGGGGGAGCCGGAGTGACCGGCAGAGTTCCGGCTGCCGGGGCGGACTGCAGAGTTCAGGCTGCCGGGGCGGCCAGCAGAGTTCGGGCTGCCGGGGCGGCCAGCAGAGTTCGGGCTGTCGGGGCGGCCAGCAGGGTTCGGGCGGCCGGGGTGGCCAACAGGGTTCGGGCGGCCGGGGCGGCCAACAGGGTTCGGGTGGCCGGGGCGGCCAACAGGGTTCAGGCGGCCGGGGCGGCACATCCAGCACAGTGTCCGCCGGAAACGGGTCCGCCGGCTCAGGGTCCGCCGGCTCAGGGTCCGTCGGCTCAGGGTCCGTCGGCTCAGGGTCCACCGGCACAGGGTCCACCGGCACAGGGTCCTCCACCGCCAACAGGGTTCAGGCGGCCGGGGCGGCACATCCAGCACAGTGTCCGCCGGAAACGGGTCCGCCGGCTCAGGGTCCGCCGGCTCAGGGTCCGTCGGCTCAGGGTCCGTCGGCTCAGGGTCCACCGGCACAGGGTCCACCGGCACAGGGTCCTCCGGAATAGGGATCACCGGGACTGGGACCACCGGGACTGCCTCTGGGGGCTCGGAGAAAGTCCTGTGCTTCTCCCAAGCCCTCCAGAAGGCCACCATAAAGTATCCGGTCACAGCCCTCCAGGCCATGTCTGGACTCGGGACCACCGGATCAGGACTCCCCGGAACACGATCCACCGGGACTGGGACCACCGGAACACGACCCACCGGCACTGGGACCACCGGAACACGATCCACCGGCACTGGGACCACCGGAACACGATCCACCGACACTGGGACCACCGGAAACACGATCCACCGGCACAGGGACCACCGGAACACGATCCACCGGGACTGGGACCACCGGAACAGTCACGGCGCGCGCCTTTCTTCTCCTCCTCCGCTTAAGTACCACCGGATCAGGAATCCCCGGAACACGATCCACCGGGACTGGGACCACCGGAACACGGACCCACGGAGCTCTCTGAATCGGGGTCCTAGGAGGAAGGGAGTCCAGCCGATTCACAAACTCCCAAAAGTCCGGGGTCCCCATCCTCTCGATATCCGTGGGACTGAGAGGCATGTCCAGGCAGAGGTTGAAGACCTCTGCCTTCTCTGCCTCATTTAGGTACAGGTGATGCACCTCTCTGAGGAATTGGCAGGCAAACTCTTGACACCCGCCCCCTGTTGACGGATGTACCTCGAGTTTACCTGCCGCATCACCTGTATCTGTCTGTTCAGCTCCATCTCCGATGAAAACAAATAACACACAAAAACAAAAAACAAACTCCTCCTGCTGAGTCCTCAAGTTGGTCGGATCCTTCTGTCACGTGAGACGAGGGACAAACAGGGCCGAGGACTCAAGTGCAGGGAAATAAGAATTTATTATAAAATAAAACAAACTCAAAACAAAACCCACGAGGGGGACAAACACCTAATCAGAATACACAAAGAAACTCAAACACATACCAACGGTGAATCACGGGGGAAACGGAGGACGTTGACATAACAAGGATCCAACAAAGACTGACAAACACAAGGGGTATATAAAGGGGAGAAATCAAGCAGGGCTGAGGGGACACAGGTGGGGCAAATGAAACCAATAATCAGATAACAAGGGGGAGGGATCAAACAATGACAGAGGCACATGGCCACACTAACAAAACCCACATGTGCACACAAGACAGGACAGGCATGTGACACTGGCGTTGTGACCGAAGAAATCTCACTGGAGGAGGCTGAGAGCGAGCTGGGCCCACAGGCTTTGATGATTGTGGGGCTCGGCGCTCTTTGGTTGATATCTGGGGGCTCGCAGAAATCGAGTGTGATAGTCTGGTTCCAGCATAGATCATTTGCTCCATTTTCTCTGAGAAGCTCAGAAGCGGGGATGCTGGAGAGAGGAATAACATGTCTGGTGAGGGTGGCTGTTGTTCTGGTGTTATCGGAGGCTGAATTATGTTATCATCCATTTCATGGAGTGACTTAGACATTTCATGCAATTTCCTGTTCAGACTAGTCATAAAGCGTAACAGTTCACTAGTCTGACCCCCCTTAGAGCCCACCCTTTCGTGCACCTCCACAGTATGGGCAGAGATGTTACTGTTCAGTCCCTCAATCTGTGTCAGTTCTAATACGTCACAGTCTGTCTATGGTGAGCACTGTGGGCGGGACTCAGCTGGGAGTGTGTCCGTGAGCAGTGGCTGTTGTGGCTGCGTGGTGTTATCAGTGTCCTTGTGGAGTGTGTCAGCTGCATGTCCATTCAGATGCTGAAATGAAGTCCTGTAGTCGTCCATAGTCTGTTCAGGTGTGTGTGTGCCACTCAGGTCGAGTGAGTTAGCACACACAGCTGAGGGATGGTGTAGGGAAAAGTGAATATTGTCCTTTAGCACTCTTGCACCAAGTTTGTTTGGGTGAAGGCCATTTGATGTAAACAATTGTCTCTGGCTCCAGAATAGATTAAAGTTGTCGATGAAGTTCACTCCCTTCATGTTGCATGTTTTTTGCAGACATGTATTAAGCCCAAGTAACCGTGAGAACCTATTTGTTCCTCTTGCTGGAAGTGGTCCACTGATGAACGGTTGAACTTTTAGTTTTCTAAGTGTTTCAAAAAGTACATTGAAATCCCTCTTAATGAGTTCTGACTGCTCTCTCTGAATATCGTTTTTCCCCACATGAATGGCAAGTCGATTTGCAGTCTTATGTTTCATCAGAATGTTCTGAATTTCCCTGTTTACGTCAGAAACTGTAGCTTGTGGAAGGCAGCATGTAGTTGTATACCTGCTGCTAATGTTTCTGACTGTGGAGTCCCCCACTATCAGAGTCCTGGGTTCGGCTGCGCTCTGAGCTGAGTGCCGCTGTCTGTTCGACCTTGAGCGCCTGTTGGTATCAGTGTTAGCTGTGGGCTGATACGATCTGTGTTCGATTAGATTCATCACATTTGGGGATTCATCACCCACATTCATTAATACTTTAAATCTGTTTTCAAGTTGTATAGTTGGTGGTAGGATATCAGCGTTTGCAATCCTTGTGTCTGGGGTAGAGCATGCTACTGTGGCAGTATGTGACGCTCGTGACAATCTGATGTCTCGGGTCCCTTTGGGTCTTGCTCCCTGTTTGTGCCATCGATTAGTATGTTGATCAGTTATTTGTTTCCCCTGTTGAGTAGCACTATATTTATGGGACTCACCGGCAGTGTGCTGAGGGCGTTCATGTTGAAGCTCTGTGTGATTCATCTGGTTCGGTGGTTCCGCAAATAACTTTGTTTCAAGAACTGCAATCCTCTGTAAAAGTCTGTGGCAGTTTGTGCAGCAAGTAGATTCTAGAGGAGGCATTTTCTTATCCTTTTGAATGTAGGCAGCTGTGTTTTCCCTTCTACGGAATGTAAGCTGATGGCAGTGGTAGGCTGGTTGGATGAAATATTCCGCTTTTTTGTAGTAATCCAGTCACCAGAGTTTCAAATTTTATCATTGAAGTCAAGCTTTGTTGTTTGAGCACTGTGCTGATTTACAGAAGTTGAAATTACGAAATTACGAGATAAAATATAGAAGCGATAGAGCAAAGCGCGGAGCAGTAAGCAAGAGCGTCCGAACAGTAGCAAAGCAGGAAGCTTTGCTACTGTAAATAAAATAACCGGGGACATCTGTGCATTTGTGATTTGTTGTTTTGTGTTCTCAGTAGTTTTTATTAATGTTTTAAATGATATACTTTAATTTCACAGTTAGATAAATGTTCAGGACACTTTGCTTAATAAAATGTTTTTTAGAGTTAATTTCCACACAAATGTATACAATATCTTGGGGACAAATGTTTCTCATTCGGTGGTACGGCTTTTAAGTCTTGTAGCTTATTAAAACACTTTGCATATTGATCTGATTCACTGTAACCCAAAACGGAATCCTCAAAATTAAAAGCCAACAAACATTTATAAATTAGCTTATTCGTTTTCACGACAATTGTTTATGGTTCCAGAAACACAATAGCACTTTAACTGAGAGGATGTGTGGCTCTTAAAAGAGCCTTTGTGGTGGGTAAGGTCAGACCACAGCTCACTTTGAGCTGGTGTATTTAGTGACGGCCTTTGTGCCCTCGGACACGGCGTGTTTGGCCAGCTCTCCGGGCAGCAGCAGACGCACGGCGGTCTGGATCTCTCTGGAAGTGATAGTGGAGCGCTTGTTGTAGTGCGCCAGACGAGACGCCTCACCGCCGATGCGCTCGAAGATGTCATTGACGAAAGAGTTCATGATGCCCATGGCCTTGGAGGAGATGCCAGTGTCAGGATGAACCTGCTTCAGGACTTTGTACACATAGATAGCGTAGCTCTCCTTCCTGGAGTTTCTGCGCTTCTTTCCTCCCTTACCAGCAGTCTTGATGACGGCCTTCTTGAAAGCCCTTCTTGGGAGCTGACTTTGCTGGTTCAGGCATGATGCTGATGACAAGTCAATGTGAGCTCAGGAGAGAGACAAAGGCATTTATTCACTTCCATATGCTAATTACTAAGTGATCCGGAACTCTTCTGATTGGCTGTTTCCTTAGGCCGAACCCATAAATTCATATTTCATTGGACAACTCAATGCATCGCGAGAGGAACGAGGGCCAATCACAGGCGGATAGATGATAACACCCCTCCCCGAAGTTTCCTTTGTTTCGTTTCCCGCTCTTTTTATTAGTAATATTTTGAGAGAATTGGGTTCTAGACAAATAGTATGGACAATTGTGTAATTGTGCGTAATTTAAAATCCATTATAACCCATTGAGGGAGTTTGGGAAGAAAGACCATTACTATTTAAACCCTTTGAAACCGTTTTCCTTCATTAATTCATTAAACTGTTATTGAGCTGTTTAAACCACAGAACTACTAAATAAAGCCATGACCGTTTAAAATAGGTAACAATTTCTGTTCTGTTCTTTTTATTTTCACTTCTAACTTTGTTAATTTTGGGTTAGTATTACATCTAATAGCCTTTTTGTAATAATAATAATATAAATCAGTTAAATTTAAACCGAAATTCAAAACCGAATGGCCTTCTACGTAATTTAAAGAAACATAGTTTGGGCATCATGTCTTAAAGAGAACGAAAAGATGCGGATAATAACACTTTTTTACTGTGAAAAGTTATTTACAATATTTTTTTTTGTTTCATTTTTTTTGGTTAAGCTCATAGATTCAGAAAACAAATTGTTTTGTAATTAATTTCACTGTTTATACCCAAAACATGAGCTCTTTATATGAGAGAGTGTGTGGCTCTTAAAAGGGCCGTTGGGTTTGTGGTTTCTCTTGATTTCAGGCGTTTAACCTCCGAAGCCGTACAGGGTGCGTCCCTGTCGCTTCAGCGCGTACACAACATCCATGGCGGTGACGGTCTTTCTTTTGGCGTGCTCGGTGTAGGTCATGGCATCGTGGATAACGTTCTCCAGAAACACCTTCAACACTCCGCGGGTCTCCTCGTAGATCAGACCGGAGATGCGCTTGACACCGCCGCGGCGAGCCAGACGACGGATGGCGGGTTTGGTGATTCCCTGGATGTTATCGCGCAAAACTTTACGGTGACGCTTAGCGCCTCCTTTACCGAGTCCTTTTCCGCCTTTACCTCTTCCAGACGTGTTCAATTCAATACTTCAGTAGTTCAGAAGATAATGATGAATAAGCGTTGAGCGTTAAATGGAAGCCTTTTACGTTTGCTTAAAGGACCTGACAGAAACCAGCGCCGCGTCACGTGATTTCATGAGTTCTCCCGCCCTTCAATTCAATGCTGGAAGTTAGTTTCCGGAGCGCGTTTTTTCCCCCTTTCTTTCGTATTATTTGTTTTTTATTCAGTAACCGATATGGTTTTAAACATAGCGAAGTACAATACTTTAAACAAAACATACTTAAGTAAAATTAAAATTACAGATTTTTTAAAACTACTTAAAAAGTAGAAGTACACAGAAAAACTACTAAATTACCGTAACGCGAGTAAATGGAATTCATTACTTTCCACTTCTTGAAAACACAATTATACCCCGACAAAATTGATTTTATGCTAAAATGCAGGATTATGTTTAATACATCTCTGCATCCATTAAAATAATAAGGTTAATGAAATATTGACACTGATTTCACTCATTTAGAAAATATTTTAAGTTAATGCACAGCATATGCTCTCCAGAACCATATTTAATATTCTATAAATTTAAGGGAGTTTATGAGGTCTTATCACTCCTTCAAGTCTTCATCCATTAAATCTTCCTCTATAGCATGAGATCCTATTTTAAATGTGTTATTTTTAACATGACTTCGGAAATTCTACCCATCAGTGTAATTTATGTGGCTCTTAAAAGAGCCTTTGGGGTTTGAAGCGGTGGTGCAGATGCGGGTTTATGCGCGCTCTCCGCGGATGCGGCGGGCCAGCTGAATGTCTTTGGGCATGATAGTGACTCTCTTGGCGTGGATGGCGCACAGGTTGGTGTCCTCAAACAGGCTGACCAAATAAGCCTCGCTGGACTCCTGCAGGGCCATGACAGCTAAGCTCTGGAAGCGCAGATCAGTCTTTTAGTCCTGAGCGATTTCTCTCACCAGTCGCTGGAAGGGCAGTTTGCGGATCAGCAGCTCGGTGGACTTCTGATAACGGCGGATCTCTCGCAGAGCCACAGTCCCGGGCCTGTAGCGGTGAGGCTTCTTGATGCCGCCGGTGGCCGGAGCGCTCTTACGGGCGGCTTTAGTAGCGAGCTACTTCCTCGGGGCTTTACCACCGGTGGATTTACGAGCGGTCTGCTGGGTTCTTGCCATTGCTGCAATTTGCTTGTCTCTGTCCTGCTGGAGCTGGAAATGCAGAAAAAGGGGCTTATATTAGGAGGCTATATAAGACCCTGATTCTTCATAGGTGTCAGATTTTATCTTCTTCAGCGACACCGTCGCTGACTTCCGGAATCAAGCAAACCGCCGTCGAAAAGCAACCAGCGGAACATCCCTGCAGCCCTTAGGATGCCGGATTCCCATCGGGTCTCCGCCTTCAGCCACCTGCGTTCCAGCTGCGCCATCCGGGGTTAAATATCCTTTATTCTGTGTGTCTATGTTGTGTGTGTGTTTGTGTGTGTGTGTGTTGCCGCTGCAATGCCACTTCTAAGAGCTTACAGGCTTGTTCTATACAAGGACTCTCTCGTTCCGCCGCGCCATAGAAGCGCCGCGGAAAGACAGAGCTCTCCCCACTCTCCCTCTTCTCTCGTTCCGTCGTGCTAAAGAAGCGAGAAAGAATGTTAGAGGACATGAGCAAACTCAAGCTGAAGCTCTCTTCACTCCTCTTCTCTCCTAAGAAGCGCCGCGGACAGTGAATAATTCAGTAAATTAACTACTCGAGCCAAAGCTCTCCTCACTCTCCCGCTGTGCTGAAGAAGCGCCGCGGTCAGACTGAGTTTTCCTCACTCTTCCTCTTCTCTCGTTCAGTCGTGCTTATCAGTGCCGCGGACAGAGAATACTAGAGTAAATAAACAAACTCAAGCCAAAGCTCTCGTCACTATGCCGCTGTGCTGAAGAAGCACCGCGGTCAGACTGAGTTTTCCTCACTATTCCTCTTCTCTCGTTCAGTCGCGCTTATCAGTGCCGCGGACAGAGAATACTAGAGTAAATAAACAAACTCGAGCCAAAGCTCTCGTCACTATGCAGCCGTGCTGAAGAAGCGCCGAGGACAGACAGAGTTTTCCTCACTCTTCCTCTTCTCTCGTTCAGTTGCGCTACCGCCGCGGACAGAGAATATTAGAGTAAATAAACAAACTCGAGCGAAGCTCTCGTCACTATGCCGCCGTGCTGAAGAAGCGCCGAGGACAGACAGAGTTTTCCTGACTCTTCCTCTTCTCTCGTTCAGTCGTGCTAACGCCACGGACAGAGAATACTAGAGTAAATAAACAAACTCGAGCCGAAGCTCTCGTCACTACGCAGCCGTGCTGAAGAAGCGCCGAGGACAGACAGAGTTTTCCTCACTCTTCCTCTTCTCTCGTTCAGTCACGCTACTGCCGCGGACAGAGAATACTAGAGTAAATAAACAAACTCGAGCCGAAGCTCTCGTCACTATGCCGCAGTGCTGAAGAAGCGCCGCGGACAGACAGAGTTTTTCCTCACTGTTCCTCTTCTCTCGTTCCATCGCACTAAGAACTGCCGCGGACAGAGAATACTAGAGTAAGTTAGACGAGCGAACTCGGGCTGTTGGATATGTCAGGGCTTACGTAACAGCTGTTCTCACTGCAGCGCGCGCTTACTGCCAAGGAGGTGTAATGGCTGTCTTGTCATGATAGCGCACGCCCTTTCCACACTGCGCGTTCGCTGACTAGAGCGCGACTTACGTCATAGCACGCGCTCACTGTCAGAGCATAACGGCGTCGGAATATGGCTGCCAAGCTAAGCCTTTTTTCACTCTATCACTTCCAGTCCCCTCTATTAAGGTGGCTGGAGTAGGTTTTTAATTCAGCCCCACAAAATCACAAATAAATCCCGCAGCGGCCAGATTACACCATGGACTTCCTTACATTCTCCCAGTTCCCTTGGTTCAGGTGACTGAAGATGTAAATATTGCAGTCAACTAGCCTGTGGTCAAACACGTTTGTCTGCACACGCGCTTTCAGTCTAGACTAGAGCATAACGGCATTGTAGAATGGGTTCCATACCACACACACTTCCTTACATTCTCCCAGTTCCCTTAGTTAAGTGACTGGAGATGAAATATTGCAGTCAACTAGCCTGTGTCAAACACGCTCGTCTGCACACTAATGCTGTGTGCGTTTACCCCTGTGGACTCGCTCACTGGCTTGCGCCGTGGGTATTCTATGTAGGTTGCGCTCACTACACAGTGCGCGCCACTGCACATTATTTACAACGACACACAAAAGAGCTTTTTCTATGTAGGAAATGTGCCCACTTAACAGTCTGCACTCCTGCACCCAAGCACTTTTCACAAAGCGCACTCGCGCCACGAGCAATATAAATGTGAGGCGCACACCCACTGCAAAGCCGGCGCCGCCAAAACCTAAACACTATCCCCACAGTGTTACAAGCTCAGTGTTACAGCACAAGCAACCGGGGTAATTCACCCCCTTGCTTCATAAGCCCAGGACTGGCAGGCCATTTCTGGTATATCAAATTGGGTGTTGAACATATAAAACGAGGTTACTCGCTACAGTTTTTCTCGCAGACCCCCACGATTCAAGCCGAGCCTGCTAACGAGTCAGGTTTTTACAGTCGCTAATTCCTCATCCCGAAAATGGATGGCGGTCTCAGGCCCATTTTTCAGACATCTGAACAAAGCACCTATAACATGCTAGTTCAAGATGCTGATGGTGAAACAGATCCTCACGCACATTCGCCCCGAGGATTGGTTTTTCACAATAGATCTGAAAAACGCATACTTTCACGTTCAGATAGCCCCCCACTACAGGCCATTCTTGAGATTCGCCTTCAAGGGGCAGGCTTATCAGTACAGTATCTTTTCTGGGCACTGTCATAGACTCAAGACTCATGAACGAGCAACAAACGTCATAAGAACCACCACGTCTTGGTAATGTACATAAAATCACCAGGGTGGCCGAGATCAGACTCTCTTCACCGCATGGCTAAGCATCTCCTTTTATGGGCAGAGCACAATCTGAGCTCCCTAAGGGCGGCTCACGTGTCAGGTATTCTGAATCAGGCTCCGGACATGTTATCCAGAGGACCCATTCCCCCAATGGTCTCTTCACCCGCAAACGATTCAGCTCGCACAACACTCGCTGCTCAATATTTTTCTGCAAACGCAGGGACGCCCTGGCCCATGTTTGGCCCAGACTCCCTCTATATGCTCCCTGCGATCGCGATGCTGCTGCAAACCATCAAAAATATCAGGGATACAGTATCCACAGTGCTTTTAATAGCCCCACTTTGGAAGAACCGCACATGGTTCTCCGAACTGATTCAGCTGTCAGACACAGCCCCATGGCCCATTCTGCTGAGGAAATACCTCCTCACGCCGGCAAAAGGGAAGATCTGGCATCCCAGTCCCGAGCTGTGGACCCTCCACGCATGGCCCATCAACTGGTATCCGGAAACCTCTCTGACAAGTTATGAACATTATTTCGGAAGCTAGAGCCCCCGCTATCAGGCGGCTCTGCTTTGAAGTGGTCAGAGGTTTTCTAATCAGTGAGCTGCACGAAACATCGACGCACACTTATGCGACGTGGCGGAACTGCTTGCTTTTCTCCATGAGCTAATGGACGCGGGTCGTTCCCCCTCCTCGCTCAAAGTTTATGTCGTCGCCATAGCAGCTAACAACGCTCAGATCGCGGGAGATTCACTAGGGAAAGTGATGTTATGGTATGTTTTCTTAAAGGGGCCAGGAGATTAAACCCGCCTCGCCCTTCCTCAGTCCCTATTTGGGACCTCGCCGTGGTTTTAGAAGCCGTGAAGGGTCCCCCCTCCTAACCACTTCAGACCACGAGCTTGAAGCACTTATCACTCAAAACCACTTTTCTGCTGGCTTTGGCCTCGATTAAGCGAGTGGGTGGCTTACACGCACTCTCCGTGAGCCCTTCCTGTCTTGAGTTCGGGTTCAGCAACTTCAAGGTTTTGCTCAAACCGAGACATGGTTTTATACCCAAAGTGCTATCAACCCCTTTCAGTATGCAGGTCATTACACTGCTTCCTTTACCCACGTCTCAGAGAGAATAAGACGCAAGCCTATTCTACCCAGTCAGAGCATTGAGATTGTATCTAGAGCGCTCCGCCACCTTCAGGCAGTCGGATCAGCTCTTCATTACTTCGGTGGCCGCAGTAAAGGTTGTGCTGTCATGAAACAAAGACTCTCACACTGGATAGTGGATGCGATCTCACTAGCATATAGGTCTAGATAGAACCTAACCTGTCCTATTGGCATTTAAGCCCACTCCACTAGAGGCATGGCCTCGTCTTGGGCTTGGTCATATGGCACTTCCATGGAAGATATTTCTGTGCTGCGGCAAGCTGGGCCTTTCCGCCCACTTTTATCAGATTCTACAATTTGGAGGTCCCAGCTTACAAGCAGTGCTTTTCTCCGTCTAAGGGCTCTATCTGCAGCCCTGGCACCACGATTGCTTATATTGCGTTCCTCTTATACACAATCGTTCATAAGCACCACTACACTCTACCATAGATCCGACTATGCCCGGTCAGGTGTTCAAACGAATCGACTCTTCCAGTTCATTTCATTCTCCTTGTGAAGCCCGCCTGTGTCGGTCTCCCTAGAGGTTTTTTGACTTTCCCTCATTCAGTTGGGGATTTCGGGTCAGTCAGCACACACATCGTTTTACATTGTATTCCAATACGCAATACGAGGAACCTCTGGAAAGGGAAAGTACTCGGTTACTTTTGTAACCTCGGTTCCCTGAGAGAGGGAACGAGTATTGCTTTCCGCGCCATGTTCGTGCTTCACAGGTGTCACTTCAGTCGATTTTTAAAACCTGACACTTATGGCGAATCAGGGTATTATATAGCCTCCTGTATGCTAATATAAGCCCCTTTTTCGGTGGTCTCTCTGAAACACCCCCATTGGTTCGTTCCTCTCAGCCGCCTCACCATAGGTTCCTGCAGTTGCCGCGGCCCGGCCAATCAGAGCGCTCCTCGCGCTGGGCTATTGCCGTGCAGCTGCAATGCGCTTTACATAGATACCTTTATTAATAAAGTTTTGCTTCATATTCTCGAGAAAAGGAGTTTTCCCATACGCAATACTCGTTCCCTCTCTCAGGGAACCGATGTTACGAAAGTAACTGAGTACATTCTCTTTACTACTTTGCTCTTTAAACAGTGGACCAGATCCATATGTTTTATAGTTGCATTATTGTATTTATTTGTTTGTAGAATCACTGCAGTCAAACACAACAAGACCCAAAGAACCATCTCTATCAAGCAAACGTTTCAGGATGTCCCTAATCATGTGCAGTTTGTCAGGGTTTCTGCAGGTTTTATGAAGGTAAAGTTAAGACCCTTTTAAGAAAAATGAATGAATAAAGAAGGGAACATCAATTGAACTTCAATGTGTTCTCTAAATGTAAATGTCTAGGAAGCACACAATGAGTTTATTAGCAACACTTCAGTTTAGTTTCCAGCAAATCTCCAATACTTTATAATTAATTAATTGTACAAAAAAAGATCTTCTCCCAAACACTAGAATATGGAAATAACTTTTACTGAACTTCGTGATCACACAAGTGTTGTGTCCTGATGGGGTTTGGGTTTCCTTGCCACTGTCGCCTCTGGCTAGGCTTGCTCAGTTGGGGAAAAAACTATTTTTCAAATATATTTCAAAAATTAATCTAATTATTAAACTAAATTAACCATATAGACCAAATTACTGATCTAATTACTGATCTAAAGCCCACATTGTTACTGTATGATAATCAAAATATATTCTGTTGCATTATTTTTCTGTTTAACACTGTGAAGCTGCTTTGAAATAATCTGCATTGTTAAAAGCGCTATATAAATAAAGTTGACTTGACTTGACTTGTTCTTTTTCAGTGGTTTTGTCCTTTTTTCCAATGCAAATTATCTAAAAGATTCTTAAAGATACATTTACTAAAGAAAAAGAACATTTACAAGAAATCTTGTGAAAGTGATTTTATGATTAAAACAAGAACAGAAAAATCCACTTAATTCAAATGATGAAGTATTTTTCATACCCATTGACAGATATTTGTTATTGCTTTAAGCATAAACTCAATGCTGTTCAGTTTCTCAGAAAAAAACATATTTCTTCATTTTGCATCGCAAGTAAATGTATCTTCATTTAAGTTTGTTTATTTTATTTTATTTATTTATATTTAGGGCCCTATGAAATCCATTTATTATTATTTTTATTTTATTTTTATTTTATTTTATTTTTTATTTTATTTTAATTAAATTTCAAAAAGCATGTCTAATTAATTGAAATCACGAAACAAACAATTTAACAGCAATTTATTAAAAGTAATAATAATAGTAATTAGATGATATGTCTTTTCTTTTCTTTTTTTTACCAAATTCTGTTTTCTGTTTTAGTGGGAACTATTTATTCACATGAGGGAGAAAATGAGGGAATTTCCATCTTTGGGTGCACAATCCCTTTAAGTGCGGCTTAAAGACCAAGTATTTTTATTTATTCAGCCAAATTTTGTCAAATTCTGCAATAAACAATAAATTCCATTTTTATTTATTCCATGACATAGAATTTAAGACTTTCTGCTCTATTGTAAGACCTTAAATTGTAGATGATCAAATTAAGACCTGCAGAAACCCTGCTTTGTTCCGGTTATTGTAATAAAGAAGCAACAATCACACAATATATTGTTTGATTAGTTTGTAATCAACTTATGCTTTCATGGTGTCATTAAATACTATAATGCCCTTTTCAGATAAAATGGGTGGCTCTTAAAAGAGCCTTTTGGTTAATAAGACATAATTTAATCTGTTTATTTGGACTTGGCGGGCTTCTCGGTCTTCTTGGGCAGCAGCACCGCCTGGATGTTGGGCAGCACGCCGCCCTGAGCGATGGTCACTCCGCCCAGGAGTTTGTTCAGCTCCTCGTCGTTGCGCACCGCCAGCTGCAGGTGACGGGGGATGATGCGGGTCTTCTTGTTGTCCCGAGCGGCGTTTCCAGCCAGCTCCAGGATCTCAGCGGTGAGATACTCGAGCACAGCGGCCAGATAAACCGGAGCACCGGCACCGACGCGCTGAGCGTAGTTGCCTTTGCGGAGAAGCCTGTGAACACGGCCGACGGGGAACTGCAGTCCCGCCCTGGAGGAGCGAGTCTTAGCCTTTGCTCGGGCTTTGCCGCCGGTTTTGCCTCTGCCACTCATTTTCTTAGATTAGTTTCTACAACAACTTCCTCAGAATGAATGTCCGTTTCTCCTCACACTGTGTTTAGAGAGAGTGCCAGTCGCTCATTGGTTTAGAGTCTTAAGAGATTTCAACCAATCACTGAACTTCCCTCCAAAGCCCAACCCCCTTTTCTGATAATGAGCAAGTATTTGTGACTGTGATTATTAAAAGAGATTAAATTATTGAAATATTTGTGATAGAAAATTCATATAAATGCATTAAGATATATTAAAGGAATTAGATTTCTAAATATTATTTTGTGTTTTTTCTCTGTGCACACATTTAATATGTAAAACATTTAAACAGACTTCAAATAATGGCCTTTTGTTTGACATGTTCACGGTATATGGATATTATACCCTACACCTTTCACACACTGTATATTCTGTGCACATTGAGCTTTGATACTGTGCCATATTATATATTATAGTTTTATCACTGCTGTGTGTGTGTGTGTGTGTGTGTGTGTGTGTGTGTGTGTGTGTGTGTGTGTGTGTGTGTGTGTGTGTGGACTGGTAATCCCTACGGTTTCCCCAGAAAGATGGCAATATCCAAAATCCTTGTCCTTGTGGGGACATTTTTTGGTCCCCATGAGGAAAACATCTTAGAAATCACACTAAGTGATGTTTTTTGAAAATTTAAAAATGCAGCATGTCTCCTGTGATGGGTAGGTTTAGGGACAGGGGCAGTGTAGGGGGATAGAAAATACGGTTTGTACAGTATAAAACCCATTACACCTATGGAATGTCCCCATAAAACATGGAAACACAACGTGTGTGTGTGTGTGCGTGTGTGTGTGTGTGTGTGTGTGTGTGTGTGTGTGTGTGTGTGTGTGTGTGTGTGTGTGTGTGTGTGTGTGTGTGTGTGTGTGGACTGGTAATCCCTACGGTATGGGGACAAAATGTCCCCACAAAGATGGCAATATCCAAATTTTTGTCCTTATGGGGACATTTTTTTGGTCCCCATGAGGAAAACATCTTATAAATCACACTAAGTGATGTTTTTGAAAAAGTAAAAATGCAGCATGTCTCCTGTGATGGGTAGGTTTAGGGGCAGGGGCAGTGTAGGGGGATAGAAAATACGGTTTGTACAGTATAAAATGCATTACGCCTATGGAATGTCCCCATAAAACATGGAAACACAACATGTGTGTGTGTGTGTGTGTGTGTGTGTGTGTGTGTGTGTGTGTGTGTGTGTGTGTGTGTGTGTGTGTGTGTGTGTGTGTGTGTGTGTGTGTGTATGTGCTGTAATCACTGCTTGAACCCATATAAGCTTTTTGGCTATGTTTAATAAATGTATAATATATATAGTTTACTGAATTTGAGTGATTAACAGTGACTTGTTCACTTATTGTAGATCAAATTAAGCATTTTACATTGTGTGTTCAGATTACATGGGTATGAGGTAAAAAGAACTTGGCTGTTTCCTTTTAAAATTAACAAATTATTAAAATACACATGATTTTCTCTTTATTCAGAGTTAGTGGTTGGCTCTTAAAAGAGCCGTTGAGTTAGAAATAGTGGACTTTTATTCCTTTTTGGGAGCTGCCTTTTTAGGCTTGGCGGCTTTAGGCTTTGCCGTCTTGGGTTTTGCTGCCTTGGCTTTTTTGGGGCTCTTCGTCGCCTTCTTAGTGGCTGTGGCGGCGGGTTTCTTGGCCTTCTTGGGCGATTTCTTGGCGGCTTTGGGCTTTGCCGCTGCGCTCTTGGGTTTCTTGGCCGCGGGCTTCTTCGCTTTAGGAGCCGCTTTCTTGGTCACGGGCTTCTTCTTGGTCTCGGCTTGCTGCTTGTTGATCTTAAATGAGCCAGAGGCTTTTATTCTAATTCATGGACATTGTTTAATTTAGCTTGGACGACTCATGTAGCCTACCTTTTAAAAGCATATCAGTTAATAATTTATCAAAAAAAAAAAAAAAAATATATATATATATATATATATATATATATATATATATATATATATATATATATATATATATATATATATATATATATATATATATATATATATACATTTTATGTATAAATTGTTAACTTTTTCACAACTGCATTATTTTAAATTTTCAGATTAAAATGCCTCAAAGGCTTTTTTAAGTATTGCATTAATGATACTTCAGTAAACTTTCGTTGTCACTGCGTGCGTTGTCAACATAAGCATGTTTCTTGCTGATTTCATGAAATTATTGTAAAAAAGTTTGGACTAAGTGATAACAGTATGGGCAAGTTATAGGTTTCTCACATACAATCTGTAAAACATTGCTAAAGAACTTTTAATACACTACTTCTTCAACTTTAAACATAAAACACTTTCACAATCACCATGTAAACTGTCAGTGTCCACATTATGCCCAAAAATTAGCCACTGCACCGTGTCTGAGCAAAAAGAAGCAAACAGAAGATTTATCTTATAAAGGATTGCATGGTCTTTCATTTTAAAACACTGATTTTTCTACTTCCTTTTTCAGGAATGAATGTAATGTTGAGCACATCGAATTTGAAAGATAAAATTGGTAAAAATAGAGAATTATTTGCAGTGTTTTTCTGTATTTGGTTGTGTTGTGAGTATTTGCAGTGATTTTCTGTATTTGGTTGTGTTGTGAGTATTTGCAGTGATTTTCTGTATTTGGTTGAATTGTGAGTATTTGCAGTGTGTTTCTGTATTTGGTCATGCTGTGAGTATCTGCAGTGTGTTTTTGTGTATTTGCATGTGTTTGAGTGTTTTGAGTGTGTTTCTGTTTTTGGTTGAGTTGTGAGTATTTGCAGTGTGTTTCTGTATTTAGTTGTGTTGTGAGTATTTGCAGTGTGTTTCTGTATTTGATTGTGTTGTGAGTATTTGCAATTTGTTCTGTATTTGGTTGTGTTGTGAGTATTTGCAGTGTGTTTCTGTATTTGGTTGTGTTGTGAGTATTTGCAGTGTGTTTCTGTATTTAGTTGAGCTGTGAGTATTTTCAGTGTGTTTCTGTATATGGTTGTGTTGTGAGTATTTGCATTGTGTTTCTGTATTTGGTTGTGTTGTGAGTATTTTCAGTGTGTTTCTGTATTTGGTTGTATTGTGAGTATATGCAGTGTGCTTTTCTGTATTTGGTCGCGTTGTGAGTATTTGCAGTGGGTTTCTGTATGTGGTTGTGTTGTGAGTATTTTCAGTGTGTTTCTTTATTTGGTTGTGTTGTGAGTATTTGCATTGTGTTTCTGTATTTGGTCATGTTGTGAGTATTTGCAATGTATTCTGTATTTGCATCTGTTGTGAGTATTTGCAGTGTGTTTCTGTATTTGGTCGAGTTGTGAATATTTGCAGTGTGTGTTTCTGTAGTTGGTTGTGTTGTGAGCATTTGCAGTGTGTGTTTCTGTAGTTGGTTGTGTTGTGAGCATTTGCGGTGTGTGTTTCTGTAGTTGGTTGTGTTGTGAGTATTTGCAGTGTGTTTCTGTATTTGGTCGAGTTGTGAATATTTGCAGTGTGTGTTTCTGTAGTTGGTTGTGTTGTGAGTATTTGCAGTGTGTGTTTCTGTAGTTGGTTGTGTTGTGAGTATTTGCAGTTTGTTTCTGTATTTGGTCGAGTTGTGAATATTTGCAGTGTTTGTTTCTGTAGTTGGTTGTGTTGTGAGTATTTGCAGTGTGTGTTTCTGTAGTTGGTTGCATTGTGAGTATATACAGTGTGCTTTTCTGTATTTGGTCGTGTTGTGAGTATTTGCAGTGTGTTTCTGTATTTGGTTGTGTTGTGAGTATTTTCAGTGTGTTTCTGTATTTGTTCAAGTTGTGAATATTTGCAGTGTGTGTTTCTGTAGCTGGTTGTGGTGTGAGTATTTGCAGTGTGTTTGGTTGTGTTGTGAGTATTTGCAGTGTGTTTCTATATTTGCATGTGTTGTGAGTATTTGCAGTGTGTTCTGTATTTGGTTGCGTTGTGAGTATTTGCAGTGTGTTTCTGTAGTTGTAATTTACTAGATTATTAAAAGAACATTGAAATGAAAATGGAATATTGCATAAAAATGCATATTTTAATCTAAATGTGGGACTTGATTACACAACTGTTGTCGTGTCATTAAACAGAGGGATGTGCTGAATGCTTGGGAAGGCCGGAAAACATACCAGTCTCATAACAGAAGATATTTTAAAGAATGAGAGCAGTTAGTATTTTTACTATCTCAACAAGTCTGTTTTGCTAGTCTCACTACACTCTACACTTTTTCTTCAACTATTTAAATAGCATTAAACTCAACATTTGTTGTTGTTAGGCTGTTTGTTTTTGTGACTGAGAAAATAAATAAATCAATTGAAATATTAGTATAAACTGACAAGTCATGTTTGTCTACAATTGAGCAGTTTAGAGCTGTGATAGTGTAGTTTACATATGACAATAATAAAAACAAGCAGTTGCTCTAGCATATACAGGTAATCGCTTTATGTGAGTGATGTGAGTGTGTGAGAATGTTTTATATCGTCCTGCCCCCGATGCAACTCATTCAATGACTTCTAATACCTAAATGTTTCAAATTGCACTTTCATATGGAATATTTGATGCGCTGTGTTAATAAGTGATTAATTTTTAACCGAATTTAGTTTTTGTTCTTTAAGCTATTTACTGAAACAGACAATTAATGCAAAAAAAAAAAACGATTAATTTATGACAAAAAAAAGTTGAAAACTCTTTAACTGAGAAGATGTGTGGCTCTTAAAAGAGCCTGTGGGGTGGGTAAGGTCTCACTGGTGGGTAAGGGTAACACATGGTGGGTAAGGGTAACACATCTCACTTTGAGCTGGTGTATTTGGTGACGGCCTTTGTGCCCTCGGACAAGCCGTGTTTGGCCAGCTCTCCGGGCAGCAGCAGACACACGGTGGTCAGCATCTAAGTGATCCCTCTTTGTCTGATTTCCCCGCTTATACAAGTTGGAATGTAAAATACTATTTTGTATTAATATGAAAATTATAACATTCACAATGCATTGTACCCAGTACACATTGATCATTAATTAATTAAGAACTTATAAAATTGCTAAAATATATAAAAATGAAAAACAAATCATAGATCTTAGTCTTACATTGTGACGGGTATCATATGACATCGCATATCGCCGCACTTGCATGTTTCAACTAGGTCCTGTAGGCGAATATACATTTGTACTCTAACAACTTCAGCTTTTACAGATTATGTTGTGAAGAGTAGAGCTTGTATTGAAAATGTCTGGAAGAGGCAAAGGCGGTAAAGGAGGCGCTAAGCGTCACCGTAAAGTTTTGCGCGATAACATCCAGGGAATCACCAAACCAGCCAAGAGAAAGACCGTCACCGCCATGGATGTTGTGTACGCGCTGAAGCGACAGGGACGCACCCTGTTCGGCTTCGGAGGTTAAACGCCTGAAATCAAGAGAAACCACAAACCCAACGGCCCTTTTAAGAGCTACACACACACATATATATATATATATATATATATATATATATATATATATATATATATATATATATATATATATATATATATATATATATTTTTTTAAGAGTATGTTTTAAGTGCTTTATTTTTTGCACCTACTTTTAATCACCCTTAAAACACGATTTGATCAAACGGTTTTCATTGATTCATGCTATTTTGCTTGAAGGCGAAGACCAAACTTGTATGTTTTGTAAGGTCCCCTTTCCATTAAAAATATAAGTGTATATATAAAAAAATAAAAATAAAAAAACATTCTATGAAGCAAGCTTTCTTAAAGATTTTACCAGAAGTGGTTTTAGAGTTATGGGCTGTAACAAGTATCACAGAAACACAGGACATAATTTTCTTTCTTAAATATATTTAAGAATATATAAAACAAATGATGTGCTATTCTTGATCGGTCAGGTGCTTTGTATTGTTATTTTATATATGTAACACTTTTTTTGTAATTCGGTTTTGCCTTGAGGATAGCCACATTGTCAATAACGATTGAATGAATAAGCCACACATTTTCATTACATGAAACTGTTGATCCATAAGCGACTCTCTTTTAAACTGTGTTAATGTTTACTCAAATGCCACAAAAACCAGCAACAGATAAAGGAGCAAACCATCAATCAGACTGGACTTATTCTTTTTTTTTGTGATTTTGAAAACATTACACTGAGAACTACACCCAATGGATGGGAATAGGCAGCGACAGTAAATATAATATATAAAACTGATATTTGACAAAATGTTTACTGGACACGTAGGCATGTCAGGATCCCCAAATTTACCCATTCTTCCTCCTGAAGCTTCACGTCTTATTGCCTGTATCCACTTTTGTCTCCTTAAACGCTCGTTTTTTGGGGGGTCGACAGCTTATAAAAAAATAGTTCTGATTTTTTTAGCTTGTTCGTTGTACACCTTGTCACATATGAGCTTTTAGACCCAGTGTGGGCGTGGCCTAAATGCGCTCTGTTTATACGATTATATAGAAATGTGTTAAACCCCCCTATCAATGAGATAAATGTGGCAGCAAACATTTTTTTTTTTTGGCTTTACTGACTTTTCGTAACGATGGCACGTCACGCATGCGAACAGGCTCTCCAGATGACAACAGACAGTGAGGAAGAGTTCTCTTTCTCAGAGTCAGAAGAGGACGAAGATGCTGATGATGAAGACCTGCATTTTGAGAACACGTTTTCTGACGAGTAAGTCATAAACTTATTATTATAGTTATTAGTCACATTCATGTATAGCTCTTTCAGAACTATAGCCAGACTGAAACCTAACAGTTTGCAATATTACGAGTGCAATGTGTTGTCCTGTAAACTTTTCAGAGAAAAATTGTTTAGCCTTTGGGTTAGCTTGCATCATCCAGAAAGTATTTAACTCTAAATGCACTCTTGCATTTGTTTATAATGTAAATATATTAATTTGATCACTTAGAAATAAAAGCTTAATGTTTTGAGGAACAAATATATTTTGACCCTTGCTTTTTTTTTTTTGTAAATATATTGAATATGCGTAAGTTACCTTTATTTCTGTAGTGCTTGACAATTCACAGATTGTTTCAAAACAGCTTCACAACAGTAACAAGCCAATGTTAACAGTATACAGCTTGAGTCAGTTCAGTTCATTAACTGTAAAGTTTATCAGTTGTGCATGCATACAGTACTTATGTGCAAGTGCTATGGCAAACTCATGTACACTGCATACGGAATATGCAAAGGACATGAGAGTATTGTTTTACAATTTTGTGTAGTTTGGTGTGTATGTGGCTAATCAAAAAAGTAACCGTTTGTGTGTAGAGTTACTAAGCAAAAACATTATTATTATTATTATTATTATTTAATTAGAGTTAAAATGGTTTTGAATAAAATGTTTCCTTTTGCAAAGAGATGTGTAACATTTTGCATTTTGTGTATAGAGTTTTGAGAAACGGAGAGAGAAATTATGTGTAAGCAATAATAGCTTATAAAAATATTAACAAAAAATATGTAATGATCATACTTAGCCTAAACCTTTCTTTAAAATAATGCAAAAATGCACTTGATTGGTAGCACTATTGGCAGGACCCCAGTGTTTACTGTAAAGTACTGCCTCATCAACAGAGCTTAACTGTGTTCTCCAATATATGCTTGAGTGTTAATGTTATCATTGTGCATAACATAAGGTTGTCGATGCCCCATCAACAGCCATATATCCATTAACTGCCAATCACTTATGCATGCACTGGTATGCCACCATCTCCAACATCTGCTAGGGGTGTAAATGTTGTGAATGTGCATAAGATAAGGTCGTTGATACCCCATCAACAGACATAAAGCGCACAAAGGATAATAGTGATTACCAATCACTCATGCATACAATGGTATGCCACCTCAGACAACCTATAACAAATGTTTATTAAAATGTGTACTTGTACCTTTTCTTTTCTTTGGAATGTGGTTCCTTCACACTCCCCTCACACAAGGACGGCACACAAGCGGCGTTCAGTTTTCAATGCTGTTGAGAATGCTAAAGTGTGCATTTACCTGTCATTTTACAACTGGGAGTTTAATTTTGATTACATGCTGCGAAACGAGTGGGCTGTATATCAGTTTTAGTAGTTGATAATGCTGCTGTGATCCTATTATCAGCATGCTCACTTGTGTTTTCTCCCCCCAGCTGTGAGAATGACCGTGACCAGAGACCTGTTGCAAAGAGAGCCAAGACTCTGTCATGGAGAGAAGAGACTGACGTCGACGTGGCTCCAAAGACTGTGATATTCCTGCCTGCACGGGAACCTGGGCCGCAGTTGAGTCTCGCTGACTCACACTCCCCTATGAATCTTTTCAAACTGTTTTTCTCAGAGAGCGCCATGTCAAATCTGTGCCACAACACAAACGCTCAGGCTGCCAGGGCACTGGAAAAGGGTCGAAAATATAGTTGGACGGATGTCAGTGTTGGCGAGATGTACCGCTACATTGGACTGGTTTTCTACATGGCCACGGTGAAGATGAGCTCCATCGCTGACTACTGGCGGCAGGACAGTCTTTTCTCTCTGCCTCTTCCTGCCACAGTCATGTCAAGGGACAGATACCGCATCATTTCATGGAATGTGCACATGAGTCACCCAGATGGAGACAAGGAAAATGACAAAAAGAGGGGCACACCTAAACATGACTCACTTTTCAGGGTCAAGCCCCTCATGGACACTATCCGTCTTGCGTGCAAAACTTTCTATCATCCTAGAAGAAATGTATCTGTGAAGGAAAAATTGATGGCATGCAGAGCAAATTCAGGAATGACACGGTTCATGAAACCCAAGCCAACAAAGCTAGGATTCAAGTTTTTTGTCCTTGCCGACTCGTCAAATGGATATACTGTGGACTTCAATGTGTACACGGGCAAGAACAGCTTTCCCACCGGCCATGGGCTTTCTTATGATGCTGTGATGTCTCTGCTGGACAAGAAAGTTTTGGGCTCTGGGTACCATGTGTACATGGACGATTTCTACACTAGTCCAAAGCTCTTAACCGACTTGTTCGCTATGAAGTTTGGTGCTTGTGGGGCTTACAGAGATTATAGGAAGGACTTCCCACAGAGCACATCTAATTCACTGACCAAAAAGTCCACCAGGGGATCCATCAGGTGGATTCGGGATGGGCCTCTTGTGTGTGTGAAGTGGAAGGACAAACAAGAGGTGTCTGTTTGTTCCACCATCCATGCTGCTTATACAGGAGACCGTGTGCAAAGAAAAGTGAAAGCACAAGATACATGGAAGACAAAGACTTTCCCATGTCCTGCACCTGTGACTGCGTACAACCACCACATGGCGGGTGTTGATCTGTCCGATCAGCTGTTGCAGTATTACACCGCACAGCACAAAACCATGAAGTGGTACAGGAAAGTCTTTCTACACTTCTTGGATGTTGCTGCCACCAACGCTTTCATATTGCACAAGGAGCTACACTGCAACATGACGCACAAGACATTTATGGAAGAGCTTATTGCAGAGCTCTGTGGTGTCTCTCAGGAAGTAGCACCAAAACACATCAGCATTGGCCATGTGCCGGTTCCAGGAGCTGAGCTGACCTCAGACGTCAGAAATATTGCCACTGCTGGTCGCCGCATATGTGTTCATTGCAAAGCAGTGCGTGGCAAGAAGCAGCAAACACCTTGGAAATGCCAGGAATGTGACGTTCATTTGTGTCTTCAGTTGAACAGGAACTGTTTCCAGGAATGGCACAAATGTCTGTGAGTGTTTACACCTGGGCACACCAAAATGTGCCTTTAAACACATTTGTATTGTATATATTGTGCACTATATTTTTAAATAAACAAAACAAAAAAGTCTCTCCTCAAACATTTTTAATTTTTATACTTTTAGGGACCATTAGGGAATGGTCTCCCCGGGTGCTGAATGTGCAAAACCTATGACCACTGGCACTGTCTAGCTACTGCCTTTCTAAAAAGTACAATCTGAGCTGAATACAGTGTAGTGAGACATTTTATTTGTAATATAAATGGTTGAAATAAGCACACCATGTTAGGGTATGTCTAATGTCTTCACACAGAGAACACCTCAGATTGGGTTTTAAATATGTGATGAGATTGGGGCTTCAAAGACAAAGAGGATACATCCTGTTCAGATGCTGTCAGTCACCCAGTGTACAAGAGTGTAAAAAAGACAGAAAAAGGAAATCTAATTTAGAAATCTAATATCGGTAATCCTCTTAATTCAGTGCATTTTCAGGATGTTTTTGCATATTTATATCAATATTACAGGGTCAGGAAAACCGTAACCGCGCTAGAACACAAACTGGAAAACTGAGGAAGTGCTTTATTAATATTTCTTAAGTTAAACCATGATTTGAATTTTCTTTCTTTTTTTCAGTACAGTTCTGATTGGTCTGCTTTGTAACCAGAGGTTTTAACTTAGGAGCCCACTAATAGAGCCTGATTGCTGGAAGCTTTTAATAGGCAGATACAACAATTTGACAGAGAAGGTCATATACCATGAATGACTTTAGACATCCTAAATACATCCATTCTCCGACCTGCAGTCAGTGTCTCAGGCCACAAAAGAGAGAAACACCCTGGACAGATGGGCAATCCATTACAGGGCAGACACACATAGTCATCCTAAAGACAATTGAATGTCTCCAATATCAACATTAACCAGGAGGAAAACCGTCACGTTTACACTATTTACAATGAAATCAAAGGGTAACACACTTGCCACAAGGAAAAACAAAAGAACAAACAATACAACCCCAAATCAGAAAAAGTTGGGACTATGGAAAACGCAAATAAAATAAGAATGTAGTGATTTCTAAATTTACTTTGACTTGAATTTCATTGCAGACAATATGAACACAAAATATGTCATGTTTTGTCTGGTCAACTTCATGTCAGTTGGGACAAGAGCAATTTAGGGCTAGTAATGATGTAAAATGGTTAAATAATGATGTGATTTGAAACAGGTGATGTCAACAGGTGATTGTAATTATAATTTGGTACAAAAACAGCATCCAAGAAAGGCCTAATTCTTTAGGAGCAAAGATGGGCCGAGGATCGCCAGTTTGCCAACAAATACGTGAGAACATTATTGAAATGTTTAAAAACAATGTTCCTCAAAGAAAGATAGGAAGAGATTTGGATATTTCACATTCAACAGTGCATAACATAATAAAAAAAGTTCAAGGAATCTGGAGGAATTAAGTGCGGAGGCATCTGGGATGGACCATCACACAGTAGAAACGTGTACTGTGGTCAGATGAATCAGCATTTCAGGTATTTTTTGCGAGGAATGGCCGTGTGCTCCGCACCAAAGAAGAAAAGGAACATCCTGACTGTTACCAGCAACAAGTCCAAAAGCCAGGGTCTGTCGTGGTATGGGGTTGTGTCAGTGCCCTTGGCAAAGGTAACTTGCACTTCTGTGAAGGCACCATTAATGCTGAAAAGTACATAGAGATTTTGGAGCATAATATGCTGCCTTCAAGAAGACATCTTTTCCAGGGACGTCCATGCATATTTCAACAAGACAATTCAAAACCACATTCTGCACACATTATAAAGTCCTGGCTGCGGAGGAAGAGGGTACAGGTACTTGACTTGCCTGCCTGCAGTCCCAACCCGTCTCAAATAGACAATGTGTGGTGCATTTTGAAGTGCAAAATGCGACAAGACCCCGTACTGTTGCCCACCTTAAGACTTGTTTGCGGGAAGAATGGGACATAATTACACCTGAAACACTTCATCACTTGGTGTCTTCAGTCCCTAAAGGTCCTATGGCATGGCATTTTTCTATTATTTTATAATGTTTCCTGAGGTGTACATATATTGTTAGTATGATTTTTACATAAAGTCATAATTTGGAAATAAAACCTTTTTTTTCTATCCTGTTATTACCCCTCTGGCTGAATGCCCTGTTTCAAGGGGCGTGTCTGCTGTGAGACTTCAGTGAAAACGCCCACTGTTGTGATGTGCTGACATCTTTGCATTTTAAATGAGTGTTAGATTATGTTGCGGAGGTTGTTTTTTTTATCATTACATTTCAGAAAAAGAATGAACTTTTATCAGAATATGCTAATTTTTTTAGAAGGACCTGTAACTTTAAATGAATGTTTAATGGCACTGCATGCATGAGAGAAAGGCTGATTGGGCACTCATGAATCAAACCTGGTCTCATAGGAAATGCGTACCTCTGGACACTTTTTTGCAGTGCCACAAATATGTACCACCAGGTACGTGTTGCTACAGTTCTGAAACAAAAACGTCCACTGGGGTCGCTAAAGAGAAGGACATGCGACATTTCGTTCGACAGTCAGTCGGTATGTATATTACAGCATATCCAATTATCCTAAAACTGTGTTATTTTAGTGATAAATGTTAAGTGATACGTGTTGTTTTACTGAAACATGTTTAATTCAATGGTAAATGTAACGTTAGAATCATGTGAGTGCCACGACACCAGTAGGACAGATAATAGAATGCCTTGGCAATTTAGCCAGCTTCCTTCAAGTACCGGTACGTACTCTGCAGTACATAAAGTTACAGTCGCTGCATACATCGACAGAACCCTGACAAATTTAAGCCATGAAACGCTGTGTACAAACATAGTTTTGATGTGCACCTTCAATTTGTGTGTGTGCTCACTGCTAGAAACTACCTTTACATCACCAAACTATTTTATATGCGCTTGCAGTTTCCCGCCATATCAAAGTGGAAGATTTTCAGTCTATCAAGGAACAGCATGTTAGTCTTTTCATGTAGCACCAACTTGTGCCATAGCTGTGATTGCAAATGAGTGCGTATGACTACATTTAATGTGGTTAACAAGTTAATTAAGGTTCAGGAGCAGGACCACCCCTCAACTAATCAGCTCTCTCCCCCCGTCTGTATATATTCACGGCACCCACCTTCACCACACCGTTCGTCTCAGTTTTTCGAAATGGATTCCGAGCTGCAGATCAACCCCTCTGACTCCGAAGACGATTTATTCAGAATCTCTCCTCCGTCACAGACCGTCAGGTCTTCATCACAAACCCCAGGCAGCCAAAATTCACACCGGCTTCGTTCGGTCGTAGAAATTCCTCAGTCCCGCGGGCATTCACGCCACAGTTCATCATCGAAGATTTCTCCAACCCCGACTCGACAGGACCACTCTCCTCTGCAAACGAGAACTTCCACCAACGATTGACACGGGCACAAAAGCCGGCGCGATCGCTCTCTCCGTCAACCGCGTCACCATTCAACTCACCGTAGCAATTCTCAGCACACTCACGCCACGTCTCCCAGACCAGAGAATACCATCAAGAACTGGACCGTGGCTCGCCTTCAGCGTGCTCTTAAGGACAAAGGTATCCACTTCAGCCGATCCGACAATAAATCAAGACTTTTTCAGCTTTACACAGCATCTACACACACTTCAAATTCCGAGCCTCCAACGCTTCCGGCATTGACACGCGATCCTCTCATCGCCACTCATGACGCCACCACACTGCCTCCGAACGGCCTCAGCCAGCAGTGTCCGCGCCATCTAGTGGAGACCAACTAATACTACCTCCAACATCTGCACCTTTTACCTCAGACTTATCACAATTCATGACATCTTTCTTTGCTTACTTAAGCTCACAAACAGCTACAAATCCTCACGGACATTCATCCCTCCATCCCAGCATCCATTCTTCTACCCTTCCTTCTGGCATTAACAGCCACACGGCCCCTGTTATTTCTGATTCTTCCCTACAAATTCACCCAATTCAAGTCCCTCATGCAGCAAACCCAGGACTTCTACCTCTCAGTGGACCTTTTCAACCCCTCCTCCTTCTTCCTTTACGTACCTAATATACCCCTTTTCCCCTCCCTCCCCACCCCTACAACCCCCTCCCTTTCCCAACACCCTCACATCCTGCCAATAAATACTAGCCCATACACCCTGGCCACAGCTGCATGAACTCTGAACTCTCGTTCAAAGGACCTCACTCCCACCGAATTTGCTTTGGCTTTTTCGATCTACAGAGATATAATTTGCTCTGGTTATCCTGATCGGAGAACCGAGCTAGATGATTATCTATCAATCATTTTAGACATGGCCGTGCGTTTCGGAGGAACAGGCTTCTACAACTACCACGTTCTTTTCGCCACTCAAGTAGCAGGTCGGTTACAGCAGTTCAATCAGGGGACATACTGGGGCACTCTCGATGCAGAACTCTATTGTCGGATCTTCGCAGCACGCACTTCTATGTCCTGCGAACTATGCGGAGCACCATCACATCCAGCCTCAGCTTGCACCATCACACCCTCTCAATCTCAACCCTCCTCACGCAAAACATCTGTATTCAATAGATTATCCACAGCAGCCCCACCTCCTCCTCTAATTCCGAAACCTCTAAACATACAGCCCACAGCCAACGTTCCACTTTCCAAAGGCATTGACAAAAGAGGACGACCGATCCTCTACCAAGGAGGAAGAATGGTATGCAACAACTTCAACCATCTTGGCTGCTCTCTTTCCAACTGTAGATTCCTACACACCTGCTCCTTCTGTGGAGGCGCCCACTCAAGAGCCTCTTGCCCACAACCCAACTGCTCTACCCGACTGACTATTACAGTATCTCGGCACACCAGTCAAGGTAGAAGCATTAGCTACTGCCTTACTAGACCACCCGACAGAGAGTTTGTCGATTTTCTCATCGATGGATTAAAAACGGCTTTCTTCCAGGCATAGAAATAATCCCAGACACCTCCCATCTTTCCCATAACCTCCAGTCTGCTCTCTCGAACCAAACACCGTCGACACTTTAATAGCTAAAGAAGTTCAAGAGGATTTATGATAGGCCCGTTTAAAGAACCTCCTTTCACTCTTTTTCGCATCAGCCCCATTGGAATAGCCACCAGGAAGTATTCCGGGAAGAAGAGATTAATCATCGACCTGTCCTCCCCACACGGCTCACACATTCCCAGCATTAATAGCATCATTCCAGCCCCAGACTTCTCCATGAAATACGCTTCCATCGACCAAGCCATCACTCTCATCCGCAAGGCAGGCCACGGAGCATGGCTTTCAAAAGCAGACATCACCAGTGCTTTCAAAGTCTTGCCCATTCACCCAGAATTCTGGCGTTTCTTCAGAATATTTTGGAAAGGAGCTTATTATTTTTCAGTACGCCTCACTTTCGGCTGCAGAGGCAGCCCCAAGATATTTGACTCCCTCTCAGAGGCCTTATGTTGGATTCTCATCAACAACCACAGGCTCCCCTACGTCCTGCACCTCCTCGACGACTTCCTTATCATCACACCTACATCCGCACCTCCACACTCAGGACTCTCCACCCTCGTTAAAGTGTTTTCCGAACTAGGCGTACTTTCAAAAGAAAAGACCTTAGGGCCCTGCACCTCCTCGAGTTCCTAGGCATCACCCTAGACTCCATCTCCTTCCAAGCATCTCTACCGCTCGAGAAAACGCAACGCATTTCATTGCTCCTATCAAACTATCTCCTAGCAGACAGGTGCACAAAGCAACAGCTGCTAGCCCTCCTCGACCACCTTAACTACGCCATCAGAATAATTCCCCAGGAAAATCTTTCCTTTCCAACCTACTATCAAAAGCAGCATCAACACCCTCTCTACACGACAAAGTCACCTTGGACAAGCAAGCAAAATAGAAATGCGGCTCTGGCAGAAATTCCTATCTTCATGGAACGGCATATCCTTCTTTTATAATGACTACGCCACACAGCCAGAAGACATTCAGCTGTACACAGACGCAGCCTTCCATAGGATTCGGGGCTACTACAGTGGCCGCTGGTTCGCTTCCGAGTGGCCACCAGAGTTCAGCCATCTAATTCAGCAGCCAGACTTTCCCTCATCCGCACTTTATGAGATGTATCCCGTCATTATAGCAGCCCTCCTTTGGGGGCATGAATGGTCCCGACATTCCATACTCATCCACTCAGACAACTCAGCAGTAGTTGAAATCATAAATAAAGGCAGATCCAGTTCCCTGACGATCATGCAATTAGTTCGCAGACTGACACTTATATTGGCGCAACGTCAGTTCATCATCCGAGCAGCACACGTTCCAGGATACCACAATAGAATAGCCGACTCATTGTCTCGTTTCTCTTTTCAGAAGTTCAGAATCTTAGCTCCAGAATCAGACATACATCCCACGCCAGTTCCACCGTTTTCAGCCACCATCTTCAACTAAATCCGCGGCTGGAAGAACTTTCACGCGCTTCGCGAGAAGCTATTCTCAACGGCCTCGCCCAGAGTACCCTCTCTGCTTACTTGACCGGTTGGAACCGTTTCAAGGCTTACCACTCCTTTTACCAACTCTCATTTCCTCTAATGAACGTTTTGTCCATCTGTAACTTCACACTCACGCCCATTCCTACCAAAATATCAGGGCATCCTCCATTCAGACTTACCTATCCGGAATTAACTTTATCTACAAACTTGCCACCGGCGACCAATGCCAAACCATTTCTCACTCCCACGTATCTATGCTTATCAGAGGTCTACGGAAACAAGAACCAGTCCTCAACATCAAACGCTTACCCTTAACCTCTGACCTCCTGAGCCAATGCATCCACACATTCTCCGGCTACCTGAGCCCATCGATCGACCAAACATTGGAATGCATGTTCTTTCTCGCCTTCTTCGGCTTCCTGAGATGCTCAGAATTCGCCCCGTCGACTTCAGCCTTCAACCCAGCCATTCATCCCAGCCTCTCAGATATCACCGCTCATACACCAGATTCTCTGATATATAATCTAAAGAGAAGTAAAACCGACCAATTCGGAGAGTCGTTTCCAATATACATCTTTCGCCTCCACTCCTTCCTCAGTCCTTATGAGCCACTTTCGGAATACGTTTCTTCCAGATACACCAACCATTCATCTCCTCAAGAACCACTCTTCCTCACGGAAAACGGGAAAATGGCCACGAGATTCTGGTTTAGCAAACACTTCCAAAGTATTCTCAGGACCTCAGGCATAGCTCGAACATTACTCCATACATTCATTCCGATCGGAGCAGCCACCACGGCCGCCAGCATGGGCATCTTGGACGAGACAATCAGAGTCTTAGGTCGATGGTCATCCGGCGCACCGCTTGTACATCCGCAATAATCTAAACGACCACGCCAAGCTCAAGCCCGCATCGTCTCATCCAAACCTTTGGGGTCTTCAAGTAACTCAGCTTACTGCCTACCGAGACAAGCCCCACTCTGAGTCTCCCGGGTCAGACTCCCGATCAGCCTGACAGAGATCGCTGCTCACGTCTTTCCCCATTCCTCGACCCTTATTCATTCGGAGATCTGTCATTTACATCTTTTCCCATTCCCGACCCTTATTCATTCATAAAACTCAGCTAATTCTGCGCAGTTGTGGTGTGGTCCTTGCTGGTGAAATGTGGTTAACAAGTTAATTAAGGTTCAGGAGCAGGACCACCCTCAACTAATCAGCTCTCTCTCCCGTCTGTATATATTCACGGCACCCACCTTCACCACACCGTTCGTCTCAGTTTTTCGAACCCCACACACCCTTCCCTTCCAACGCATCCATCCATCCCTCTTTCCCCGACACCAGCCCCAACCTCTAACTCGACCCCCTTCCCTTCCAACTCATCCATTTATCCCACTTTCCTCGACCCCAATCCTCTCTCCTTCAATCTCTAACACCTCAATTTTAATTCCACAGGCTGCATCCAGGGGGTCTTCAAGTAACTCAGCTTACTGACAAGCCCCACTCTGAGTCTCCCGGGTCAGACTCCCGATCAGCCTGACAGAGATCGCTGCTCACGTCTTTCCCATTCCCCTCGACCCTTATTCATTCGGAGATCTGTCATTTACATCTTTTCCCATTCCCCTCGACCCTTATTCATTAATAAAACTCAGCTAATTCTGCGCAGTTGTGGTGTGGTCCTTGCTGGTGAATGTATGTATATGCATTCTACACGCATTTTAATGTAGCTGTAGCTGGCCATACGGCTAGGCTAGCCCAAGTAGGCTGCAGCCTTTGGTGGACATCCAACTCCGCCCACATCCAAGTGTGACACCAGAAGCCACCCCGTGGCCAATACGTCAACTCGCGACTCACCATTAGACGTATATACATATCCATGGCTTTATGTTGGTTTACTGGTTAATGCATTATAACTAATTATATATACACACTTTTAGGCATAAGGTTAATGATAAGAGGATTTTTTTTTTTTCAAGCCACTTAACCAAAAATCACCTGCAACTAATTTAATTGGTTACAGTGACGTTTAGAGATCAGTGTTTGGTGTAGGTAATCTGTACTGTGAATGACATGTCCAGTAGAATATTAAAGGATTAGTTCACTTAAAAAATTAAAAATGTCCTGCTATTTTAATCACCCCCATCTCATCCTAGATGTTCATGTCTTTCTTTCTTCAGTTGAAAATTAAATTATTTTTTATTTATTTTTTTGAGAAAAATATTCCGGGTTTTTTTTCCACACATGATAGACAAACCAAATATTGAAAGTCCAAATCAGTGCAGTTTCAAAAGGTCTTTAGAGGTTCTGCATGATCCCAGCCAAGGAACAGGGTCTTATCTAGTGAAATGATCAGCCATTTAAAAAAAAATAATAATAAAAAATGTGTATACTTTTAGACCTAAATTGCCCATCTTGTGCTGCTCTGCGGCTCGCCACGGATTGCATTATCTCTACTACCAAACAAAATTTTGCATGACTTTCGATTTATTATAAGATGAGGTTAATCTGTGTTTATACCTTAAGAACTTCAAATCGCATAAAACGCCTTGTACAAAAGTTTTGATCCTTCAATTTGCGTGTGTGGCAACTTTCGAATGCATCATCTAAGCACTGCCTGGGTAGCAAAAGTAACATCAAGGATGTCTCCTACCTTGACCATGGACATTAAACCCTTCAGGAAGTTGTATGAAAACCACATATTTTAATTTGTTTTTATATGTATTTTGTGGCCCTCAGGTGTTCAAAAAGGTGCAACAAGCAGTATTTCACCAACATGTGTGTGTGTGTTTAGTATATATATATATATATATATATTAAACATTAGAATTTGGTACTACCACTGTTTGTATTTTTTGCAACTTCCAAAAATGATATTCTAAATCGTGTTATTGTTATACCTCTTATGTTTGAGTAATACAGACTTAGGAAGGAGTCAAAACACCACATAAGACACGAAAAAGAAAGAAGTTTGACCTAAAACTGCAGTGGAAAAGGAGAGACCAAGAAGGATTCTTGGTCTATGAGAAGCGCAAACCGAGGACATGTATGTTTTGATGTTTTAGATCCTTTGATTTTCACCAAGTTTTGTGTAAATCAAATATATTTTTTTGTTTGTTTTACTCTAGACCGATCTGGAAGACCAGTGGCCGCAACCATTACCTCTTCAGGTAACCCTCAAGAAGTTGATCTTGGTAAGATATTGTTTTTGTTGATTCCACGTACCATCATGTTTTAACATTTATGCATTTGGCAGATGCTTTTATTTAACCTTATACTGTATTACTTTGACATATTTTAAACATGTATACCCTGAAGCCTGTCTATACTAACAGACAGTTCCCTTCTCCATTCCCTAGAAGGAATTATGTTAATTTGCATCTGTTCTGTTCTTTGCATGCATGATACTGCATTTAAAATTGTATAATTCTTGGAAAAGCAAGCAGATCTGAGGCCTCTACTACCAAACAACATTTTGGAGATGTCGAGGCACAACAGATTATTGGTAAGTTTACCTTAAATGTTTAGACCCATCAGAACTGTATCACTGTCTTCATAAAGTCCATCTAAATGGATAAAAGTGCCAACATTTTTTGTTAAATGTACAAATTTGTGGGAGATTACATGTCAAACAACATAAACTTAGTATGTAAGGAATTGTAATATAATTTTTACTTTTTTATTGCAAGATTTACAACTACAGCTACTCCAAAATGCAATGGACTGTGATGAACCCAGATCTGCAGCGTCTAATGATTGGGCATTGAGGCAAACTTTGTCTAAATAATGCTGGCAGGAAGCAAGGCCAAAACTTCTTGACCGTTTGCTTGCTTCAGACTGCGTGCGTCATGGTTCTTGTGATCATTGCAACTTGAAAGAAGCTGTCATCAGATGCAAAGACTGTTTGCCAAAACCCCCTTACTGTGGGCAGTGTGATGTTTCTATGCATCAACATGTGTTTTTTCACAACAGACAGACACATAAATGGGTTCTATAAACCTCTTCCATTATCAACTGCTGTTCAAGACCTCAGTGGCGAAAATGTCTTTTATGAACAAGGTAAGAAGTACTTCAGAGTTTAAAAACAACTTATTTATTTCCTTTTTTAATATATTAAATGTAATTTTTCCCTTCATCTAGTGTGTTCGTTGCCCATTGGACAACCTGACAAAATTTGCGATTGTGACCCTCAAAACCTGTGTGTTGCGATCAGTTGTAGTCATCTGTATTAATGGTATGACTTGCAATGTGTTGTATTGTATTTGTCTTTTGGCTTAACCTGCTGAGAGATGACTGAAGAGTATCGACGTGTGTTTACTATTTTTTTTTTTTATTTGGAAATATTTACAGGTCGCTATGACATCTTCCTGCCAATTATAAACTGCAGAACATGTCGTGCATCATGGACACCTGAGGTGGCAGAGCTGCTGTTTTAGTGGTTACTGGCCAGGTACTGTTGGGTTTCAAACCTTATACCAGGTAGACCTTTCCACATCTTTTGAGGACCTGAAGATCACTGCACCTGGACTTTCAAGGCAAGCATTTGTGAAAATGTTACAACAGCGCTCAACAATTTGGAAGGGTAAGGGTAAAAATCTGCATTTATGCAAGTCTAACTGCCATGTCACTGTATTCAAATTTTCATAATTCCAGAGTGGTAACATTTGTGGCGACGTCTTCCAAAAAGCTTTCCTTGAATGGACATATTGTCGTCATAAAAGAGAGAAACTCTGTGGCATTGACCACTTCTCTTGACCAGCTTGCACCCCAGATACAGTTGTTGTGTCTGCAGATGGCAACTGAAAACTGTAAGATTCAGCAAAACAAAGGGGTATATTATTATTATTGATAACTTTACACTGTCAACATTTCTTGTGAATTTTTTTTTTACATTACCATATTTTTTTTGTGTAGGGCAGAGGAACAACCATTTTTTGATGGAGTTTTTCTTGCCAATGACAAAGATGTAGCGACATTTGTTGAGTGTGTTCGTGAGAAGACCAATCCAGTAAGATATTTGTCAAAATACTTGCAATTGTACTCAGTGAATCGGAATGTGTGTATTTATTCGATTTGACATTTTGTTAAAGGCACATGGAATCCTTATATAAAAAAACTGTTCAGTCGTCACTTTAAAAATTAACTAGGCTACACTGATTCTTAATAAATATCAAAGTTGTTTAGCCAAGCATGGGGTGGTTTTCTATTTTTCATTGTTGTTTGATGAACATTTAAATGCTGTTTTACTAAACGAGGTTCAGGAGGAACATGTCAGATAATTGACACAGGTGGAGAGTAGGGATGTGGAAATGAAGCCTCGTGAAGTAGTGAGGCTTTACCCTGACTGTTTCGGGCTTCGAGGGTGTCGAGAACAGCGGCATCTGGTGCTTATTTAAAATAAAGCAGCCAGAAGCCTGTGGAAGAAGCTCTGACTGTCAGATGAAGCAACCACAACACATATGGAAGTAAAATAATGCCAAATGTTTTTGAAATAAAAAAGCCTGTTGAATTGCACTACTTGAAAAAAATATGCATTGCATTAACCATGATTGCATTTTAATGCATTGTATTTTTAGGGCTTGCATTTATATGGGCTGAAATTCAACATGGTTGTATATTTAAGCTGTGAATATTTCAATTCAAAACATTTCAAACACATTTTCATTAATAAAAATTCAATAATCCATATTCTCCTTTCATATTTCACTTCCAAAATATTCAAACTGTTTAAAAATACAACCTATAATATTCAACAGGCAATTTTCGGTCTGTTTTATTTCGCTTTACAAATTCGCTCCACAATTCAGTGGTTCAAATTCGACGGCAAATTCGATGGCAAATTCGACGGCAAATTCGGCATTGAATCAGGGACTGGAGGAAAAGCAATAGACTACCGATGTATTATATCTATCTGCTGTTAGTCGCCGTCACCAGTAGGTGGTGCAAGCGCAACGCTTGTTGACAACATCAAAGCAACAGACAGAGACGAGAAACTTTCATAAAACATGATTTGCTGAAATGAACCGAGCGGTGAGTACGAGTTATTATGAGTGTATATATAGTATATAACTTACATGTTGAAAAGGCTGATTTAAGACACAAATCATCACACGAGCGTTTACTCAAGTGTCTTATGATACGACTTTTTACAGCGTTCAAAAGGAAGGTGATTTTTCTGATTAATCCAGAATTCCCTCGCCTCTAGCATTGATATAGGGCTAAATACTTTGCAGTCACGTCACTAACATGGCGTTAACAAAATGTTCCCAGATAGGGGAAGTCTTTCTTTTTTTCCCTGTTGCCATTGCTGCACATACAAACCCTTCACCAAACACCAACACCCTATCCCCTAATCCCACCCTAACCCCAAATACCAACACCACATTAACTAAAAAAAAGTGCAAAGATTTTACCCAATTACAAAGACACAAAACCAACAACAAAAAAAGAATTAAGTAGTGACAAATAAATGTTTATCTAAATGTAATATATTGATTGGCTAAATTAACAAAGGATAAAGCTTCAACTTCTGACGTTTGTAAACAACACAGCAGTAATGACTTTATGAACTTCTTTACTAGTAAGATTGATAACATTAGGAATAAAATTATAACCATGCAGCCGTGCTACTACAGTATCACATCAGACAGAGCATCGTAGTGTCACTGAGGAAAAATTACACTCAATCACTGCTATAGGAGGAGAAGAATTGGCTAAACTTGTTAAATCATCAAAATCAACAACATGTATGCTTGACCCTATACCGACTAGGCTATTAAAAGAGATGCTTCCAGAGGTCGTAGATCCTCTGCTTAATATTATTAATTCATCCTTGACATTAGGATATGTACCAAAAACTTTTAAGTTGGCTGTAATTAAACCAATTATTAAAAAACCGCAACTTGATCCTAAAGAATTAGTCAATTACAGACCAATCTCGACCTACCGCTTCTATCAAAAATATTAGAAAAGGCCGTGTCTTCACAATTATGTTCCTTTTTAGAAAGAAATGGTATATGTGAGGATTTCCAGTCAGGATTTAGACCGTATCATAGTACTGAGACTGCTCTAATTAGAGTTACAAATGATTTACTCTTATCATCTGATCGTGGTTGTATCTCTCTATTAGTGTTACTCGATCTTAGCGCTGCATTCGATACTATCGATCACAATATTCTTTTGAATAGACTCGAAAATTATGCTGGCATTAGTGGAACTGCATTGGCATGGTTTAAATCTTACTTATCTGACCGTTATCAGTTTGTAGCAGTAAATGAAGAGATGTCACACCGATCACAAGTTCAGTATGGAGTACCACAAGGCTTAGTGTTAGGACCGTTGCTTTTCACCCTGTATATGCTACCACTGGGAGATATCATTAGGAAGCATGGCGCTAGTTTTCATTGTTATGCTGATGATACTCAGCTCTATATTTCTTCACACCCTGACTAAACTTACCAATTCACAAGATTAACGGAATGCATAGCTGATATTAAAAATTGGATGAATAGTAATTTCCTGCAACTTAATTCAGATAAAACTGAACTTTTAATTATTGGACAGAAAAGCTCCACAAGTAGTGCCCTAGAATACTGTCTAACCTCGATGACTGCTCTGTCAAGCCCTCGCCGTCAGTGAGGAACCTGGGTGTGCTCTTTGATACCAATCTTTCGCTTTGAAAGCCACGCTTTCTAGCATCTGTAAAACTGCATTCTACCATCTTAAAAATATATCTAAATTACGTCACATGCTTTCAATGCAAAATGCTGAACAATTAGTACATGCGTTCATTAGCTCAAGGCTAGATTATTGTAATGCTCTACTGGGTGGTTGCCCTGCTCGCCTAATAAATAAACTCCAGCTGGTCCAAAATGCAGCAGCTCGAGTTCTTACTAGAACCAGGAAGTACGATCATATTAGTCCAGTTCTGTCAACACTGCACTGGCTCCCTATTAAACATCGCATACATTTTAAAATCTTGCTTATTACTTATAAAGCAATAAATGGTTTAGCTCCCCAGTACTTAAGCGAGCTCTTAACGCATTATACTCCATCACGTCTATTGCGGTCTCTAAACTCTGGCCAGTTGAAAATACCTAGAATATCTAAATCAACTGCAGGCGGTCGATCCTTTTCCTATTTAGCACCTAAACTCTGGAACAGTCTTCCTAGCATTGTTCGGGAAGCAGACACACTCTGTCAGTTTAAATCTAGACTAAAAACACATCTCTTTACTATGGCATACACATAGAACATTTTTAACTTTCTTTATTCAAATCAAATGACTGATTGTTAGGCTGCATTAACTAGGTCAGCGGAACCGGGAACACTTCCCATAACACCTGATGTACTCGTTACATCATAAAAGAGTGGCATCCACACTAATGTTAGTCTCTCTGTTTATCCCGAGGTTTACTGCAGTCGGCCGGATCCAGGCCGTGTCCGGATCGGATGGTTGACCAGCATCTGGACATGACCAGCTCATCCTGGAGTGTCTGCTAAGACCGTGTCCATTAGTGTCTCCTCTGAATTCGCCTCACCGAACGTGATCCTCAATTAACCCGTCTCCGCGCAATAACTCCGATCTTTCAAGTATTCATATTCTTGTGTAATCGACGCGCCATCCTAAATGAACCCGCCTCGCAAGGCCATACCCAACATTTCGAATATTCCTATCTAATATGATTTATGACCTGCAAGGTTGCCAGAGTAATAATTAAACACTGTTAATAATAGGCCAGAGGAGAACTGGCACCCCGATTGAGTCTGGTTTCTCCCAAGGTTTTTTTTTTCTCCATTATGCCCTGATGGAGTTTTGGTTCCTTGCCACTGTCGCCTTTGGCTTGGCTTGCTCAGTTGGGGACACTCAAATTATGATCCAAGTTACTAAACTAAATATACAAATAGAATTTATTAATTTGGTCATATATAATTCTATAAACTATCCAAATTAAACTAGCCAAATCAAATTTTGTTGCAATGTTGTCCTGTTTAACAATGTGAAGCTGCTTTGAAACAATCGTCATTGTAAAAGCGCTATATAAATAAAGTTGATTGATTGATTGATTGATTGATTAACTTTCACAGTACAGCACTCTCCTTACACACCCATCAACCAGACTGAGCCAACAGGGACTCGTTAAGTAAGATCTGGGGGTTCGAAACTTCTGACACGCAAAGTGAAACGCGCACGTGATTGGACAGAAAGTGAGGCTTCATTTGTCATCGATCACGTGACTCAGGGAAACCAATACACACCCCGATACGGAGCTTCACTACAAATTGCGTCACATACGCGAAACGCACATCGAAGCTTCAGTGTCATATGTAACATCACTAGTGGAGAGTACTCAGCTAATCAACAAAAGAGGTATATATACAAGCCGTCTTACCTCCATTTTGTTGACAGTTTTTCCAGCACAGATGGCATTTCTTGCAGTTCGCTCCACCCGCCTCCTATTCACGCTGTCTACATGGATCTACACGCGCTCAACGCATTTCTACAATGCTACAATCTTTATAAGCTACCTAAAACCTGCGAGAGCAGTGCTCGGACAGCGCGAAGAGTGCACATCGCACAGACTTGCAACAGGGAGAACTACAACAGTCCCTGTTTTAAGATAACGTATATTGCACACATCAAGCTTTTCTTGCAGTCTTTCCGTCTCTGTGTACAAACGTTACAGATATCCAGACAGATTCTTTGTCAGTGTTCAGCAAGGACGCGAACGGGGTCGCCGTGATAAACAATAAATATACGTTGCGGGTAAAGCGAGTGATTGTATCATGAGGCTAAATCACTAAAATGATGCAGTGCAACAGCACACGTTATGCCAAACAATCAGCCATTGGGATCAGCTGAAAATCACTGCATTGGATTCAATATTTCTCAACTTGATGCTCACATCGGTCACAGCGCTACCATACTCGCATTGCGACTATAAATAGATATGTGCAATCTGTACAATGTATTTGGGAGCTCCTGTTTTTCTTAAATGTAACATCAATACCTACAGTAGGCTATTGTATAACAATTGTCTCAATGATTATTGTATGCCATCTTATATTTTGGGGATGAAAAACCATAATTCACAACACTGCAGATTCAAAGGCTGATTTCATTTAATAATGTGAGATCTCACATTTCAAAATCTGAATTTGGTGCAGTTTTGTATTATACTGGCTTGCAAAATCAGTGCTTCAGAATGCTTCAGTTCAGAGCATTTGAACCAATGAATAAGGCACACTCATGCAAAGCATTTTCTTCACCGTGGTTTATATTGTTACATGTTGTATAGTTTAAGTTTGTATATTATATCCCATATGATTTTAAATGAGCCTCCTGCAATAATAAGGCATGGACATTTCAAAATAAGAGCCCCATTCGGTTTCACAAATGTTTCTCCATTTGTCCTTCTAACTTTCCCTTTTCTCTCCCGCAGGCGCTCAGTTTCTCCGGCTAATTTTCTTTATTGCCCCAGCGGTGCTGTTCCTTCTGCTCCCACATGAACTCAGGTTCTCTGGATAATTTTCTCCACTATTACAGCAGTGCTGTTCCCTCTGCTCCCACAGGAGCCCAGTTTCTCTGGTCAATTCTTCCACTACCACAGCAGTGCTGTTCCCTCCGCTCCCACAGGAGCCCAGTTTCTCTGGTCAATTCCTCCACTACCACAGCAGTGCTGTTCCCTCCGCTCCCACAGGAGCCCAGTTTCTCTGGTCAATTCCTCCACTACCACAGCAGTGCTGTGCCCTCTGCTCCCACAGGAGCCCAGTTTCTCTGGTCAATTCCTCCACTACCACAGCAGTGCTGTTCCCTCCGCTCCCACAGGAGCCCAGTTTCTCTGGTCAATTCCTCCACTACCACAGCAGTGCTGTGCCCTCCGCTCCCACAGGAGCCCAGTTTCTCTGGTCAATTCCTCCACTACCACATCAGTGCTGTGCCCTCTGCTCCAACAGGAGGTCAGTTTCTCTGATTAATATCTCCACTGCCACAGCAGTGCCGCTCCCTCCTTTTTTCTCTCCTTTCAATCACCTCGTTCATTTCTTATCTTAACAACATCAAGAGCCTCCAAGTAGGGTTCATCAAAGGTTACCTGAGCGGCATTCAGTTTTCCATAAACTGACATACGGCACTCCCTCTCCCTAGATAAATAATTCTCAGACCTCCCTCCTGATCAAGGGATCCAAAGATCCCAGCCAATCCGTCCCAACGCTAGACATCCTCACTACACATATCCTCGCAGAGTACCAGCCTCTCAGTACCACCTGACCACTCTACACCATGTTTGTCTTAGCGAGTTCCGAACATCGTAGGGAATCAAAGAAGGCTATCACATCAAAATTCGACCAAAAAGTCCACCCCACCATCTCCGACTTATCATTAATAGATGGGGAAACATTCTCTTATCTGAAGCAAAGTGAGACTGACCAAATAAAAAAGGGTCATTTTATCTAAATTTTTAAACTCTCATCACCGATCCAACCATAACAGTCAGTTCTGAAATACAGTATTGTTCAAAATAATAGCAGTACAATGTGACTAACCAGAATAATCAAGGTTTTTAGTATATTTTTTATTGCTACGTGGCAAACAAGTTACCAGTAGGTTCAGTAGATTCTCATAAAACAAACAAGACCCAGCATTCATGATATGCACGCTCTTAAGGCTGTGCAATTGGGGTATTAGTTGAAAGGGGTGTGTTCAAAAAAATAGCAGTGTCTACCTTTGACTGTACAAACTCAAAACTATTTTGTACAAAAATTTTTCTTTCTGAGATTTAGCAACCCTGTGAATCACTAAACTAATATTTAGTTGTATGACCACAGTTTTTTAAAACTGCTTGACATCTGTGTGGCATGGAGTCAACCAACTTGTGGCACCTCTCAGCTGTTATTGAAATGTATTAATATAAATATATTAAATGGTGAAATATAGTAGAAGGCATCTTTAGCTTCTGAAAATGACAAACACTTTTAAAAACTGATTTTATTCAATTTATTAAATTGTAAATTTTCTAAAACACAATTACGTTACCTCATTTAACACAACAGTTTAAAACTTTTATGATTTTTCATAGCTGCCCCATCAACTCCTTCAGACAGGACAAAGTAATTAAATTTGTCCCCATAGGTAACCTCTGGCCACTTCTTCATATCGTCTATCCACGTTACCAATGCAGATGGATGGGACAACCTGAATATCTGATCGTTGTATAAAGTTTTCTCCGTGCTCCCAATTTAATACAATTACGGATTTAACTTTATTCGTCATTTTGCTGGAGTTATAGCTATTTATAAACAATCTTCGAGCTATTGAAATAACTACCGGATGTGCTGCGTCAGTTTAGCGGAAGTCGAATGACAAAAAGCGGAAGAGCGGTACAATACAAATTTGATTGATTTATTTATTTTTAATAATCAGTGGTTGACACTCTTTAATATTATAGATATATAACAAGTGCTCTCTATGAGATGAATTGGGTGGCTCTTAAAAGAGCCTTTTGGTTATTAAGACAGTGTTTAAACTGTTTATTTGGACTTGGCGGGCTTCTCGGTCTTCTTGGGCAGCAGCACCGCCTGGATGTTGGGCAGCACGCCGCCCTGAGCGATGGTCACTCCGCCCAGGAGTTTGTTCAGCTCTCGCCGCTGCGCACCGCCAGCTGCAGGTGACGGGGGATGATGCGGGTCTTCTTGTTGTCCCGAGCGGCGTTTCCAGCCAGCTCCAGGATCTCAGCGGTGAGATACTCGAGCACAGCGGCCAGATAAACCGGAGCACCGGCACCGACGCGCTGAGCGTAACTTAGTTGCCTTTGCGAAGAAGCCTGTGAACACGGCCGACGGGGAACTGCAGTCCCGCCCTGGAAGAGCGAGTCTTAGCCTTATATATATATATATATAGGAAATTAATTGTTGATATCAAAATTAATTGTTGATATAAATAATATAATTGTATAATCTAGAATGTACATTTCCAGAAGAAAAAGGTATGTTAAAGGCATTTATTTTCAATATTTTGTGGCACATTATGCCACAAATGTGTATCCCACCACACTAGCCATTATATATAATGGAAATGAGACAAAATAAAAAAAAACATTAATTAAAATTAAAAGGGTGAAATGTTTGAATTTGCATGGTGGTAGCAAACTCACCAAGTTTTTTGTTTGTTTTGTTTCTCGTTATTTTGGCTTAAAATTGTGTTTGTTGGAAATTTGAACTAAATTTAGAAATGCTTTTGAAATTAAAAACTTTACGTTTAATAAACAAAGTACATTTTTTAAATGAAGACTGCGTCTGGAGTGGAGTGCATGCAAAATAATGTTCCCTGAATCCACTGTCTTTGTTGTTATTGTGAGTGTACACAAATAAAAGAAGACAGTTTATAATAATGTCCTGCACTTATCTGCATGGCTAAAAATGATGGAGTATTGGTGTGGGAGTTGAAATCCGTTTCATAATTAGGCTATGTTTAAATATTACCCTTTAATATTATTATTATTATTATTATTATTATTATTATTTATTTCATGGTAGGCTACTGGTGGCTGTGGCGGTGTGTCAGAGAGGGTGTGTCTTAATCAGATCCCTAGTTCAGTACTGATCAGGACATAAGTCAATGGGCTGACTCCCTGAGGGAACGGCCCTCAAATGCCACACCACAGCGCCCACACTGAGATTAAGGCTGAATTTAATGGATTACATTTAACGTTTTAAAATGATCATAAAACTTGTCTTCTGCTATGAAATGTATTTTTTGAATATGCCTTGTGCAATGCATTTTGTCCATGTATCTGTTTGGGCTAGAATAGAAACATGACCTGCAGTGTAACGTCAAACATTAATTTACCACAGTTCTGCGTTTTACAAACATCTTTCAAAAGTCTAAAATCCGGTTATATGACGAGGTCTTTGGCATCAGTGACACAGGTTTAGAAAAAGTTTAGACATCCATCAATTTTCTGTTGTCTTGCATTCGCTTTCTGTTTATTTATTCTTTTTTTTCTTGTTTTAGGCTACAGCCATGCACGAATGAAATTAGTTCAGCATTTACATTTTACAAAGCAAATTTGGAGTGGACATCCCAGACAGGGTCCACATCTGCTACACATGGCCGACATTATATTGCTGTCTGTGATGTCAGTGTCACACTATTCTCAAATTATTGACAATAACAGCAAAGTTTTTTGCTTTTTTATTGCAACCGTCTTCATCGATAGACTAGATTAATTATTTGGGGGAGCAACATGTATTCTGACGGGAAATGTCATTCAAGTGTCGTGCGACTAATATCTGTTTGTAAACTTGAAGCACAAACATGAGCCAAGCCATTCCCATCAGGAAATAAAGAAGACTTTTACATGTATTGTAGCTACATTAATAACCTGAAACACTATGTGCCTGAAAAACTGCTTTAATGATAAGTTGACAGCTTTTTGACGTCTCTTGACAAGTAGGATACATGACAATATTGGCGTTTTTGTTAAACCAACTTTTGCGATTGCAGTAATGAAATATTTTATAGTTTCATATTTACAATAATACCAGCATCATATAGTTCAAATGTTTAATTGTAATGGACTTTTCGGAATTGACGAACGGCTCCGTCTGTTATTCGTACGTCCTTCAAATGGCACAACATTGCCTTTCAATCTGCCTCAAAACCTCCTTTGCCAATGCCATCGCCGTTCTGTCACGTGAAAACATCACGCTCTTATTTGAATATTTATAACCGGTCGTCATTACAATGCACATATCCAAAAAGGAGTTCATTACAATGCACATATCCAAAAAGGAAATCATGATATCTGCAATAACAACTTTTACTAGTGAAAATGTAATTTTAACATGAAGAATTAAATTACAGATATCAAGAATTTAATTACCGATATCAAGAAGAACGTTTCTTACTAGTTGTAATTTCATTTGTGATATCATGAATGTATTTCTGCGAGTGATGAAGTCATTTTTGATATCAAGAATTAAATTCCTGATATCATCAATCATCATTTCTGATATCTAGAATTGTAATTGTTGATATCAACAATTCATATCCTACATGTGTTTTAAATGTTAAAATGGCGACAAATCTATTACAGATATCAAAAATGCATTTCTTACTAGTACAAATTCTGAATACAGATATCAGCTTTGTTCTTCTTACTAGTGGAAATATATTGTTTGATATCAATAATTATATTGTTACTAGTAAAAATGCGGATTTCTGATATCAAGAATTCAATTGTCACTAGTTGAAATGCCTATTCTTGATATCAACAATTGAATTGTTACTAGTAAAAATGTTTATTTTTGATATCTATAAATGTATTTGTGATATCAATATAATTTCAGATATCTAAAATGTCTTTCTTACTAGTAACAATGACATTCATGATATCAGAAATGAATATTGTTACTAGTGACAATCAAATTATTGATATCAAAAATGAACTTTGTTACTAGTATCAATTCAATTGTTGATATCAAGAATAGACGTTTGCACTAGTAACAAAGTAATTATTGATATCAGAAATTCAAATTTTTACTAGTAAGAATTGTATTTCTGATATCTGAAATTGGAATTTCTACTAGTAAGAAATCATTTGTTGATATCAAGAATTGAATTTGAATGGCCGCCTATGGGGACATTTCACTAGCGAAAATTCAATTACTGATATCAAGAATTAGAGTTTTCACTAGTGGAAATTAAATTCTTGATATCAAAAATGAGCATTTTAACTAGTGAAAATTGAATTGTTGATATCAAGAATTAATGTTGTTACTAGTGGAAAGTAATTTCTGATATCAAAAATTAACATTTTAACTAGTGAAAATTGAATTGTTGATATCACAAATACATATCCTGCGATTTGATTAAAAGTTAAAACGGCTTGCCATAGTGCACAGACAAATCATTTATAGTAAACGCTACAATATTACATATAAAAATACGAATAGTAAAATTTGTCTAGCCTGTTGTAAGATTTAATAAAAAATGTTTGTGATTTTAGTCCTATGTTTAAATGTTTTGACACTTGCGTGAGCAAGTAATAGCTAAATCTAAATGATAGGCTACTAGGCGATATTGTATATAAAGTAATGAATTAAATAAAACGTTTAAATGTAGTGTGTTTTTAAACTTGACATCTATGAAAGAGTGTAGGCTATACAAAGAGATTTGCAATGATGACAAGCCATGTTCAGTAACAACTTTTAGATTTGAAATAAAAAATGAATAAATGTGTTTGTGGTATAGGCTACAACCGCGGATTAGTTGCGCGCTGAAAACGCAGCATATGTGAAAGCACAACAGCTCGTGCTGCTGCTGCACCGCAACACGCACTGCATACAGTACCACCATTATATGTTTGTTTACACTTTTAAAAACCTTATTCGTCAATGACCCAATTATGTTTGGTGCTTTATGCAAAGATGCATTAAAGCTGTGATAGAAATCAGGCTTATACCAGCAAATATTGATTTCCTAACTTTTCTGAAGTTTAAAGATTAGTATTTTGTTTGAACATTGTTTTCTTTCAAATTTGATGAAAACATTTAGCTTGATCTGAACAGTTGTCATTTACGAATACATTTTATAAATGACAATTAAAATTAGGAAGAATTGTAAGTAGGTTATAGTTATCCTTTTACTCAAAAACCATAAATATTAAATCCAGAGAAATAAAGTTCTTGCATTTAATGTTTATTACTTCAAAAACAGTAATAACAAGGATAAACTTTTTTTTTTTTAACTGTCAACACGCCATGGTAATTGTCTGTATCTGCACAAATCCATCTGGTTTGCTTTTATATTTAGAAACACCAAATTCTCAAATGAAACACAAAAGCTCTTTAACCGAGGGGATGAGTGGCTCTTAAAAGAGCCTTTGGGGTGGGTAAGGTCAGACCACAGCTCACTTTGAGCTGGTGTATTTGGTGACGGCCTTTGTGCCCTCGGACACAGCGTGTTTGGCCAGCTCTCCGGGCAGCAGCAGACGCACGGCGGTCTGGATCTCTCTGGAAGTGATGGTGGAGCGCTTGTTGTAGTGCGCCAGACGAGACGCCTCACCGCCGATGCGCTCGAAGATGTCATTGACGAAAGAGTTCATGATGCCCATGGCCTTGGAGGAGATGCCGGTGTCAGGATGAACCTGCTTCAGGACCTTGTACACATAGATAGCGTAGCTCTCCTTCCTGGACTTTCTGCGCTTCTTTCCTCCCTTACCGGCGGTCTTGGTGACGGCCTTCTTGGATCCCTTCTTAGGCGCGGACTTTGCTGGTTCAGGCATGATGCTGATGAGTCAATGTGAACTCAGGAGAGAGACAGAGGAATTTATTCACCGCCATATGCTAATTTACTAAGAGACACGGGATTATTCTGATTGGCTGTTTCCTTAGGCCGAACCCATAAACTCGTGTTTCATTGGACAACTCAATGCATCGCGAGAGGAACAAGGGCCAATCACGGGCGGGCAAATATTAGCCCCGCCTACCGTTTTATGTTTGAAGGACAATCACACACGATTTCGTTTCGTTTCGTTTGTTCCTTTCCAAGTTTGAAGACGAATTTTCTGCAAGATAATGCAGTCTGAAAACTAATCTTGAGAATGAACAAGATCCCTTTAAAAATAGCTTTCCATCCTTCACAAAAGCCCTTTTACATTTCACTTTTATTTTCATAATTTTAAATAATTGTAAATTATTTTAAATAGCATTAGACAATAAATATTTTCTGAAAAAAATAATATCAGAACTCCTGTTTTGAATACCAGCAAACATGCTTATTTCAAAACAATTATACCGAAGTAAAATGTATTAAACCAACCTGAAGTTCTGTAAAAAATAATAATAATCCAGTAAAGTTACCTGCATTCCAGAACTTACATCTTTTATTTAGAACTGTATTGTTTATTTAATATGATATAATGTACCACCAGCATTAGTGACATGACTCTTTATATGAGGGAGTGTGTGGCTCTTAAAAGAGCCGTTGGGTTTGTGGTTCCTCTTGATTTCAGGCGTTTAACCTCCGAAGCCGTACAGGGTGCGTCCCTGTCGCTTCAGCGCGTACACAACATCCATGGCGGTGACGGTCTTTCTCTTGGCGTGCTCGGTGTAGGTCACGGCATCGCGGATAACGTTCTCCAGAAACACCTTCAACACTCCGCGGGTCTCCTCGTAGATCAGACCGGAGATGCGCTTGACACCGCCGCGGCGAGCCAGACGACGGATGGCGGGTTTGGTTATTCCCTGGATGTTATCGCGCAAAACTTTACGGTGACGCTTAGCGCCTCCTTTACCGAGCCCTTTACCGCCTTTGCCTCTTCCAGACATGATTAACTCAGAATATTTCAGTCGAATGTTAATAACGCGTGAAGAATAAGCGCTGCATGGAGGCATTTTATATTTGCTTACAGGACCTGAGCGAAACCACCACAGCGCAACAAGCTCCTCCCCTCGATAGAGCTCGTGCACAAAACATGTGATTTAACCCTAAACCTGATCTGTTTGTGTTTAATTTTGTTTAATATTAAAAACCAAGTTTTATAAGATAAAGATACATCTGACGACGATTATATTAGACAATATCATCATATATACAAAGATATTGTTACATTTGTATGTGACGTGTCAGGTATATCTGCAGAACATGAATCATTTCAGGCCTCTGATTTGCACTGTATGTCTCTCTTCAGCTGATCTTGCACCATATAATCTCTTCTTTGACCTTCAACATCCCATAAAAGTTTCAAAACAGCCCATGTCACTGTTAGGGGGGAGCTGGTAGATTTGAGCAAAACTCTGGGCGAGCGAATGAAAAACAGTTGGAAAGAAACCAGCTGTATATTTTCAGACTGTTTGAAGATGAAAAAAAGTGTCAAACACCTGGATAAAAGGCCATAGGTTAAAAACTGTAAAATAAATAAATAGTTATGAGTGTAATTGTGAGATGTTTTCAGCTTTGTCTCCTTGGCATCCTGGATTTCTTGCAAAGATCTTTTCTACTTCAACAGGATAACAGATTCTTGTTTATTAATTTGTGTCAACATACACTACATCATATAGACACGAAATATACAACACATTCTGTATGTCTAATTAAACACTAACTTACTGTGAAAATATTAATTACAATATTCTTCAATTGGTCACTAACAATAGTAATAAAAGTGTTCATGATTTTTATATATATATATATATATATACACACACACATTTCTTTAGTTTGCTGCCTCAAGGCAATATTGTAACAACAGAAAAAATTTAAACATTTTAATGTACAAAAAATATGGGTAATTTCTCCTCTCAAACAGATGTTTTTAAGGAATTCATAAACAAACTCAGTCTTTATCAGATAAAGTGGGTGGCTCTTAAAAGAGCCTTTGGGTTTAATTAGAATCCCTTCACTTGGACTTGGCGGGCTTCTCGGTCTTCTTGGGCAGCAGCACCGCCTGGATGTTGGGCAGCACGCCGCCCTGAGCGATGGTCACTCCGCCCAGGAGTTTGTTCAGCTCCTCGTCGTTGCGCACCGCCAGCTGCAGGTGACGGGGGATGATGCGGGTCTTCTTGTTGTCCCGAGCGGCGTTTCCAGCCAGCTCCAGGATCTCAGCGGTGAGATACTCGAGCACAGCGGCCAGATAAACCGGAGCACCAGCACCGACGCGCTGAGCGTAGTTGCCTTTGCGGAGAAGCCTGTGAACACGGCCGACGGGGAACTGCAGTCCCGCCCTGGAGGAGCGAGTCTTAGCCTTTGCACGGGCTTTGCCGCCGGTTTTGCCTCTGCCGCTCATTATTACTAGCTCTTGGTTAAACTTCCAGTTGAAACTGAGACAATGTCGTACAGATCTCCTCACACTGTCTTTATAGAGAGTGCCAGTCGCTCATTGGTTTAGAGTCTGGAGAGATTTCAACCAATCACTGAACTTCCCTCCAAAGCACAACCCCCTTTTCTAGCGGGAATATTTATGCACATGTATTTGTGACTAATAAGATTAAAATGTATTGAACTACTGAAATATTTGATAGAAAATTCGTATAAATGCATTACATATGGTAAGGGAAATATATCCCTTAATATTGATGTAACAATGTGTTTTTTCTGTGTGCAGTTTTGTGTAAACAAGCTTTTCAAAATCATTTACTTCACTATCAGTGTTACTGGGGTTTGACATGCACACTTTAACATGGAATATGGATATTAATCGCCGTCTCTACCAAAAGTACTACACCTGTCACACACTGTATATTCTGGGCACATTGATCTACTGATGCTGTAGTTTTTGTTCCTTTTGTAATATTGTGGGTTTATCACTGCCTTTACTGTGTGTGGGGTTGTTTGTAGTGTCACAATCCTCCAGTGTCGAGATATTCTGTTTTATGTGGAAAAATGGTTTAGTGATTTAAGACTTTTTATCTGGTCACTTATTTTAGTATGTTATATTGTTTGTTTGGGTTGCATGAGTATGTCACAAATCACACACTGACCTTTCCTTCCAAAATTATCAAAACAAGTAAAATACAGGAGTTTTGCTATTTTTTCTGAATTAGTGGTTGGCTCTTAAAAGAGCCGTTGAGGAACAAACATTATTTGTTTGTACAAATAAGACTTTACTTCTTTTTGGGCGCTGCCTTTTTAGGCTTGGCGGCTTTAGGCTTTGCCGTCTTGGGTTTTGCTGCCTTGGCTTTTTTGGGGCTCTTGGCTGCTTTCTTAGCGGCTGCTGACTTCTTTGCCTTCTTGGGACTCTTCGTCGCCTTCTTAGCGGCTGTGGCGGCGGGTTTCTTGGCCTTCTTGGGAGATTTCTTGGCGGCTTTGGGCTTCTTTGCCGCTGCGCTCTTGGGCTTCTTGGCGGCAGCGGGTTTCTTGGCCGCGGGCTTCTTCGCTTTAGGAGCCGCTTTTTTGGTCGCGGGCTTCTTCTTGGTCTCGGCTTGCTGCTTGTTGAGCTTGAATGAGCCCGATGCGCCGGTCCCTTTGACCTGCACCAGTGTGCCTTTAGTCACCAAGCTCTTGATGGCGATCTTGACGCGGGAGTTGTTCTTCTCCACGTCGTAGCCGCTGGCGGAGAGAGCTTTCTTCAGGGCGGCGAGGGACACGCCGCTTCTCTCCTTGGATGCGGACACAGCTTTGACGATGAGCTCACCGACGCCTGGGCCTGCTTTCTTGGCTTTCGCAGCGGACTTCTTCTTGGGCGCTTTGGCCGGGGCGGCAGCAGCCGGAGCTGGGGCGGTTTCTGCCATCTCTGTCTGATCGGATCTAAAGTCTTTCAAACGCTGTTCTGGTTTCAGCATTGAGTGGCGCTCGCGCGGCGCTGCGCTCTTCAATAACACATGAGAACCTTATCGACTCAACCTGCCCGCTCGGTGTCTGTGCGCGTCCACGAGCCTCTCACGCGTGTGTTTTCTTCTCTCATATTTGGGGCAAAACTGAAGCGGTAAAATAGTTTGTCACAGTCAAATCAAAGTGAACACTAAGCAGAGGTTCTGGGGTTTCATTAGATATTAAAACACGCCAAGAGGAAATGTTTATTTTGCCTCCATCAGCTCAAACCCAAGGCGAACATCAGCCACGGGGAAAAGCCGCCTGTGAATTTGACGGATTGTTTAAGTGTAAAAGTTGCTAAAAGCCCAAACGCGTCCTCTGTGTGTTCAGCAAACAGTCTGAAAGAGACTTTAATGAAATCCGCATCAGTGATGGCGTGAGGAGGCTTTCATACAGCTGTTGTTTTGGGCAGCTTGAAGCACACGAACATCATCCGGAGGATCCGAGCCTCTCTGTGACTCTCATGTCTGGCCAGCAGATGATCTGTCCTTATAATAACAATAATCATAATAATAAATACACACGATCACTCAAGTGTTAATGTTTTAACTAAATCATCATATTTGTTTCTCCTCATCTCTCATTCATCTCAGTTTTCGGCATGTGAATGAGGATTGTGTTAGAGCTCATCTGAATGAGTTGTTCATTTACAGCAAGGCATAGCAAGTGACTTAAATAACTTCTCCTCACTGTTTCTCAATTTCCCTTCTTGTTCTAGCTTATACTTATACGAATAAATGTGAACAATAAAGCACAAGTCACTCATTGTAATAGTGGTTAAATCAAAATATAACACAATCTAATTGATGATGTTTTTACACAGATGTTGTGGTTTTGTCAGAAGATAGTTATATTAGTTACAGAAGATATACGAGTGGTATAAAGAATGGCTGGATGATTTTCTATCGCTCACATTGCCAAAGAACTTTATTACTTCTTCAATTTTAATCATGAATTACTTTCACAATTACCATCCACACTCGGTGTCCACTCTGTTAGCTTTTCATATTTCAGGGTGAAACTAACAGAGTGGACTCCAAATCAACCGTGTCTGAGCAAAAACAAGCTAACATAAAAGGGTTATCTTTTTTTTTAATATACCTTAACAGGGGTGATGAACTAAGGTTGACCACATCAAATTTGAAAGATAAAATTGGTAAAAATAGAAGAGATGACAACTTTATGATATGATGCCATTTAAAGGAGTAGTTAACTTTAAAATGAAAATTACCTCATTATTTACACACCCTCAAGCCATAGGTGTAAATGACTTTTTTCTTTCTAATGAACACAATCAATGTTATATTAATAAATATCCTGATGCTTCCAAGCTTTATAAATGGCAGTGACCGGGTCCAATGGTCCTTCAGGTCTTACAAGCAGTTTATAGGCCACGCTCTATCATACATAAAGTTTTCAGAGCCAGTGGCGTAACTTAGTAATGATGGGCCCCAGTGCAGGTTATTACGACGGGCCCTCTGGTCATATATATATATATATATATATATATATATATATATATATATATATATATATATATATATATATATATATATATATATATATAAAGTATTGTTTTTTACAGTATTGTTTTTTTATATCTTATATTTTATTATATGTTATAAATTAATTTAAAATGTGTTAGAGCCTATCTTGGAAGTAAGTAAATTACAAAAACAGAATTAGCGCTGCTGGGTATCTGGGAGCAGAAAATGCAAACGGAGAGCCAGGACAGCCATCTATTGGCCAGGAATTAATGCTGACATTGACAGAATGGTGTCAACCTGTGATACCTGCTTAAGTCATCGAGCAAAGCAGCAAAAGAGCCAATGATCATCACTGACACGCCTAGTGAGCCGTGGCAGAAAATTGGAACAGATTTGTTTGTCTTAAATGGTAAGAACTATCTACTTGTTGTGGACTACCTGTCTAACTATCCAGAGATGGCTCTGCTTCCAAATACATCTACTGCCAGTGTAATCACACACATGAAGTCAATCTTTGCAAGGCATGGTATCCCTCAGGTTGTCTGCAGTGACAATGGACCGTGTTATAATAGCAAAGAATTCCAGGAATTTGCAGTGGAGTATGATTTCAAACATGTGTCATCGAGCCCGCTATATCCACAATCTAACGGGAAAGCGGAAAAGGGAGTACATATAGTCAAAATGCTACTGAAGAAAGCAGTGAGCAGCAAGTCTGACCCGTATCTAGCATTGTTGAATTACCGTGCTTCACCACTGGAACATGGTTTTCTCCAGCAGAGATGTTAATGGGAAGGAAATTGCGTACTACCCTGCCTTACCTGACACAACCAAAGGAAAACAAAGGTTTGAAAAAGAAACAAATGCAACTAAAAAAGAGACAGAAAATGAACTATGATAAGACCTCCAGGAGTCTTCAACCTCTTGCTACCAATGACACAGTAAGACTTGAGAATTGCAATACCTGGCATAGAAAAGCCACAGTCCTTGAGGAGGTTTATCCGAGATCGTACACTGTGAAAACAGAAGATGGTCAGATCCTGAGAAGAAATAGGAGAAGTTTGCTGAAAACACAAGAAACAGTGCCACAGAGTACATCACCTGAAGAATCGGAACCAACCAGTTATTGACAATAAAGAGGATGAAAAGGAGACACATTTACCTGAATTGCGAAGATCCAAACGCACAATCAAACCACCTGAGAGACTTGACCTGTAGAGGAAGAATTAGTAAAGTGGATAGACATTTAAGTATTTACTATGCAAAAAGAGAGTTTGACAGTTGGATGTTAATTAAGAGATTGTTTGTATAAAGAGCATAATGTTTAAGTTGTTATATAATACGTTGTCGTTAAGTGAGTGTGCAAGAATTAAATGCAGTAATGGTGAAACTTTAAATCTAAAAAAGAGGGGATGTCATGATAAGTATTTCATTATATGTGCATGTACCTAGTCTAACCACTAGAGGTCAGTAGTGAAGTATTTACCTGTATGCGTGGGTTCTAGATGAAGGAGAAACATAGTCATGTTGTTGTGAAGTTGCACCATGTGTGGACCGTTCTGCAAATAAAAGATGTTTGTTAGACACCGCTTGATTTAATGAATAACAAACATTACAAACTTCTCTGTAAAAATATCAGAAGCCGTTTAGAATATCAGCCATATATTTCAGTATGATTATACATAATTAAAATATATTAGTTCTGTTAAAAAGATAAAGGAAAAAACATTTGTTATTCATAATTGTATTATTTATTTGATAGAATATAATGTACGATTAGTGACTCTTTATGTGAGAGAGTATATGGCTCTTTGTGTGTGCCCGCATTCCCTGATCCATTTTAAGACCTGATGGAGGAGCAGGACCGGAGAAAAAGCATAAAGCAGATTGCTTGGCCAGCACATACTTGCTCTTTGAGAAATAAAAACAGGCAGTGACAGTTGTCAGAGGTCGACGTCTGCCTTCTCGAAAACATTCCATATCATTGGAACCGTCTGGGGATGGAGGGTCCATTCCCCTGCGGACACGAGCATGTCTGCTCCCTGGTTCAGTCAATTCCACCATGCAGTTGAAACCTAATTTGTATGAATTAAAATAACTTTTAACATTTTAAGACAGACGTGTTAAAATTCCACACCTTTGTTGTATTCTAACAAACTGACTCAATAATGCACAACATTGGAACATTTAAACAAAACAAAAAAGTAATTTTAATTAATAAAATTATACGTTTCAACCACTTGGTAGAATTGGCAGACTTTCCCTTGGGCATCAAGCGTCGTGACAGCGTATAAATATACAGCTATAGGTGATTTTGAATTTATATTTCATGTCATATACAATGGTTACACACTTAAAACTGACCGTAGTGTTTGTATCTTTGTAAGCCATTCTGCAAAACAATGTAATCTGAAACCTCATTTTTAGAATAAAGTAATAAGATCCCTTTCAAACTGATTTTGTACCAGGAATTCCCTCCTGCACAAAAGCCTCTTTACCACTAACATTTAATTTTCCCCCAATTTTAACTTTGTCCTTGTTTCTGTAAATCACTTTGAATTGCAATAAACAGTATCTTCTCTGAAATAAACATTCGAACGGGAATTTGACTATCAGCCAAAACTGACATCAATGCACTTATACAGCATTAAAACACCTTAGGACCTTAAATCGTGATGAAATGCCAATATCTTCTTTGCAGAACTTTCACATTTCTGATATTTATTCAGAACAGTATTAATATATAAAGAGATATAACCCATTAGAACCTGGACCAATATTTATCCTTATAGGAAAGTTAGGGAGAATATAAAACAGGCTTAATGGCCGCTTGTAATATTCTTCTGCAGCTGCTTTAGAAATACAACCCATCCCTGGGGAAAATTTGCAATCTGTTACATAAGCATTGATATTTGATTTTTTGTTGCTGTTGTTACATTAAGTATTTATCAGTTAAAGTTCCCGTTTTTCCTTCTCTGGATTATCAGGACTAATGAGACATGACTCTTTGTGCGAGGAGTGTGTGGCTCTTAAAAGAGCCGTTGGGTTTGTGGTTCGTCTTGATTTCAGGCGTTTAACCTCCGAAGCCGTACAGGGTGCGTCCCTGTCGCTTCAGCGCGTACACAACATCCATGGCGGTGACGGTCTTTCTCTTGGCGTGCTCGGTGTAGGTCACGGCATCGCGGATAACGTTCTCCAGAAACACCTTCAACACTCCGCGGGTCTCCTCGTAGATCAGACCGGAGATGCGCTTGACACCGCCGCGGCGAGCCAGACGACGAATGGCGGGCTTGGTGATTCCTGGATGTTATCGCGCAAAACTTTACGGTGACGCTTAGCGCCTCCTTTACCGAGCCCTTTACCGCCTTTGCCTCTTCCAGACATGATTAACTCAGATTATTTCAGTCAGTCGAAAATGACAATAACGAGTGAAGAATAAGCGTTGCAAGGAGGCCCTTTATATTGGCTTACAGGACCTGACAGAAACCACCACCGCGCAACAAGCTCCTCCCCTCGATATAGTTCAAGCACAAAACATGTGATTTAACCCTTAACCTGATCTCACGAGGCCTGTCCTTTGTTCATTATTAAAGACCAAGTTTTAATAGGTTAATTTAACGAAGATGATATTAGAAGAAGATAATGATATCAGGGACATCCTACCAGAAACGTACATTTCCACTTGTAAAAAATCTTGGGGGTAATTTTTTGTTTGTTAAATCTGAACATCGAGTCATGTGGAGGACATGTTAAACTGAGACATTACATATCATGCCACCTCAGCATGTTTATATCAATGAATAAAATACATTTTTATACGCATTACACCCCTGAAATGTCAGGCCCTGTCCCAGACAAATTTATGTTAGAATGGTTTCCTAATAATTTTAATTTATTTTTTTATGAACAGCATTTTCTTATTGGCCACATGTCCCTGATTGTATCTAACATGATTTATTAAATCCTATAAGAAATAGAAGCAACTTTTCGGTCAACTATACAAAAGTCACAGATTACCCGCCAGGCACTCATATAGTTATAAAATAACTACCTTTACATAGGAGATTTTTACTAAAACATAGTGAGGATATATACCACAGCGTTCATCTACACAGTTAAAGAGATTAATTCAACAGTATTTCCTCAAATAGTACATTTTTATATAATAATTTCCTGTGTGACAGGAATGAACGTGGCTTGACAGGACTGACTTCATAGATTTTGTTAATGCAGAAAAAGTTATGTTTTGTGTTCCTTGTTTAAGTTTTGATTAGCATTCCTATTTTAAATTATTATAATTTTAATGTTATATTAGACTATGGTAAAATTCAGCCATGGACTTATACTAAGGACCTAATTCATTATGACTGACAAATTATATAGTCCAAACATCTTTTTAATTCAATAAACTAATTGTATTTTATTTCAATATTTAACATTCAATTAAAACATTTATTAAATCAATAGGCATTTAACTGAATAGCACAGTGTAAAGTAACTGTGGTACCACATTGTCTTAAGGCTCAGTAATAACTGGTAATACTAATTATAATAATACATTATTAATTAGGAAATGACATGGTAATAACAGAAATTGCAAGTAGTTTTCCTATGTAATAATACAGATATTACAATGGTATCACCCAGTTATTACCAAGCTGTAATATGAAGTGGTACTGTGATGGTCGCCTTTCTAACCTTGAAGGCCCTGACCCTGGAACTGCTGCCTTTCTCTTAAGCCTAGATGTTTTCTGTTGCTCTCTCCATAATTTGTGCATATGTCTTTGGTCTCCAACCAACTCATGAATACTTTTCCTCTATCCTTTTTCTGCATCCATGTCTCCCTTTCTTCATCACTTTCAGGGTTGTGACAGGGCCTGATGGTCGGCCTTTTTAAACCGCTATTAATCATCCTGTCAGCGTGTTAGCATAAGAACTGTTAACATGCAAGCAAGGGATTTCATTAACCTTTTAGACATGTTTTGGACATGTTCGGGGGTGTTTTACAGGGAAAGGTCCTGACCATAGGCGTAGATTATGCGGGGACGTGTCCCCACTTTATATAAAATGTAAATTGCCCCCTCACTTTTGCATTCGGCAAATTGTGTTCAGTTGATGTTTTCACGAGGCAATGTGTATAAATCCAGATTTAAAAGTAAAAATTCAAAGAGACGATCTATCTACATACGTGTGCCTTTCAGGTTTCCATGGTAATCAGTCCTCACGTGTCACGGCCGCGACGCCCATGAAGCAACCCGCGCTGTAATCATCATTTTCATAGAGGTCGCGATGAGTTCAAAACGGCAAAAACGATTCACTCCTTTTTACTAAAAAAAGTCAAGCACAGTAAGTTGGCATGTATCCGAATTGTGTTGCACAACGATGAACAACTGCCCTTTTCTCTTGTTGAATAATTACGTTAGCAGGTTTTGCTGGAAATTGAAAATATTTGCTCTCCGCACAAACGTGCACTTATTTTCAGTGTATTTTCTTTTGTAACGTCTTTTATTTTCACATATATGTTATCAAAGCTCTTAAAATTAGAATATAGATGTGATGTTTAATGTTGAATTCAGTTTTTTTTTATTATATTTTATTTTATTTATAATTTGTATTATATTATACAATTCATTAGCAATGCAGTATTCAATTGTATGCATTAACGTTCTAACATAGGTCTTAATTTATAGTTTTCGCTTTTTATTGTTTAAAATGCAATTTTGAAAGTAATTTAACTTTCTTTCTGTGTTGTCAAGATTGAACAAGACACAGGCAGTTTAGGGTTATCAGGTCAGAAACAGGATGACACAAACAAAAGAAACGTCACAGGGGAGAACGAAGTGATAGAGTGGCTTTTAAAAAATGTTTTATATACATTGTACAATTGTTCTATACATCTATGCTTAATGTTCAACCAATATTTGTAGTACCATATAGACCAATCATAAAATTGTCATTAGGAAAATATAGGAAAGATAATTTAGGATACAAATGATTGGCTATTGTCTAGCAGTGTACATCATTTCTTCTGTATGTCATAATTCCTGTATGTACGTAGTTCAAACACTTCTTTATTGTCAATAGACAGAGCCAGAAGTTAATTCAAAGTTGAGAGAGGATGAGGCAGAAAGTTTTGAGGAGGCTTCAGAGGTGAGGAAAAACAAACGACTGGAATAAGATAATTAATGGAATAAGTTTAGTTTTTTTCCATTAAACAATCATTATGTGTTTTATGTCTACACTGCCTTGCATAAGCAAAACAAAGTAACTACTCCGTTTGTGAAAAGTTATTACTAAAGTTATAACTAAAATCAAGTCTCTTAGGATTTGGCTTAGATTTGGGAACCAAAAAATGGGTCTTTTGTTGTTGTGTACCTTTTATCGTATGCATTTGCAAACTGAATGGAATGTACAAAATATTTAGCAACAATGTCATTTAAATATTTCTGCTACTAATCAGACTAATTTGTAATTTTTTATAGACAGAACAGAGAGCATCAGACTTAGGGTTGACTGTTGTAGAAGGAGGCTTATTGCTTTAACATAAATAGCATATTAAGCCAATTAAGCAAAAAGATATAACATTAAAAATAAAACCAGTCAATTAGACGAAAGTCAGAAAAAACTGATATCGCTTGACATTCTGTCCCCCTCACTTTTGAAATGATGGCTACGCCCCTGGTCCTGACCATTTAGCTTGTCATCCTCAAACAAAAAAACATACAAAAACAAGCTTAAAATCATACAATTCAATTTGTGATCAGAATCAGCTTCTCCTCAGTCAAATTATGTCACTTCCTCTGAGTCAAATGATGTCACTTCCTCTGAGTCAAAACCTTAAAGGCACAGATTTTATGTGGAGTTTTATGAAAACGCAACAGGACTGAACGAAAACATGGGGACAGTTGTAAAATAGTATTTATTTGTAGAATTTATGATTAATTTTATGTTTTTAATCAATTGATGGGAATTATATCAACTTAAACTTTTAGTTTTTTTTAGCATAACAAAAGTATGAAAGCTGCAGCTCCAATTTGGCTGAGGACAAAGACAGGATTTGTATTTTTAAAGTGTTTTATAATAAAGAAAAAATGAAAATGAATGGGATATTCCTTTACAGAACAACTCACAGAAATCAACCATCAGTCAGTTTTAGACATGTTTGGATTAAATACTTGTTATGCGCTGTAAACAATTCAAGGAAGGATAATGTATGTTTCTGGCAGAATGTCCCATCATCTACGGTAAGGTGTTGTCTCCAGGCAACATAGTCAATTTTAGGTTATTTTTAATCAAATGAAACACCAATTTATTGGTCAACCCTATCTCAGGGAAGAAGAACTCAAATACTAATCAATGAAAGTGCAAATAATTGAGATGGATGTGATAACTTGATATGATTAATAACTTGATGTGATTAATAACTTGATGTGATAACTTAATATGATTAATAACTTGACATGATTAATAACTTGATGTGATAACTTCATATGATTAATAACTTGATATGATAACTTGATGTGATTAATAACTTGATATGATAACTTGATATGATTAATAACTTGATGTGATAACTTGATGTGATTAATAACTTGATGTGAATAATAACTAACCCTAACCCTAATGATGGTACAATCTTTCCTGAGAGCAACAGCTGAAATTGAAATGTTACTTTTTGTTGAATATGAAATGTGTAAAAAAAAAACTGGATAAATGTTTGTTCAGGTGTCTGGTGACAGAAATTGATGTTTTCAATATATTTTTTTTTTTTTAGAGACTAATGAAATCCGCATCAGTGAGGGCGTGGGGAGGCTTTCATACAGCTGTTGTTTTGGGCAGCTTGAAGCACACGAACATCATCCGGAGGATCCGAGCCTCTCTGTGACTCTCATGTCTGGCCAGCAGATGATCTGTCCTTATAATAACAATAATCATAATAATAAATACACATGATCACTCAAGTGTTAATGTTTTAACTAAATCGCCATATTTGTTCCTCCTCATCTCTCATTCATCTCAGTTCTTGGCATGTGAATGAGGATTGTGTTAGAGCTCATCTGAATGAGTTGCGCTTGTAGCTTATACTTTTCTGGACATTGTTTGAAACTTCGTATTGCTAGCATTTCTTTTAAGTTTTTTTTTTTTCTAAATTTCAAATTTAAGTTTCTGCTAAATTTGTAAATGCAAATAATGCATCATTGGTCACTCATTGTAATTTCTTTATATTTTGATTTAGCCACTATTATGAATGCTAATTCATAAAATAGTCATATTATTCATATTCTATGCTCGATATAGTTATTAGGGTTTGGTTTTTAAAGATTTAAAAACAATAAATAAAAACTTACTTTTGTTATTAGAAATTGGGCTCATGGCACACAATATTATATGAAACATCATTTTCCCCATGCTTCACTGCATAAGTGAGGAAGATTTTGAGCCTCACACATAAAACCGAACACACACATCTCTCTTTAACCCTGAACCAAAGCTGAGAGACTTCTCAGCCTAAAACAACACACTTTGGACATTGATGTGCTTAAATGGATATATATATATATTATTATTATATGTATTTTTTTGTTCTTGAAACTGATTGAACAATGATAGAGGTATTTTATTCGTAAACTCACAGTATTAGGGTTTCCAACTTGGCTCGGCTGGTCGTCTCATCACAGGTGTTGGGGCATCTGAAGTCTCCATGAGAGGCTGGATACAAACTGAGCTGAAACTATTTACCTCGGGACTAGTGTCCCGAGATAATAACAGAAAAGCAGATAGGAAATAATTAGCATAGCTGCTGTACAGAATATTAATGCTTTTGATCCGATTTAACTGTAGTATAAAAGTTAATTATAATGTGAATGCTTGGCTAAAGAGATGCGTCTTTAATCTAGTTTTAAACTGGGACAGCGAGTCTGAACCTCGAACAATATCAGGAAGACTATTCCAGAGTTTAGGAGCTAAATGTGAAAATGCCCTCCCTCCTTTAGTGGACTTAGATATCCTAGGAACGACCAGAAGCCTCGAGTTTAGTGATCTTAAAGAGCGCGATGGATTGTAGGGCGATAGAAGATCCGTTAAATACACTGGAGCTAAACCATTTAGGGCTTTATAGGTCAGTAGCAATACTTTGTATTTGATACGAAACTTAATAGGTAACCAGTGTAGAGATGATGAAATTGTTGTTATATGATCATATTTTCTTGACCTAGTAAGAACTCTAGCAGCTGCGTTTTGGACTAACTGTAGCTTGTTTATTGAGGATGCAGGACAACCAGCTAATAAAGCATTACAGTAATCTAGTCTCGAGGTCATGAATGCATGAACTAACTTTTCTGTATCAGAAATAGATAGCATGTTACGTAGCTTATGTTGGACTCGGCATCAATTCCTCGAGTCCGCGTGTTCGTTGAATGAGGAGAGCAGGAACAAAATATAGTTTAACTCTTTTAATGATTAAGTAAGTCAGATGAAGAAGCATTCAGAGCTCTGGGTCACAACTGTCCCTGATTTACACAATCCTATGCAAGGTTTGTCCAGGCAGTCTGTGACAAATTTGCCTTTCCCTGACCCAATATTTATACACAAAAAATACATAAGTTGTCTTTCTTTGGGAGATTTTCTGGTCAGCTGTGCTTCATTTGCAACATCACCCCTCCAATTTCCTGGACAAAAGACTACTTCTTTGTTAACAGACACAAAGGCACTCTGAAAGCATAGCAAAATGCATAGCAAAACACGGATCTGGATCTGTTATACCTACCACAACCTCTGGCTGTTGCTCTGGTGACTTTTATGTCCAACACATACAGTCTTAAAGCAAAATCATTTCATAAGCTAACATTATCTTAAATTTACTATTGTTAATGATTAATTTCTACAAGCGTTGTTAGCAATAATGCACAAACAAATATTTTATTCTCAACACTTAGCAATGTTTCTAAGGTGGAAAAATGCCGTTCTTGTAACATATGAAATATGATTTTCGAAAGACAAGTTGCGGTCTAATATGACACCCAGGTCTTTTACTGTAGTGGGTAAAGTGACAGGACGTCCTTCCAAGTTAAAGTTGTATTGTGAGAGGTTTTGTGGGCAGTTTTTTTGGACCAATAAGTAATACCTCTGTTTTATCTGAATTTAAAAGCAGAAAATTACACGTCATCCAGTATTTAATATCTTCAACACACGCTGTCAGTTTAGATAATTTAGCGTTTTCATCTGGTCGTGATGAAATATATAATTGAGTGTCATCAGCATAACAGTGGAAATTAATTCCATGTTTTCTTATAATATTACCAAGTGGCTGCATATATATTGAGAATAGCAGAGGGCCTAACACAGATCCTTGCGGCACCCCATAGTCTACTGACATTATCTTTGATTTTTCCCCATTTAGACAGACAAAATGGTAGCGGTCTGATAAGTACGATCTAAACCAGTTTAATGCCTTTCCCTGATAGATACAGTTTTTTTTAAGAAACTGTCCATATTAACAAATATTGCAGGCCAGTAATATGACCAGATCCAAATAGTCACCAACAGTCAAGCATCCATTATTTTTTAACCCTTGTGCATCCTTATGGAAATTTTTTGTCTTTTTCAGTTTTGTTTTTTGCTCATTTTAATGCTAAATGCTAGTGTTAATGCTAACTACATATTTTGACACAGGTGTGTATTTTATTGGAATTTTACTATTTCACTTGTACAATAATCTTTTAAGTGTCTCTTTAAAACCAAACTTAAAGGGACAGTTTAATTAGAGTTATATTAAAATATTTTTTCCATTTAAAAATAAACCTAAAATTATGACATATACACTAAATGACAAATAGTTTATAAGCCAGACCCACATCAAGATGTTGGGTCTGGAAACTCACCGTTGGCAGGACTCAATCCGAGGGGTGGGATAAATGGCTGTCTTTCAAATTCCCTCTGCACGCAATTGGATATCACCATGAGTGCCACAACCAACCAGAGCGAAGAAGAAGGTGAAGCCGAGCTGACTTTAGTTGATTTAGTTGACTTTTGCTGTATCCGGTCGGCAAAATTCTGAACACATCTTCTTTTCTTAAGAATGACTTCAGTGCCGTTCTTTGTTCTTTTCTCAAAGAAAAGCTTAACTCCAAGTCTTCCAGAGTCGCGGCCAAATCCGATTCAAAAGGCCGCTGTTCGTCAGCTTCTTTGGAAGCCAGGAAGCTGGATGGAGCCAGTGAAGAGGGTGGAGCCAGCAAAGTGGATGGAACCAGTGGACAGGGCGGAGCCAGGAAGCCGGATGGAGCCAGTGGAGAGGGTGAAGCCAGGAAGCTGGATGGAGCCAGTGAAGAGGGGGCAGCCAGGAAGCTGGATGGAGCCAGTGAAGAGGGGGCAGCAAGGAAGCCGGATGGAGCCAGTGGAGTGGGTGAAGCCAGGAAGCTGGATGGAGCCAGTGAAGAGGGGGTAGCCAGGAAGCGGGATGGAGCCAGTGAAGAGGGGGTAGCCAGGAAGCTGGATGGAGCCAGTGAAGAGGGGGCAGCCAGGAAGCCGGATGGAACCAGTGGAGTGGGTGAAGCCAGGAAGCTGGATGGAGCCAGTGAAGAGGGGGTAGCCAGGAAGCGGGATGGAGCCAGTGAAGAGGGGGTAGCCAGGAAGCTGGATGGAACCAGTGGAGAGGGTGAAGCCAGGAAGCTGGACGGAGCCAGTGAAGAGGGGGCAGCCAGGAAGCCGGATGGAACCAGTGGAGTGGGTGAAGCCAGGAAGCTGGATGGAGCCAGTGAAGAGGGGCAGCCAGGAAGCTGGATGGAGCCAGTGAAGAGGGGGCAGCAAGGAAGCCGGATGGAGCCAGTGGAGTGGGTGAAGCCAGGAAGCTGGATGGAGCCAGTGAAGAGGGGGTAGCCAGGAAGCGGGATGGAGCCAGTGAAGAGGGGGTAGCCAGGAAGCTGGATGGAGCCAGTGAAGAGGGGGCAGCCAGGAAGCCGGATGGAACCAGTGGAGTGGGTGAAGCCAGGAAGCTGGATGGAGCCAGTGAAGAGGGGGTAGCCAGGAAGCGGGATGGAGCCAGTGAAGAGGGGGTAGCCAGGAAGCTGGATGGAACCAGTGGAGAGGGTGAAGCCAGGAAGCTGGACGGAGCCAGTGAAGAGGGGGCAGCCAGGAAGCCGGATGGAACCAGTGGAGTGGGTGAAGCCAGGAAGCTGGATGGAGCCAGTGAAGAGGGGGCAGCCAGGAAGCCGGATGGAACCAGTGGAGTGGGTGAAGCCAGGAAGCGGGATGGAGCCAGTGAAGAGGGGGTAGCCAGGAAGCGGGATGGAGCCAGTGAAGAGAGTGGAGCCAGGAAGCTGGATGGAGCCAGTGAAGAGAGTGGAGCCAGGAAGCGGGATGGAGCCAGTGAAGAGGGGGTAGCCAGGAAGCCGGATGGAACCAGTGGAGTGGGTGAAGCCAGGAAGCGGGATGGAGCCAGTGAAGAGGGGGTAGCCAGGAAGCCGGATGGAACCAGTGGAGTGGGTGAAGCCAGGAAGCTGTGTGGTAGGAAGGAGATGGCTGTGGTGACGTGCAGATGGATGTTGTCTGGGTTGCTGGTGTGTCAATGGATGGAAGCCTGGTTTTGTGATGGTGTGGCTGGTGTTTCCTGTTGTGATGACTGGATATGGGTGGGAGGGGTTAAGTTCCTCTCTTCTTGAGGGAGTTGGTCTGGATTGAGTCTTGTCCAACCTATAAACGGACACGGAGAACACACAAATATAATTTATAATAAGCAATTAGGCAATAATGTTATAAATAAAGTGAAAATAAATGCAACCCCACATCAACCAAGACGGTACAAAAAGATGGACGTAGTGAATGTGATTTTACCCACAGGATTCTGAAAAGCATGGGGCAGAGGAGTCAAGGAAGAATGGAGAATGGGTTGGATATGTTTTCTTTCAACAGCTGTTAAGTATCGCCATTATTGTGTCACATTGTACAATAAAAAGTTACCACCGCTAACGATTCTAAATCCAATTTATTGAAGCACAGCCATGTAAAACTTAATAAAAAGAAACGCCGGTGCTGACCGGTAGGATGCTGCCAGTGATGCATGCACTGCCGGAGAGTAGCATTAAGCAAAGTTGAATCTTCTGCAAAAACACTGAATACTGCTCTTATAAATGCATGTGCAGAAAAAAAAAATCAGGGTTGACTTGCTGTTTTTAAATTTAGCCAGTGATGTTGGGAAACTTTATGTTTTGTAAAAAAAGCATACTCCATGCTGCTAGTTAAATTAGTTAAATAGCATTAGATAGCTATTAGTTGGGAGAGACTGTTTATTATTTTTAAATATGCATCGTTTCTTTGTATAGAATCACCAGGTCAGGGAGGCAGCAATGTGTAAAGTTTGGCTGATTGTTGACTCCTAATGTTAATTATTGTTTCAGTAAAGTGGATTCCTTTCTAAAATAAGCGGACTAAACAGGTTATCTGTCACTTTTTAGAAAGGGGCAGGGCGCAGGATAGTAAAAGCAATATAGTAACGTGACGAGTAACGTAACTAGTAACTTTTTATTCCCCGTAATAAGTAAAGTAATATTATAACTCTTACAGGAAGAGTAACAATTCCCTGAGTAACATCATGACGAGGCCGTGGAGCTCTGTGAGCTTTTTACACTATACTGGATCATTCTCGAGAGACTTGGCCCTCTTTTCTTTAACTTTTTCTCATCTACCTTTCTCCTAACGTTTACTGCTAGCCATTAATATTGGCTGTTCATTTTGCGTTATTATACCTTTTTTTTTTTTTTTTTGCCGACGGTCGGGCGGCGACACCTCGGTTGGGCGGCCGTTCTGGACTTTTCCAGAACGCACAGACTGTCAATCCGTCCCTGCAAACTGTCCCACTTCTCTGTGATCTTCTGAATCATATTTCATCATAATAGTCCTATTATTGTGAAAAAAGTAGCCTATAAAAATGTTAGGCGTCTCCTATTTAACATTTTCTAGTGACTGGTCACATCTAATTTTTTCAGTCAGCCATAATGAATTTCTGTGAATTGATACTACTTAATTCACAGAAATTAAATTTGGCCAACTAAAACATTTTGAATTAGAACATTTTAAATTAGAGACCTGCCATTTTTTTTATAGTGTAAGTACATTTCAATCTTCTAATTACTCACTGCATTTTACAAATATATGGAACCCACACACACACACAGATATAGGCTATAAATAATTTGCGATATACGATATGGAATCGACTTTTTTAACGATAGAACAAAACAGGCCTATGCGACAAAAGCGTTTTTTAGAGATGACCAAGTTACGCCTATTCATTTCGATCCCCAAAGTAATACCATCTATAGCTTTTAAATCTACTGTTTGTTTGTTTTTTGTCAACCTTTTACCATTCCTTGGACTATCGCAATAATATTGTATTGTTTGACTTCATTATCTGTAAGGGACACAGCTGCATCCGAAATCGTTACAACAGTAGACCTACATTCTATTTTTAAAGCAAATACAAAAAACAATAAAATAGTAGCCAAGGCTACAATATCAAAACTTGCATATAGCCTATTAAAATGTTATTTAAAAAACGAATAGGCCTAGTCTAAGACGAAGGATGACATAAAATAGCCTACCTGCATTATAACAAATAAATAAAAGATATTTGGAAATTCCCCTTTAAAATGAATGCTCAGTTTGTGGTTCACTATTATTTGATTTAAAACAGCAACAAAAAACGAAAAACCTCATTTTCTGTGCAATAATCTAAAGAAAAAAAATGAATAAACAAGCCGTCTTCTCTTTTCTCGTTATTCCATTTCAAGTAAGAAATGAAATGATCAGATGATACACAGACCATTTGGGCAGGACGCTCTTTTAAATTCAGGTATTCCCACATCTTTCAGAAAATCAAAAATGGAGACTAAAAGTACACTTGGAGACATCAGTGACTCTTATCAGTTAAATCTCAACTTTATTTATTTTTTTTCAGAAGGAGATAAAGATTTATTTTCCTTTTACTGCCACCTAGAGGAACCAAACAAACAAAAAAAAAACTTTCTGAAGGGACAAAGACCAAACAGGTCCAAGATTACAATTTTCAAATTTAAAAAAATAATTTAAAATATGACGTGTTTATTATAAAAATATGAATAAATATAACAGAATATTCAATATCTCACCAGTTTGTTAAAAATTGTGTTTCCTGTAAAATTAGACACATTTATTAATATACTCCAGTGTTCTCCAAATTCAGATGGATAATTTTCTCTTTCTAAAACGCATAATATGCAGCAGAACTGAACTGGTGGTTCACTACCAGAAACTAAATGTGAGAATATTAAATATTCTATGTTAATGAGTGCCTATTCTATGAGATAATTGTTTTTCTTTACAACAATTTACTAAAACAGGCCATCAACGGAACAAGAACTTTAAATTAATCTCATAAACAGTATAAGCTCTTTCACTGAGAAGATGGGTGGCTCTTAAAAGAGCCTTTGGGGTGGGTAAGGTCAGACCACAGCTCACTTTGAGCTGGTGTATTTGGTGACGGCCTTTGTGCCCTCGGACACAGCGTGTTTGGCCAGCTCTCCGGGCAGCAGCAGACGCACGGCGGTCTGGATCTCTCTGGAAGTGATGGTGGAGCGCTTGTTGTAGTGCGCCAGACGAGACGCCTCACCGCCGATGCGCTCGAAGATGTCATTGACGAAAGAGTTCATGATGCCCATGGCCTTAGAGGAGATGCCGGTGTCAGGATGAACTTGTTTCAGGACCTTGTACACATAGATAGCGTAGCTCTCCTTCCTGGACTTTCTACGCTTCTTTCCTCCTTTACCGGCGGTCTTGGTGACGGCCTTCTTGGAGCCCTTCTTAGGCGCGGACTTTGCTGGTTCAGGCATGTTGCTGATGACGAGTCAATGTGAGCTCAGGAGCGAGACAGAGGGATTTATTCACCGCCATATGCTAATTCACTAAGAGATTCGATAATCTTCTGATTGGCTGTTTTCAGAGGTTGAACCCATAAACTCGTGTTTCATTGGACAACTCAAAGCATCAGGAGAGGAATGAGGGCCAATCACAGATGGGCAAATATTAGCCCCGCCTACCGCTTTATGTTTGAAGGACAACCATAAGATTTCGTTTCCTTTGTTCCTTTCCCGCTTTTTACTTGAATAAAAGTTTGAAAAGACTAATATTCTGCAAAAATAGTGTAATCTGAAACCTCATTTTTAGAATAAAGTAATAAGATCCCTTTCAAACTGATTTTGTACCAGGAATTCCCTCCTGCACAAAAGCCTCTTTACCACTAACATTGAATTTTTCCCCAATTTTAACTTTGTCCTTGTTTCTGTAAATCACTTTGAATTGCAATAAACAGTATCTTCTCTGAAATAAACATTCGAACAGGAATTTGACTATCAGCCAAAACTGACATCAATGCACTTATACAGCATTAAAACACCTTAGGACCTTAAATTGTGATGAAATGCCAATATCTTCTTTGCAGAACTTTCACATTTCTGATATTTATTCAGAACAGTATTAATTATATAAAAAGATATAACCCATAAGAACCTGGACCAATAATTATCCTTATAGGAAAGTTAGGGAGAATATAAAACAGGCTTAATGGCCGCTTGTAATATTCTTCTGCAGCTGCTTTAGAAATAATCCATCCCTGGGGAAAATCTGCAATCTATTAATTTACATGCACATTTTTACTTGATTGTTTGTTGTTGTTACATTAAGTATTTATCAGTTAAAGTTCCCGTTTTTCCTTCTCTGGATTATCAGGACTGATGAGACATGACTCTTTATGCGAGGGAGTGTGTGGCTCTTAAAAGAGCCGTTGGGTTTGTGGTTCCTCTTGATTTCAGGCGTTTAACCTCCAAAGCCGTACAAGGTGCGTCCCTGTCGCTTCAGCGCGTACACAACATCCATGGCGGTGACGGTCTTTCTCTTGGCGTGCTCGGTGTAGGTCACGGCATCGCGGATAACGTTCTCCAGGAACACCTTCAACACTCCGCGGGTCTCCTCGTAGATCAGACCGGAGATGCGCTTGACACCACCACGGCGAGCCAGACGACGGATGGCGGGTTTGGTGATTCCCTGGATGTTATCGCGCAAAACCTTACGGTGACGCTTAGCGCCTCCTTTACCGAGCCCTTTTCCGCCTTTTCCTCTTCCAGACATGATTAACTCTGACTATTTCAGTAAAAAATTACAGTATCAAGTGAAGATTAAGCGCTGCAAGGAGGCACTTTATATTGGCTTACAGGACCTGACAGAAACCACCACCGCGCAACAAGCTCCTCCCCTCGATGTAGTTCAAGCACAAAACATGTGATTTAACCCTTAACCTGATCTCACGAGGCCTGTCCTTTGTTCATTATTAAAGACCAAGTTTTAATAGGTTAATTTAACGAAGATGATATTAGAAGAAGATAATGATATCAGGGACATCCTACCAGAAACGTACATTTCCAAAAATCTCGGGGGCAAATTTTTTGTTTGTTAAATCTGAACAGTCATGTGGAGGACATGTTAAACTGAGACATTACATATCATACCACCTCAGCATGTTTATATCAATGAATAAAATACATTTTTATACGCATTACACCCCTGAAATGTCAGGCCCTGTCCCAGACAAATTTATGTTAGAATGGTTTCCTAATAATTTTAATTTATTTTTTTATGAACAGCATTTTCTTATTGGCCACATGTCCCTGATTGTATCTAACATGATTTATTAAATCCTATAAGAAATAGAAGCAACTTTTCGGTCAACTATACAAAAGTCACAGATTACCCGAGCACTCATATAGTTATAAAATAACTACCTTTACATAGGAGATTTTTACTAAAACATAGTGAGGATATATACCACAGCGTTCATCTACACAGTTAAAGAGATTAATTCAACAGTATTTCCTCAAATAGTACATTTTTATATAATAATTTCCTGTGTGACAGGAATGAACGTGGCGTGACAGGACTGACTTTATGGATTTCGTTAATGCAGAAAAAGTTTCCTTATTTAAGTTTTGATTAGCATTCCTATTTTAAATTATTATAATTTTAATATTCATGGAATATTCGAGTATGGTAAAATTAGCCAAGGACTTATACTAAGGACCTAATTCATTATGATATAGTCCAAATGATATAGTCCAAACAGTCCAAACATCTTTTTAAATCAATAAACTAATTGTATTTTATTTCAATATTTAACATTTAATAAAAAAAAAATATTAATTTCAATAGGCATTTAACTGAATAGCACAGTGTAAAGTAACTGTGGTACCACATTGTCTTAAGGCCCAGTAATAACTGGTAATACTAATTATAATAATACATTATTAATTAGGAAATGACATGGTAATAACAGAAATTGCAAGTAGTTTTCCTATGTAATAATACAGATATTACAATGGTATCACCCAGTTATTACCAAGCTGTAATATGAAGTGGTACTGTGATGGTCTCGCCCTTTCTAACCTTGAAGGCCCTGACCCTGGAACTGCTGCCTTTCTCTTAAGCCTAGATGTTTTCTGTTGCTCTCTCCATAATTTGTGCATATGTCTTTGGTCTCGCTCAATCAACTCATGAATACTTTTCCTTCTTTCCTTTTTCTGCATCCATGTCTCCCTTTCTTCATCCCTTTCAGGGTTGTGACAGGGCCTGATGGTCGGCCTTTTTAAACCGCTATTAATCATCCTGTGTTAGCATAAGAACTGTTAACATGCAAGCACGGGATTTCATTAACCTTTTAGAAATTTTTTGGACATGTCCGGGTGTGTTTTACAGGGAAAGGTCCTGACCATTTAGCTTGTCCTCCTCAAACAAAAAAACATACAAAAACAAGCTTAAAATCATACAATTCAATTCGTGATCAGAGTCAGCTTCTCCTCAGTCAAATTATGTCACTTCCTCTGAGTCAAATGATGTCACTTCCTCTGAGTCAAAACCTTAAAGGCACAGATTTTATGTGGAGTTTTATGAAACGCAACAGGACTGACCGAAAACATGGGGACAGTTGTAAAATAGTATTTATTTGTATAATTTATGATTAATTTCATGTTTTTAATCAATTGATGGGAATGACAACTTAAACGTTTAGTTATTTTCATCACAAATGTTTTTAGCATAACAAAAGTATGAAAGCTGCAGCTCCAATTTGGCTGAGGACAAAGACAGGATTTGTATTTTTAAAGTGTTTTATAATAAAGAAAAAATGAAAATGAATGGGATATTCCTTTACAGAACAACTCACAGAAATCAACCATCATTCAGTTTTAGGATCCGTGTATCATCTGATCATTTCATTTCTTACTTGAAATGGAATAACGAGAAAAAATAAGACGGCTTGTTTATTCGTTTTTATCTTTAGATTATTGCACGGAAAATGAGATTTCGGCTAGATTTCTCGTTTTTTGTTGGTGGTTCACAAATCGGTTTATGGCTTTGATATTTCATTTGCACATGTTTTGATAGTTTGTTCTCCAATTTGAAATGTTATAAGCAGAAACGAAAAACGGCCCCTTCCTTTGTTTTTTCAAAAAACGAAAAAACAAGATTTCGGCTTGATTTTTCGTTTTTTGGTTCAGGGGTAAAACAACGTATTAATAACTTGAATATTTGTTTTTCACATGTGGGCGGTCATGAGATGCCCCTTTCCGCCGATTGGTCAAGCTAATCTGAGCGTGTGACGTCATCTGTCATTCCCCAGGCCAGCGCCTGTTCAACAGGCGACCGCTTCTTAAACTTTAGCCTACATGGCAGTTCCTAGATTGGGCTTTCTTCTGTGCAACTTAATGCGTTTCACAAAACAACATTATATCAGAAATATTAAATATTAATCTGCACCCAGCCTGTTTTATTTAGATGTGTGGATTTAAACCTGCTAGACAGCGAAGAGAAGATGCCAAAGTCGGCCTAAAGCACATGCTGTAAAGTCATACATTTTCTTTACAATACGCTCAGTTTTGGACAAGGGATGGTCATTGCAAATACTGTCAGTAGGTTGAATCCAAAAGCTCTAAACTAATTTTAGTTTTGTTAAGACAACATTAGTTATTAAAAAAGACTATAAAAAAAAAGTTCAATAAAAGTGCAATAAAGGGTTACACAAATAAAATGTTTAGAGCTACAGCTGCATCTGTCTCCGAGAAGAAAAAATATTAGAGATTTGATGTTTTTGATCGACTTGATGTTATTGAATTCTGAAACCCGAACAAATAACTTTTGGTTTGAATGATCTGAACGCATTCTCGGCCACGTCATACCGCGACTGACTGCATGTTCAAGGCTTACGGTTAAGAATGAGCGAACATTTTATTGTACCAATCTTTTTATGGATAGTAAAATGTTGCATATACAGGACAAATGAGCTGCCCTGTGTCCAAACCACATGAGCTCTGTCATAAAGGCAGTTTGTTTCAGTCCTGTCAGACAAACTGTCCCAATTCTCTGTGATCTTCTGATTCATATTTCATCATAATAGTCCTATTATTCTGAAAAAGTAGAATATACAAATGGTAGACTTCTCCCATTTAAAATGTTCTAAATTTTTCAGTTGGCCATATTGCATTGCAATACTAATTCACAGAAATTCAATTTGGCCAACTGAAAAATTTTGAATTAGAACATTTTAAATTAGAGACCTGCCATTTTTTATAGTGTAAGTACATTTCAATCTTCTAATTACTCACTGCATTTTACAAATATGTGGAACACACACACACACACACACACACACACACACACACACACACACACACACACACACACACACACACACACACACACACACACACACACACACACACACACACACACAGAGAGAGAGATATAGGCTATAAATAATTTGCGATATAGCCGAATCGGGACATTCATGTTTGACATCAGGGGCCATTTTTCGTTTCTGCTTATAACATTTCAAATTGGAGAACAAACTATTAAAACATGTGCAAATGAAATATCGAAGCCATAAACAGATTTATGAACCACCAACGAAAAACGAGAAATCTAGCCGAAATCTCATTTTTTCGTGCAATAATCTAAAGAAAAAAAACGAATAAACAAGCCGTCTTATCTTTTCTCGTTATTCCATTTCAAGTAAGAAATGAAATGATCAGATGATACACAGACGTTTTAGACATGTTTGGATTAAATACTTGTTATGCGCTGTAAAAAATTCAAAGAAGGATAATGTACGTTTCTGGCAGACTTGATATGATTAATAACTTGATATGATTAATAACTTGATGTGATTAATACCTTGATATGATAACTAGATATGATTAATAACTTGATGTGATAACTTGATATGATTAATACATTTATGATTAATAACTTTATATGATAACTTGATGTGATAACTTGATATGATTAATAACTTGATGTGATTAATAACTTGATGTGATAACTTGATATGATTAATAACTTGATGTGATTAATACCTTGATATGATAACTAGATATGATTAATAACTTGATGTGATAACTTGATATGATTAATACATTTATATGATTAATAACTTTATATGATAACTTGATGTGATAACTTGATATGATTAATAACTTTATATGATAACTTGATGTGATAACTTGATATGATTAATATCTTGATGTGATTAATAACTTTATATGATAACTTGATATGATTAATAACTTTATATGATAACTTGATGTGATAACTTCATATGATTAATAACTTTATATGATAACTTGATGTGATAACTTGATATGATTAATAACTTGATGTGATTAATAACTTGATGTGATTAATTAACTTGATGTGATAACTTGATGTGATTAATAACTTGATATGATAATTTGATATTATTAATAACTTGATATGATTAATAACTTGATGTGATAACTTGATATGAATAATAACTTTATATGATAACTTGATATGATTAATAACGTACTCGGTTACTTACGTAACCTCGGTTCCCTGAGATAAGGGAAGGAGTACTGCGTCGAAGACGCATTGGGAATAGTCTCCTATTCTCGAACACTGAAGCATTTATAAAATCACGCAGTGCTACTGCACAGTCAAAGCGGAGTGGAGGCTACTCGCGCGCTATTGGCTGGCCAGTGGTAACTGCATGAACCAATGGCAGAACAGCGTATCTGAGCGAACCTATGGGCGCCAAGCTCGCGAAACTGAACATAAGCCCGCGAACTGAGTGCAAAAGCCCGCGAAGGGTGCCCTTAAAATACGCTGTAATGCCCCAAAAACGCCAGGTTAATTCGACTGAAGCGAAGATCACCCGTTGTTTTAGCATCATTGCACGGCTGTCTACGCAGTACTCCTTCCCTTATCTCAGGGAACCGAGGTTACGTAAGTAACCGAGTACGTTCCCTTTCGAACGGTCCGTCGTACTGGCATTGGGAGCTTATATAATCCCGCCGTGCTATGAAGCACAATGATATGTACTCCCTCGGTTTGAGCATTATAAGGGGGCCCAAGACCAGAGTTATTGACACATCATGATATACGTATATATTTATATCTCCGTTTTCATACTGGGCTCGTAGAGGCCAGCAAGTAAAGTGGGAAAAATTCAGTCATGCATTGAGCATATGAAGACCCATATGCCTAACTAGTAAGGACGGGCTAAGCCGTTAATACTTATTATTATACAGCAAGAATCTGTGGTACTCAGGGACTTCCAGGCTGTAGAATCTGGTAAAAGTAGATGGTGAGGACCAGCCTGCCGATCTACAGATGTCACCAATAGAAACTCCACTAGACCATGCCCAGGAAGAGGCCATGCCTCTGGTGGAGTGAGCTTTGACACCTATGGGACATTGAAGGCCCCTAGTATCGTATGCTAACGCTATTGCGTCCACTAGCCATCTGGCTAGACTTTGCTTGGTGACCGGAAGTCCCTTAGTGCGGCCACCAAAGCTTACAAAGAGCTGCTCCGACTGCCTAAAGTGGGAGGACCGCTCAATATATGCTCTTAGCGCCCTAACTGGGCAGAGCAGGTGTAACTGTCTCTCATCCTCCGAGGGGGGAAGAGCAGAAAGAGTGATTACCTGTGCTTTAAATGGTGTTGAAAGCACCTTGGCAGAGGTGGGTAGTAACGAATTACATTTACTTCGTTACATTTACTTGAGTAATTTTTTTGGGTAACTAGTACTTTTAGAGTATATTTAAAGTTGGGTACTTTTACTCTTACTCGAGTAAATTTCTTGTGTAAAAACTGTACTTTTACTTCGTTACATTCGGTGGCGTTCCTCCGCTACTGTCAAATAATGACTTGTTCGTATGTCGCGAAATGTTGGAGAGGCGCGGCTTCGCGAGTCGTGGCTACGCATCACCCGCTTATAATTAGCGCGCGTTTAGTCGGAAGATGATGGCCGAGGCAGAGGAAGATGTGTGTGAGCTACGAGAGGCAGATCACCCGTGGCCTCAAGTTCAGTCTTCACAGAATAGTATTATAATGCGATGCATGCTGTGTGCACCGAAACGAACTGACATACCAGCAAGTCAGCATAAAATAATTCCAGCGCCAACCTGAAAAAACCTGTAACGGTAAGTGTCACACTGATGCCTATATTTGAACACTATTAGTGGTAATTTGGTAACGCTTTTCCCTTATTGTAATACTATTTCACACACCGTCCGAGTGTTTTCCTCATATGCGCTCTGTGCAAGCAATGACAGATCGTTCCCTCCAAACAACACACATCTACGAACAAACGTTCACATCTGCACATTTACAGTCCTTTTTTCACAAAACGAAGCAAATTGAATAGCCTAATGTGACGTCTTGCATTTATATACAAAATCCAGGCGGACACCTAGTCTGAAGTGTAGAAAATGCATACAAATAAAAAGGGGATTGTATTTTATTCCTACCTAAAGAATGCATTACTTATAAAGATATAAGAACAAAGTATTATTTAAAAAGAGCTCTGGTTAGCCCAGCACACTGTTTAACCATTAATCACACACAAACACACACACACACACACACACACACACACACACACACACACACACACACACACACATGTTGTGTTTCCATGTTTTATGGGGACATTCCATAGGCGTAATGCATTTTATACTGTACAAACCGTATTTTCTATCCCCCTACACTGCCCCTGCCCCTAAACCTACCCATCACAGGAGACATGCTGCATTTTTACTTTTTCAAAAAACATCACTTAGTGTGATTTATAAGATGTTTTCCTCATGGGGACCAAAAAAATGTCCCCACAAGGACAAAAATTTGGATATTGCCATCTTTGTGGGGACATTTTGTCCCCATACCGTAGGGATTACCAGTCCACACACACACACACACACACACACACACACATGTTGTGTTTCCATGTTTTATGGGGACATTCCATAGGCGTAATGCATTTTATACTGTACAAACCGTATTTTCTATTCCCCTACACTGCCCCTGCCCCTAAACCTACCCATCACAGGAGACATGCTGCATTTTTATATTTTCAAAAAACATCACTTAGTGTGATTTATAAGATGTTTTCCTCATGGGGACCAAAAAATGTCCCCACCAGGACAAAAATTTGGATATTGCCATCTTTGTGGGGACATTTTGTCCCCATACCGTAGGATTACCAGTCCACACACACACACACTCGTTGTGTTTCCATGTTTTATGGGGACATTCCATAGGTGTTATGGTTTTTACACCGTATAAACTGTATATTCTAATATTCTATCCCCCTACACTGCCCCTGCCCCTAAACCTACCCATCTCTCTCACACACACACACACACACACACACACACACACACACACACACACACACACACACACACACACACACACACACACACACACACACACACACACACACACACACACACACACACTGCCCCTGCCCCTGCCCCTGCCCCTAAACCTACCCATCACAGGAGACATGCTGCATTTTTACATTTTCAAAAAACATCACTTAGTGTGATTTATGACCTGTTTTCCTCATGGGGACCAAAAAATGTCCCCACAAGGACAAGGATTTTGGATATTGCCATCATTCCCCATACTGTAAGGATTACCAGTCCACACACACACAAACACACACACACACACACACATATATATATATATATATATATATATATATATATATATATATATATATATATATATATATATATATATATATATATATACATACATACAGGTCCTTCTAAAAAATGTGCATATTGTGATAAAAGTTCATTATTTTCCATAATGTAATGATAAAAATTTAACTTTCATATATTTTAGATTCATTGCACACCAACTGAAATATTTCAGGTCTTTTATTGTTTTAATACTGATGAATTTGGCATACAGCTCAAAACCACTGGTTTACTGACCATGGTATTACTGTGCTCAATTGGCCTGCCAACTCTCCTGACCTGAACCCCATAGAGAATCTGTGGGATATTGTGAAGAGAAAGTTGAGAGACGCAAGACCCAACACTCTGGATGAGCTTAAGGCCACTATCGAAGCATCCTGGGCCTCCATAACACCTCAGCAGTGCCACAGGCTGATCGCCTCCATGCCACGCCGCATTGAAGCAGTCATTTCTGCAAAAGGATTCCCCACCAAGTATTGAGTGCATAACTGAACATAATTATTTAAAGGTGGACTTTTTTTGTATTAAAAACACTTTTCTTTTATTGGTCGGATGAAATATACTATTTTTTTTTAGATAGAAATTTTGGGTTTTCATGAGCTGTATGCCAAAATCATCAGTATTAAAACAATAAAAGACCTGAAATATTTCAGTTGGTGTGCAATGAATCTAAAATATATGAAAGTTTAATTTTTATCATTACATTATGGAAAATAATGAACTTTATCACAATATGCTATTTTTTTAGAAGGACCTGTATATGTATGTATATATATATATATATATATATATATATATATATTTATATATATATATATATATATATATATATAATGTGTGTGTTTGTGTGTGATTAATGGTTAAACAGTGTGTGTGTGTGTGTGTGTGTGTGTGTGTGTGTATATGTCACTGACACGCTTAACTGACGCCAATGCTAATAGCAGGGTGGTTTTCAGTGAAAGCGGTTTCAGTTCGGCCGTCTGCATCGGTTGAAGGGAAGTCCTTTTAGTGCTCGTAAGACCAGTGAAAGATCCCAGGAAGGCACCGTAGGAGGCGAGGAGGTTAAGCCTCCTGACTCCCTTTAAGAATTTTATGACCATGTCGTGTCTGCCTACTGATTGGCCAGCTATAGGTGCATGAGATGCGGCAATAGCTGCTGTGTAGACTTTGAGTGTGGATGGGGTGCGTCCTGCATCCAACATCTCGTAGAAAAACAAGTATCTGTGATATCTCACATGACACTGGGTTATGGTTCCTGGCTGAACACCAGTCAGAGAACGCTGACCATTTAAGGGCATAGAGACGTCTAGTAGACGGAGCTCTAGCTTCACCAATAGTGTTCAGAACACTCACTGGGAGGTTCTCAAGCTCCCCTGAGGGAGCGCCCACAGTTTGGGGACGGGGTGCCATATTGTCCCGTTCGCCTGAGATAGGAAATCTTTTCTCAGTGGGACTGGCCAAGGGGCCGCTGACAGTAGCTGAATCAACTCGGGAAACCAGTGCTGGGTTCGCCAGAGTGGAGCCACAAGCAGGACTGTGTGCCTGCCTTCCCTTATCCTTTTAAGACCTGGGAAGGAGCAGAATCGGAAAAGCATAAAGCAGGCAGCTGGGCCAGTCGTGGGGCCAGCGCATCCTTGCTCTTTGAAAAATAAATTGGGCAGTGACAGTTGTCTTCGGAGGCGAAGAGGTCGACCTCTGCCTTCCCGAATATATCCCATATCATTTGAACCGTTTGGGAATGGAGGAACCATTCCCCCGGGGACACAAGGCCCCTGGAGAGCATGTCTGCTCCTGGTTCAGTCTGCCTGGCACATGCACTGCTTTTAGCGAGTGCATTCTGTCTTTCGCCCATAGGAGGAGATGTCTGACCTGTTGGTTGAGCCATCTCGACCTGAGCCCGCCTTGGCGATTTATGTAGGAGACCACTGTCGTGTTGTCCGTCTGGACTGGGGCGTGATGACCCAAAGGCGTGGTGAAAATGTCTCGAGGGCTAGTACTACTGCCAACATTTCTAGGCAGTTGATGTGCAACCGTGACTCCGTGTTTGACCACGAGCGGCGTTCACCCGCACAGAGCACCCAAACCCGTGTTGGAGGCATCTGTGGTGACCACCATCCGTCTGGAAACAAGCTCACTCCCGACTCGTGGAGGTGGGGTTTTGACCACGGGACCAGGGCTTTGATGCAGCCGTGGCCCACTTTGATCCAGAGCTGGCCTGAATGCCAAGCTTGGGGGGGAACCCGTGAATTCAGCCAGTACTGCAGGGCGCATGTGCAGCCTGCCGAGCGGAAGTACTGTGGAAGCTGATGCCATAAGGCCTAGCATTCTCTGAAAAATTCTCAGGGGTCTGCTGGTTCCCGTTTTGAATGAGTGTGCAAGCTGCTGTGTAGTCAGAGCACGTTCGTTTGACAGCCACGCCCTCATTTGGGTCGAGTCCAAAATCGTTCCCAGGAAGGAGATTCTCTGCCTGGGAAGCAATGAGCTCTTGGCTGTATTTATTCTGAGACCCAGGCATTCTAGGTGGCTGAGTAGCACAGATTTGTGAGATTGTAGTTCTTCCTCTGACTGGGCCAGTATGAGCCAGTCGTCGAGGTAGTTCAAAATGCGCATTCCCATTTGTCTTAAAGGGGAGAGAGCTACATCCATACACTTTGTGAAAGTGCGGGGCGCCAGGGACAGGCCAAATGGAAGGACTGTGTACTGGTAGGCCTTCCGTCGAACGCAAATCTCAGAAGCGGTCTGTGACGTGGGATAATTTGGATATGAAAGTAGGCATCTTTCAGATCTACTGAGAAAAACCAATCCATCGGGCGGATTTGCGCAATGATTTGTTTTAATGTTAACATTCTGAAAGGCCGTTTGACGCCAACGGAGCCCGACCATTCCTCGGCATCGGAGGCGACGAGGGACACGGAGTCATCGTGTGGACCGTCCTCTTCATTGCCGCCGAATGAGACCAGTTCCTCGCCGTTGAGCGAAGGAAGCAGGTCTGATCGAGAGAACGTCACTGGGGAAACGTCTCTCTGAGGCGAAGAGGCAGGCACGCGCGGGCACTGGGCGGCGTGAGCTCGCCCGCCTCAGGATATTCAGCCCTCTGGCTCCGCCGCTTTTTCGCCGGGGTTGGACGGAAAGAGAGTGGGAGAAGCGCGAGGTCGCTCTCTGAAAAGAAGGCGATCGCGAGCGGAGGGAGGAGATGGGTATGCTCGCAAAGAGAACAGCCGGACCCAGAGAGAGCAGTGTCGGCATGGGCCTTGCCCAGACAGGTAATACACTGGTCATGGGCATCCTCCTTATGCAGGGTTGTTCTGCACCTTACACACAATTGTGTCATGTTCTTATTGTACTTAAGGATACACAGAAGTGTTTCACCGGCGAGCGCAGGGGAGAAGGCGACAGCTCGCAGATAGCTGGATGGCGCTGATGACAGACCGACTCGCAGGGGTCCGGGCTGGCTAGCTCGATTCCACTGACAGCTCGTCTCTCGCGGTGAAGGTATGCTTGTATTCAATGAATATTGGTATCAGCGAAGAGTCTTCGCTGAAGGAGAAAAATCTGACGTTTTTGGGGCATTACAGCGTATTTTAAGGGCACCCTTCGCGGGCTTTTGCACTCAGTTCGCGGGCTTATGTTCAGTTTCGCGAGCTTGGCGCCCATAGGTTCGCTCAGATACGCTGTTCTGCCATTGGTTCATGCAGTTACCACTGGCCAGCCAATAGCGCGAGTAGCCTCCACTCCGCTTTGACTGTGCAGTAGCACTGCGTGATTTTATAAATGCTTCAGTATTCGAGAATAGGAGACTATTCCCAATGCGTCTTGGCGCGAGTCGACTGACCGTTCGAAAGGGAACTTTATATGATAACTTGATATGATTAATAACATGATGTGATAATTTGATATGATTAATAACTTGATATGATTAATAACTTTATATGATAACTTGATGTGATAACTTGAAATGATTAATAACTTGATGTGATAACTTGATATGATTAATAACTTGATATGATAACTTGATATGATTAATAACTTTATATGATAACTTGATGTGATAACATGATATGATTAATAACTTGATGTGATAACTTGATATGATTAATAACTTTATATGATAACTTGATATGATTAATAACTTTATATGATAACATGATATGATTAATAACTTTATATGATTGATATGATTAATAACTTGATGTGATAACTTGATATGATTAATAACTTTATATGATAACTTGATATGATTAATAACTTTATATGATAACTTGATATGATTAATAACTAGATGTGATAACTTGATATGATTAATAACTTGATATGATAACTTGATGTGATAACTTGATATGATTAATAACTAACACTAACGATGGTACAATCTTTCCTGAGAGCAACAGCTGAAATGTTACTTTTTGTTGAATATAAAATGTGTAAAAAAAATAAATAAATCTGGATAAATGTTTGTTCAGGTGTCTGGTGACAGAAATTGATGTTTTCAATATTTAATTTTTTTCTACATGAAAATGTAACAATGTTGCCTTGAGGCAGTTTTGTTATAGTGTCCCAAGCAGGAAAAACACCAAATATTGTTTTCCTCATTGAAATCATATTGCGTACCATAGAGTTAAGGCCTGCTCTTTTAATTATCAGTCAAATATATTGTTTATTTCTGAATAACAAGGAAATTAATAGAAAATATTGTCATACAGCAGCTGTGCACCATAAAGGGTTAAGTTAAAATATATTTTTAGTCTGCAATTAAACACTAACTTCCTGTGAACAATTCATTATACTAAATAAAATCAAGAACACAAACTTCATATATTCTGTAATAAACTACTTATGATTTAGAGAATGATACGTAAATAATATTAATGTAACAAACAAAGAAACATATTTAGCGTTTAAATGGAAAGTAACTCATTCAGTGCAGTTTTGGTGGCTCTTAAAAGAGCCTTTGTGGTTTGATGCGGGGTTTATGCGCGCTCTCCGCGGATGCGGCGGGCCAGCTGAATGTCTTTGGGCATGATGGTGACTCTCTTGGCGTGAATGGCGCACAGGTTGGTGTCCTCAAACAGGCCGACCAAATATGCCTCGCTGGCCTCCTGCAGGGCCATGACAGCGGAGCTCTGGAAGCGCAGATCAGTCTTGAAGTCCTGAGCGATTTCTCTCACCAGCCGCTGGAAGGGCAGTTTGCGGATCAGCAGCTCGGTGGACTTCTGATAACGGCGGATCTCTCGCAGAGCCACGGTACCGGGCCTGTAGCGGTGAGGCTTCTTGACGCCGCCGGTGGCCGGAGCGCTCTTACGGGCGGCTTTAGTAGCGAGCTGCTTCCTCGGGGCTTTACCACCGGTGGATTTACGAGCGGTCTGCTTGGTTCTTGCCATTGCTGCAGTTGCTTCTCTCTGTCCTGCTGGAGCTGGAAATACTGCTTTATGTTACACGCCTGCTTTTATAGCATTGGACGGCCACGCGCTCACAGTGACGCGAGGGTGCCGAGGATTGTGATTGGCTAAACTGTGACGTATGTGAATGAGTGCTAGCCAATCATTGCGCGTTTCCTCTTTTCAAACACGCGGAGGGTTTCCCGCTCGAGCTGCTTTGTTGACTTAACGTTACATCAGACAAAGAGACACCTCCTTATACTCGCATTGTTGTTCTGAAATACTGGCCTTAATTCCCAGTGGTTGTGCAGATCTCGGATTAGGACTCAATCATATTACAGTCTGTATAAAGCACCGCAGCCAGAAGAGACACACCAGGGTTGCCATCCGCCCTGTAAGAGATCATTTTCTGTAGAGCAGCCGCTACTAAAGACCAAAAGACCCAGAGTATCATTGATCAATTTATTATCCTGAAGCTGACATGCATATTGATTTTCAGATAATCTATTATACTAATTCAATAGATTACCGAAGTTTAATAGACATAACTAGATTTTAACATTAGAATAGGTTGTGCGGCAAACAGACATAATAGGAGATCGACATCTCCTATTATGTCTATTTTAAGCATACAGACCTTATAACTCTAGTGACTGTCGACACAAAGCAATGATGCAGATCACAGCTTTTATTGGTTATTTCTCTTTTCAAACAGATGTATTTGAGGAATTGATACAAACTCACTCTTTATCAGACAAAAGTGGGTGGCTCTTAAAAGAGCCTTTGGGTTTAATTAGAATCCCTTTACTTGGATTTGGCGGGCTTCTCGGTCTTCTTGGGCAGCAGCACCGCCTGGATGTTGGGCAGCACGCCGCCCTGAGCGATGGTCACTCCGCCCAGGAGTTTGTTCAGCTCCTCGTCGTTGCGCACCGCCAGCTGCAGGTGACGGGGGATGATGCGGGTCTTCTTGTTGTCCCGAGCGGCGTTTCCAGCCAGCTCCAGGATCTCAGCGGTGAGATACTCGAGCACAGCGGCCAGATAAACCGGAGCACCGGCACCGACGCGCTGAGCGTAGTTGCCTTTGCGGAGAAGCCTGTGAACACGGCCGACGGGAACTGCAGTCCCGCCCTGGAGGAGCGAGTCTTGGCCTTTGCTCGGGCTTTGCCGCCGGTTTTACCTCTTCCACTCATTGTTAATATCTCGGAGTTATCCTGACACAATTGAAAAACGAAGAGAATTAAAGTCCGAATCTCCTCACACTGTCTTTATAGAGAGTGCCAGTCGCTCATTGGTTTAGAGTCTGGAGAGATTTCAACCAATCACTGAACTTCCCTCCAAAACACAACCCCTTTTCTGGCAGGAATATTTATGCACACGTATTTGTGACTAATAAGATTAAAAATTTATTAAACTACTGAAATATTTGATAGAAAGAATATAAATGCATTACAGATGGTAAGGGAATTATATCCTTTAATATTGATGTAACAATGTGGGTTTTTCTGTGTGCAGTTATGTGTAAACTAATTTTAACTGAAATGGTGAAACAAATATTTAAACAAGCTTTTCAAAATCATTTACTTCACTATCAGTGTTACTGGGGTTTGACATGCACACTTTAACATGGAAAATGGATATTAATCGCCGTCTCTACCAAAAGTGCTACACCTGTCACACACTGTATATTCTGGGCACATTGATCTACTGATGCTGTAGTTGTTGTTCCTTTTGTAATATTGTGGTTTTATCACTGCCTTTACTGTGTGCGGGGTTTGTAGTAGTTTGTGTCGAGTGAATATATTCTGGTACTGAGTTGCACAACATCCCACTTGGATCGATCAGTCTGAACCCTCATAAGCATTTTGCCCATTTTAATCAATTGTTTAAAAAATGGCTTAACTTTACTCGGCTTGAGTGATTCAAGGCTTGGTGTTTCATTTATATATAAAAATAAGTACTTTATATCGTTTGTTTAGATTGCGGGATTATTAGTGGTCAAAAAGTCACATCTTAACTGTTTCTTCTTAATGAGCAGAAATTATTAAAATACAGGAGTTTTGCTCTATTTTCAGAATAAGTGGTTGGCTCTTAAAAGAGCCGTTGAGGAACAAACATTATTTGTTTGTAGTATTAAGACTTTACTTCTTTTTGGGCGCTGCCTTTTTAGGCTTGGCGGCTTTAGGCTTTGCCGTCTTGGGTTTTGCTGCCTTGGCTTTTTTGGGGCTCTTGGCTGCTTTCTTGGCGGCTGCTGGCTTCTTTGCCTTCTTGGGGCTCTTCGTCGCCTTCTTAGCGGCTGTGGCGGCGGGTTTCTTGGCCTTCTTGGGAGATTTCTTGGCGGCTTTGGGCTTCTTTGCCGCTGCGCTCTTGGGCTTCTTGGCGGCAGCGGGTTTCTTGGCCGCGGGCTTCTTCGCTTTAGGAGCCGCTTTCTTGGTCGCGGGCTTCTTCTTGGTCTCGGCTTGCTGCTTGTTGAGCTTGAATGAGCCCGATGCGCCGGTCCCTTTGACCTGCACCAGAGTGCCTTTAGTCACCAGGCTCTTGATGGCGATCTTGACGCGGGAGTTGTTCTTCTCCACGTCGTAGCCGCTGGCGGAGAGCTTTCTTCAGGGCGGCGAGGACACGCCGCTCCTCTCCTGGATGCGGACACAGCTTTGACGATGAGCTCACCGACGCCTGGACCTGCTTTCTTGGCTTTCGCAGCGGACTTCTTCTTGGGCGCTTTGGCCGGGGCGGCAGCAGCCGGAGCTGGAGCGGATTCTGCCATTTCTCTGTTTAAATCTAAAGTCTTTCAAACGCTGTTCTGGTTTCAGCAATGAGTGGCGCTCGCGCGGCGCTGCGCTCTTCAATAACACATGAGAACCTTATAGACTCAACCTGCCCGCTCGGTGTCTGTGCGCGTCCACGAGCCTCTCACGCGTGTGTTTTCTTCTCTCACATTTGGAGCAAAACTGAAGCGGTAAAATAGTTTGTCACAGTCAAATCAAAGTGAACACCAAGCAGAGGTTCTGAGCTTCCATTAGAGACTAAAACACGCCAAGAGGAAATGTTTATTTTGCCTCCATCAGCTCAAACCCAAGGCGAGCATCAGCCAAGGAAAAGCCGCGTGTGAATTTGACGGATTGTTTAAGTGTAAAAGTTGCTAAAAGCCCAAACGCGTCCTCTGTGTGTTCAGCAAACAGTCTGAAAGAGACTTTAATGAAATCCGCATCAGTGAGGGCGTGAGGAGGCTTTCATACAGCTGTTGTTTTGGGCAGCTTGAAGCACACGAACATCATCCGGAGGATCCGAGCCTCTCTGTGACTCTCATGTCTGGCCAGCAGATGATCTGTCCTTATAATAACAATAATCATAATAATAAATACACATGATCACTCAGGTGTTAATGTTTTAACTAAATCATCATATTTGTTTCTCCTCATCTCTCATTCATCTCAGTTTTCGGCGTGTGAATGAGGATTGTGTTAGAGCTCATCTGAATGAGTTGTTCATTTACAGCAAGGCATAGCAAGTGACTTAAATAACTTCTCATCACTGTTTCTTATTTCCCTTCTTGTTCTAGCTTTTTTTTTCAGATACAAATGCCTGCAAGGTCATGTTGTTTCCTTTTAAAGTACTGCATTATTGATACGCCAGTTAATTTTTAATGGCACTGGATTATTACTGGATACATTAAAAAATAAGACTAAAAAAGTATGTTTTTTGCTGATTTCATCACATTATTGTAAAACAAAGTGATAATAGGGCCAATTTTTTTTGCACACATCATCATGAAAGGTTTATCTATACATACACATTCACTTTATATTAATACAGTTTATTCTGTTGTCAGGCTGCAGATAAATGAAGACCATGTCCCCCATGTCATTATTCTAATAAACTCTCTTTTAGACTGAACTTATGTCAAGTTCATTTGTAGTTTTGTCTGTCTGTAGTTTTATCAATATATCTACCTATCGTATCTATACTTGTGTTTTATTGCAGTTTATAATAAACTTACACTGCTGCATCTGACAAGGTTCAATCTTTAATGGCTAGAGGTTTATCGTTTTGTAAATGCAATAACACCATAGACTGGAGATTCCTTGTTATGCCACCAGTCACAGTTGTGACCAAACATGAAATCTATATTTTCCATTGATTCTCAAAAATACTTTAATTTATTTAACTGACAGTTTAATGTTTTTACAAAGGGCAAATAAATGCATGCCATCTCCGGAAAAAGGTTGGGATTATTAATCTCAAACATAAGCTCTTTAACTGAGAAGATGAGTGGCTCTTAAAGAGCCTTTGGGGTGGGTAAGGTCAGACCACAGCTCACTTTGAGCTGGTGTATTTGGTGACGGCCTTTGTGCCCTCGGACACAGCGTGTTTGGCCAGCTCTCCGGGCAGCAGCAGACGCACGGCGGTCTGGATCTCTCTGGAAGTGATGGTGGAGCGCTTGTTGTAGTGCGCCAGACGAGACGCCTCACCGGCGATGCGCTCGAAGATGTCGTTGACGAAAGAGTTCATGATGCCCATGGCCTTGGAGGAGATGCCGGTGTCAGGATGAACCTGCTTCAGGACCTTGTACACATAGATAGCGTAGCTCTCCTTCCTGGACTTTCTGCGCTTCTTTCCTCCTTTACCGGCGGTCTTGGTGACGGCCTTCTTGGAGCCCTTCTTAGGCGCGGACTTTGCTGGTTCAGGCATGATGCTGATGACGAGTCAATGTGAGCTCAGGAGCGAGACAGAGGGATTTATTCACCGCCATATGCTAATTTACTAAGAGACACGGGATTGTTCTGATTGGCTGTTTTCATAGGCCGAACCCATAAACTCGTGTTTCATTGGACAACTCAATGCATCGCGAGAGGAACAAGGGCCAATCACAGATGGGCAAATATTCGCCCTACCGCTTTATGTTTGAAGGACAACCACAAGATTTCGTTTCCTTTGTTCTTTTCCCGCTTTTTTGCTTTTATGAAAGTTTGAAGACTAATATTCTGCAAAATAGTGTAATCTGAAAACTAATCTTAAAAATGAACTAAATCCCTTTAAAATAGTTTTTATACAAGAATTTCCCCTCCTGCACAAAATGTTTTTTTTTTTTTTTGCGTTTCAAAACATTTCACTTTTTTCATTGTTTTAACTTTTCTTGTTCTGTAAGTTACTTTAAATAACAATAGTTAACTTCTCTGTAAAAAATATCAGAAGCCGTTTAGAATATCAGCCATACGCATATTTCAGTATGATTATACATAATTAAAATATATTAGTTCTGTTAAAAAGATAAAGGAAAAAACATTTGTTATTCATAATTGTATTATTTATTTGATAGAATATAATGTACGATTAGTGACTCTTTATGTGAGAGAGTATATGGCTCTTTGTGTGTGCCCGCATTCCTGATCCATTTTAAGACCTGATGGAGGAGCAGGACCGGAGAAAAAGCATAAAGCAGATTGCTTGGCCAGCACATACTTGCTCTTTGAGAAATAAAAACAGGCAGTGACAGTTGTCAGAGGTCGACGTCTGCCTTCTCGAAAACATTCCATATCATTGGAACCGTCTGGGGATGGAGGGTCCATTCCCCTGCGGACACAAGAGCATGTCTGCTCCCTGGTTCAGTCAATTCCACCATGCAGTTGAAACCTAATTTGTATGAATTAAAATAACTTTTAACATTTTAAGACAGACGTGTTAAAATTCCACACCTTTGTTGTATTCTAACAAACTGACTCAATAATGCACAACATTGGAACATTTAAACAAAACAAAAAAGTAATTTTAATTATTAAAATTATACGTTTCAACCACTTGGTAGAATTGGCAGACTTTCCCTTGGGCATCAAGCGTCGTGACAGCGTATAAATATACAGCTATAGGTGATTTTGAATTTATATTTCATGTCATATACAATGGTTACACACTTAAAACTGACCGTAGTGTTTGTATCTTTGTAAGCCATTCTGCAAAACAATGTAATCTGAAACCTCATTTTTAGAATAAAGTAATAAGACCCCTTTCAAACTGATTTTGTATTAGGAATTCCCTCCTGCACAAAAGCCTCTTTACCACTAACATTTAATTTTCCCCCAATTTTAACTTTGTCCTTGTTTCTGTAAATCACTTTGAATTGCAATAAACAGTATCTTCTCTGAAATAAACATTCGAACGGGAATTTGACTATCAGCCAAAAACTGACATCAATGCACTTATACAGCATTAAAACACCTTAGGACCTTAAATTGTGATGAAATGCCAATATCTTCTTTGCAGAACTTTCACATTTCTGATATTTATTCAGAACAGTATTAATTATATAAAAAGATATAACCCATAAGAACCTGGACCAATATTTATCCTTATAGGAAAGTTAGGGAGAATATAAAACAGGCTTAATGGCCGCTTGTAATATTCTTCTGCAGCTGCTTTAGAAATACAACCCATCCCTGGGGAAAATTTGCAATTTATTAATTTACATGCACATTTTTACTTGATTGTTTGTTGTTGATACATTAAGTATTTATCAGTTAAAGTTCCCGTTTTTCCTTCTCTGGATTATCAGGACTGATGAGACATGACTCTTTATGCGAGGGAGTGTGTGGCTCTTAAAAGAGCCGTTTGGTTTGTGGTTCGTCTTGATTTCAGGCGTTTAACCTCCGAAGCCGTACAGGGTGCGTCCCTGTCGCTTCAGCGCGTACACAACATCCATGGCGGTGACGGTCTTTCTCTTGGCGTGCTCGGTGTAGGTCACGGCATCGCGGATAACGTTCTCCAGAAACACCTTCAACACTCCGCGGGTCTCCTCGTAGATCAGACCGGAGATGCGCTTGACACCGCCGCGGCGAGCCAGACGACGGATGGCGGGTTTGGTGATTCCCTGGATGTTATCGCGCAAAACTTTACGGTGACGCTTAGCGCCTCCTTTACCGAGCCCTTTACCGCCTTTGCCTCTTCCAGACATGATTAACTCAGACTATTTCAGTCAGTCGAAAATGACCATAACGAGAGAAAAATAAAGCGCTGCAAGGAGGCACTTTATATTGGCTTACAGGACCTGACAGAAACCACCACCGCGCAACAAGCTCCTCCCCTCGATATAGTTCAAGCACAAAACATGTGATTTAACCCTTAACCTGATCTCACGAGGCCTGTCCTTTGTTCATTATTAAAGACCAAGTTTTAATAGGTTAATTTAACGAAGATGATATTAGAAGAAGATAACGATATCATCCTACCAGAAACGTACATTTCCAAAAATCTCGGGGGCAAATGTTTTGTTTGTTAAATCTGAACATCGAGTCATGTGGAGGACATGTTAAACTGAGACATTACATATCATGCCACCTCAGCATGTTTTTATCAATGAATAAAATACATTTTTATACGCATTACACCCCTGAAATGTTAGGCCCTGTCCCAGACAAATTTATGTTAGAATGGTTTCCTAATAATTTTAATTTATTTTTTTATGAATAGCATTTTCTTATTGGCCACATGTCCCTGATTGTATCTAACATGATTTATTAAATCCTATAAAAAATAGAAGCAACTTTTCGGTCAACTATACAAAAGTCACAGATTACCCGCCAGGCACTCATATAGTTATAAAATAACTACCTTTACATAGGAGATTTTTACTAAAACATAGTGAGGATATATACCACAGCGTTCATCTACACAGTTAAAGAGATTAATTCATCAGTATTTCCTCAAATAGTACATTTTTATATAATAATTTCCTGTGTGACAGGAATGAACGTGGCGTGACAGGACTGACTTTATGGATTTCGTTAATGCAGAAAAAGTTTCCTTATTTAAGTTTTGATTAGCATTCCTATTTTAAATTATTATAATTTTAATATTCATGGAATATTCGACTATGGTAAAATTTAGCCAAGGACTTATACTAAGGACCTAATTCATTATGATATGGTCCAAATGATATAGTCCAAACAGTCCAAACATCTTTTAAATCAATAAACTAATTGTATTTTATTTCAATATTTAACATTTAATAAAAAAAAAATATTAATTTCAATAAGCATTTAACTGAATAGCACAATGTAAAGTAACTGTGGTACCACATTGTCTTAAGGCTCAGTAATAACTGGTAATACTAATTATAATATCTACATTATTAATTAGGAAATGACATGGTAATAACAGAAATTGCAAGTAGTTTTCCTATGTAATAATACAGATATTACAATGGTATCACCCAGTTATTACCAAGCTGTAATATGAAGTGGTACTGTGATGGTCTCGCCCTTTCTAACCTTGAAGGCCCTGACCCTGGAACTGCTGCCTTTCTCTTAAGCCTAGATGTTTTCTGTTGCTCTCTCCATAATTTGTGCATATGTCTTTGGTCTCGCTCAATCAACTCATGAATACTTTTCCTTCTTTCCTTTTTCTGCATCCATGTCTCCCTTTCTTCATCACTTTCAGGGTTGTGACAGGGCCTGATGGTCGGCCTTTTTAAACCGCTATTAATCATCCTGTCAGCGTGTTAGCATAAGAACTGTTAACATGCAAGCACGGGATTTCATTAACCTTTTAGAAATTTTTTGGACATGTCCGGGTGTGTTTTACAGGGAAAGGTCCTGACCATTTAGCTTGTCCTCCTCAAACAAAAAAACATACAAAAACAAGCTTAAAATCATACAATTCAATTCGTGATCAGAGTCAGCTTCTCCTCAGTCAAATGATGTCACTTCCTCTGAGTCAAATGATGTCACTTCCTCTGAGTCAAAACCTTAAAGGCACAGATTTTATGTGGAGTTTTATGAAAACGCAACAGGACTGACCGAAAACATGGGGACAGTTGTAAAATAGTATTTATTTGTATAATTTATGATTAATTTCATGTTTTTAATCAATTGATGGGAATGACAACTTAAACGTTTAGTTATTTTCATCACAAATGTTTTTAGCATAACAAAAGTATGAAAGCTGCAGCTCCAATTTGGCTGAGGACAAAGACAGGATTTGTATTTTTAAAGTGTTTTATAATAAAGAAAAAATGAAAATGAATGGGATATTCCTTTACAGAACAACTCACAGAAATCAACCATCATTCAGTTTTAGGATCCGTGTATCATCTGATCATTTCATTTCTTACTTGAAATGGAATAACGAGAAAAAATAAGACGGCTTGTTTATTCGTTTTTATCTTTAGATTATTGCACGGAAAATGAGATTTCGGCTAGATTTCTCGTTTTTTGTTGGTGGTTCACAAATCGGTTTATGGCTTTGATATTTCATTTGCACATGTTTTGATAGTTTGTTCTCCAATTTGAAATGTTATAAGCAGAAACGAAAAACGGCCCCTTCCTTTGTTTTTTCAAAAAGCGAAAAAACAAGATTTCGCTTGATTTTTCGTTTTTGGTTCAGGGTAAAACAACGTATTAACTTGAATATTTGTTTTTCACATGTGGGCGGTCATGAGACGCCCCTTTCCGCCGATTGGTCAAGCTAATCTGAGCGTGTGTCATCTGTCATTCCCAGGCCAGCGCCTGTTCAACAGGCGACCGCTTCTTAAACTTTAGCCTACATGGCAGTTCCTAGATTGGGCTTTCTTCTGTGCAACTTAATGCGTTTCACAAAACAACATTATATCAGAAATATTAAATATTAATCTGCACCCAGCCTGTTTTATTTAGATGAGTGGATTTAAACCTGCTAGACAGCGAAGAGAAGATGCCAAAGTCGGCCTAAAGCACATGCTGTAAAGTCATACATTTTCTTTACAATACGCTCAGTTTTGGACAAGGGATGGTCATTGCAAATACTGTCAGTAGGTTGAATCCAAAAAGCTCTAAACTAATTTTAGTTTTGTTAAGACAACATTAGTTATTAAAAAAGACTATAAAAAAAAAAGTTCAATAAAAGTGCAATAAAGGGTTACACAAATAAAATGTTTAGAGCTACAGCTGCATCTGTCTCCGAGAAGAAAAAAATATCAGAGATTTGATGTTTTTGATCGACTTGATGTTATTGAATTCTGAAACCCGAACAAATAACTTTTGGTTTGAATGATCTGAACGCATTCTCGGCCACGTCATACCGCGACTGACTGCATGTTCAAGGCTTACGGTTAAGAATGAGCGAACATTTTATTGTACCAATCTTTTTATGGATAGTAAAATGTTGCATATACAGGACAAATGAGCTGCCCTGTGTCCAAACCACATGAGCTCTGTCATAAAGGCAGTTTGTTTCAGTCCTGTCAGACAAACTGTCCCAATTCTCTGTGATCTTCTGATTCATATTTCATCATAATAGTCCTATTATTCTGAAAAAGTAGAATATACAAATGGTAGACTTCTCCTATTTAAAATGTTCTAAATTTTTCAGTTGGCCATATTGCATTGCAATACTAATTCACAGAAATTCAATTTGGCCAACTGAAAAATTTTGAATTAGAACATTTTAAATTAGAGACCTGCCATTTTTTATAGTGTAAGTACATTTCAATCTTCTAATTACTCACTGCATTTTACAAATATGTGGAACACACACACACACACACACACACACACACACACACACACACACACACACACACACACACACACACACACACACACACACACACACACACACACACACACACACACACACACACACACACACACACACACACACAGATATAGGCTATAAATAATTTGCGATATAGCCGAATCGGGACATTCATGTTTGACATCAGGGCCATTTTCGTTTCTGCTTATAACATTTCAAATTGGAGAACAAACTATTAAAACATGTGCAAATGAAATATCGAAGCCATAAACAGATTTATGAACCACCAACGAAAAACGAGAAATCTAGCCGAAATCTCATTTTTTCGTGCAATAATCTAAAGAAAAAAAAAATAAACAAGCCGTCTTATCTTTTCTCGTTATTCCATTTCAAGTAAGAAATGAAATGATCAGATGATACACAGACGTTTTAGACATGTTTGGATTAAATACTTGTTATGCGCTGTAAAAAATTCAAAGAAGGATAATGTACGTTTCTGGCAGACTTGATATGATTAATAACTTGATATGATTAATAACTTGATGTGATAACTTGATATGATTAATACATTTATGATTAATAACTTTATATGATAACTTGATGTGATAACTTGATATGATTAATAACTTGATGTGATTAATAACTTGATGTGATAACTTGATATGATTAATAACTTGATGTGATTAATACCTTGATATGATAACTAGATATGATTAATAACTTGATGTGATAACTTGATATGATTAATACATTTATATGATTAATAACTTTATATGATAACTTGATGTGATAACTTGATATGATTAATAACTTTATATGATAACTTGATGTGATAACTTGATATGATTAATAACATGATGTGATAACTTGATATGATTAATAACTTGATATGATTAATAACTTTATATGATAACTTGATGTGATAACTTGAAATGATTAATAACTTGATATAATAACTTGATGTGATAACTTGATATGATTAATAACTTTATATGATAACTTGATGTGATAACTTGATATGATTAATAACTTTATATGATAACTTGATGTGATAACTTGATATGATTAATAACTTTATATGATAACTTGGTGTGATAACTTGATATGATTAATAACTTGATGTGATAACTTGATGTGATTAATAACTTGATATGATTAATAACTTGATGTGATTAATAACTTGATATGATTAATAACTTGATGTGATAACTTGATGTGATAACTTGATATGATTAATAACTTTATATGATAACTGGTTATATGATAAGGCGACTTTATATGATAAGGCGATGGTTGGAGGCTTCAACACCCACTCGCCAGAGAATATACTTTTTATTCCAATGTCCACCAAACTTACTCCCGCATTGATCTATTTCTAATCAGTAATTCAATCATACCTAATATTATAGAAACCAAAATTCATCCCATCAGTATTAGTGACCATTCTCCGGTAACTCTCACATGGAACCCACCTGCAATACAGAAACACCCCATCAGATGGCGTTTTAATACATCACTCTTGAAAGATCCAAAATTTGACAGCTACTTCAAGAAAGAGTGGACATCCTTCCTTGAAATAAATGACTCTCCAAAGTCATCAGCATCACTGCTCTGGGAAACATGGAAAGTAGTATTACGGGGAAAAATTATATCATATTCAGTCCATAAAAAAAAGATGGAAAAAGAAAAAGAAGTCCAACTAGAAGAAAAAATAAAAAATTAGAAATTTTACATGCAAACAACCCATCAGAAACCATCCATCAAGAATTAAGAGAAAATAAATATTTGCTTAATGAAATAATAAACAAAAGAAACCAGTTTCTTATTCACAGACTTCGTCATGAGACTTTCCACCATGGCAACAAATCCGGTAAATATTTAGCCAGTCAAATCAAAAGAAATAAAGAAAAAACAGCTATAACCTCTATTAGAAACTCAGCAGGAAGCTAACCAATTCACCAATTGAGATAAACAAAATATTTGAAGAATACTACACACAATTATACTCATCGGATCTGGACCCAAACCAAGAAGACATAAACCAATTCCTCGATAACACCCTTCTACCTAAACTCAACCCGGAACAAATTAATTATCTCAATTACCAATCACTGAAAAAGAACTCACTCTGCGCTCAATCACATGCAAAATAATAAAGCACCAGGACCGGATGGCTTCCCTGCTGAGTTCTACATTCATTTTTGGTCAACTTTATTCCCACTATTCAGTAGAACAATAACAGAAATAAAACAAAATGCTAAATTCCCATCCCACATGAACACAGCGCTTATATCACTCATCCCTAAACCTAACAAAGACCACACCCTCACATCTAACTACCGTCCTATCTCACTTATAAATGTTGACATAAAATTATTAGCAAAGCATTATCCCATAGAATTGAAAAAATCATACCACATATCATCCATCCTGATCAGACCGGCTTTATAAAGGGTAGACACGCATCCAACAATACTACAGATTATGCAATTTAATACATTACTCATCAGTACAACAGAAAGATACTCTCATTGCCACATTAGACGCAGAAAAAGCTTTTGATAGGGTCAACTGGAAATTTTATTCACCACACTACAAAAATTTGGCTTTGGAGAGTCATTTATTAACTGGATCAAGATTTTATACACATCACCGTCTGCCACAGTCACAACCAATGGACTAACATCACAAAGCTTTGCACTGCACAGGGGGACGAGGCAAGGATGTCCACTCTCTCCATCTCTATTCACCATTTTCATTGAACCCCTAGCAGCAGCCATCCGCCAAAACCCATCAATCAAAGGTATTGAAACACCACAACAAACACATAAAATCTCACTTTATGCAGATGATATTCTTCTACTTATACAAGAACCTCTAGTATCTTCTCAAGAAATAATTAAAACAATCCAGTCTTTTCAAAAATCTCAGATTACAATAAATTGGAACAAATCATCCATCCTCCCTTTACATAAAACCAAATGGGATGTGGCACCCCACCAATCACCCATACCTATATGTCATGATCATATCACTTACTTAGGCATCAAGATTTCCTCCAGACTGTCAGAGTTGGTAACACTAAACTTCACACCACTGCTAAAAAAAATAGAAGATGACTTGCTTGATGGCTCAACCCTCCAATCTCCATAATTGGCAGGATAGCAGCAATAAAGATGACAATTTTACCAAAAATCAATTATCTATTCTCAATGATTCCAAGCCACCCGCACTCACCTGGTTTAAATCACTAGACTCCATTATCACTCACTTCTACTGGAAAAATAAACGCCAAGGATAAAACTCACTACACTACAAAAAACAAGGCTCAAGGAGGACTAGAAGCACCAAATTTTTATTATTACTCGATAGCTAACCAACTGCAATACATATACAAATGGACCCACCCCACCCAATCCGATATTATATGGCTAGATATAGAACAATCACTATGCAAAGAATTAAATATAGCTGACATACCATTCCTCACCAAATCAATCAAACAACACACATGTTTTAAGGCTGTAACTATAGCTTCCACTCTGACAGCCTGGTGGAAATTTCACCAAATCACAAATTCTATACTAGCTCCATCTACCCGCACATTGTGGAACAACCGTGACTTCATAAGCAATAAAAATACTGAACTTTCGCACATGGGCTGAAAAGGGTATCACTCATATTAACCATATCTTCAAATCCAACACTTTAACAACATTTCCGCATTTGGCCCAGGAGTTTGGCATTAGGAGCAATGAATTTTAAAATACTTACAACTCAAATCTTCTGTTCTGGCAAAAATAAACATTAGAGCCACAAATTTAGATCTCCCACCAGCAATATCAGACTTAGTTAACATTTCCTCCCCAAAGAAACTTCTCTCTAAAATATACAAAATCATTTCAAATCAACTTCAGACCATATACTTACCAACAATAAAATGGGAAAACGATCTCTCAATAGCTCCTGATGCCAACTTCTGGACCCAAATCTGTAAAACATCTATTTCATGTCCAAAAATGCTAATCTTCAATTAATACAATACAAAACACTTCACAGAACACACTACACGGGCAATAGATTAGCTAAAATGGGTTTCACATCAGAAGTTTGCACACATTGCAGTCAGAAATCTACAGATACATACATTCATGCAACCTGGCACTGCACTCCAATCAAACACTTTTGGGAAGAGGTCACACAGTCACTATCCACTATAGTGGGCTGCCACATCCCACTATCGCCCTCTCTTTGCTTGCTAGGGGACCTCACAATAATTACAGATAAAACTATAAACTTTAAAACTCTCCTCATAGCCCTAACCATCGCCAAGAAAACTATCCTCATGAACTGGAAAACTCGTAACAACATACACATTAACCACTGGAAAAATCTTCTCACCGACTTCATTACAATGGAATACACATCTCTACCCTATAATTACTCATCTGAAAGCGACCTCTGCCATCCAACACTTTCTGACCTCTTACAACTTTGAATCCCTTCTCTCCTTAAACTCCGACTCCTCCCACCTCTTAATCAACCTATGGATATTACTGCATAGTTCTTATTATTGTCATTATTGTTTCATTACTGTTATTGTTATGGTTGCTATTATTTATTATTATTTTTATTATTGTTGTTGTTTTCATTGTTGTATTTGCTCTCATCATCATCATCAACTATTATTATTGCTGTTTGAACTTCTAACCTGGTTTTCATTGTCACCACTACTACTATAGTTAAATCAATTTGATTATTTCTAATTTTCCCCCTAATCTTTTCATGTGTTTTTAATGCATCACAATGTAGAAGAGAAATGTGTCTACATTGAAAAACCTCATAAACACTCAGGCAGGCAAGACAGGCGAGAAGTGGTTTCTCTAGGACAGCATCTCTGTCCCAAGTTGAGACACTCGCACAATGTCTCCCTTCTTTTAATGCACCTTAGACACTACACACAACATAAAAAAAAAAAAAAAAAAAGAAGTATAGGGACTGAAAAGATGTGGGGGGAGGGTTATCTTATATTATTATCATACTATGTGAAATTAATTGATCCATTGAAAGTGGTGACAATAATAAATATTACATAGGAAAAAAAAAAGGGACACTGATTAATACAATGATGACGGTACGATGGTGAGAACGAAGATGAAGTGATGGTAGTGATAATACAATAAATAGTAAATGGGTAATTTTGCTTATGAATACACACACACCCACACTCACACCTACACTCACCCACACACGCCTACACATTTACACACGTTTATTTCACTTCTAGAATTATGTAATTACTTGATTGTCAATTACTGCACTATTGTGGTTTGTATGTCTGTATGTTAAATAAAAAAAAAGAAAAAAAAATATGATAACTTGATATGATTAATAACTTTATATGATAACTTGATATGATTAATAACTGTATATGATTGATATGATTAATAACTTGATGTGATAACTTGATATGATTAATAACTTTATATGATAACTTGATGTGATTAATAACTTGATATGATTAATAACTTGATGTGATAACTTGATATGATTAATAACTTGATATGATAACGTGATGTGATAACTTGATATGATTAATAACTTGATGTGATAACGTGATGTGATAACTTGATATGATTAATAACTTTTATATGATAACAATAACTGTTTATGATTGATATGATTAATAACTTGATGTGATAACTTGATATGATTAATAACTTTATATGATTGATATGATTAATAACTTAATTTGATAACTTGATATGATTAATAACTTGATATGATAACTTGATATGATTAATAACTAACCCTAACACTAACGATGGTACAATCTTTCCTGAGAGCAACAGCTGAAATGTTACTTTTTGTTGAATATAAAATGTGTAAAAAAAAAAAAATCTGGATAAATGTTTGTTCAGGTGTCTGGTGACAGAAATTGATGTTTTCAATATTTAATTTTTTTCTACATGAAAATGTAACAATGTTGCCTTGAGGCAGTTTTGTTATAGTGTCCCAAGCAGAAAAAACACCAAATATTGTTTTCCTCATTGAAATCATATTGCGTACCATAGAGTTAAGGCCTGCTCTTTTAATTATCAGTCAAATATATTGTTTATTTCTGAATAACAAGGAAATTAATAGAACATATTGTCATACAGCAGCTGTGCACCATAAAGGGTTAAGTTAGAATATATGTTTATAGTCTGCAATTAAACACTAACTTCCTGTGAAAAATTCATTATACTAAATAAAATCAAGGACACAAACTTCATATATTCTGCAATAAACTACTTATGATTTAGAGAATGATACGTAAATAATGTTAATGAAACAAACAACGAAACATTTTCAGCGTTTAAATGGAAAGTAACTCATTCAGTGCAGTTTTGGTGGCTCTTAAAAGAGCCTTTGTGGTTTGATGCGGGTTTATGCGCGCTCTCCGCGGATGCGGCGGGCCAGCTGAATGTCTTTGGGCATGATGGTGACTCGCTTGGCGTGGATGGCGCACAGGTTGGTGTCCTCAAACAGGCCGACCAAATAAGCCTCGCTGGCCTCCTGCAGGGCCATGACAGCGGAGCTCTGGAAGCGCAGATCAGTCTTGAAGTCCTGAGCGATTTCTCTCACCAGCCGCTGGAAGGGCAGTTTGCGGATCAGCAGCTCGGTGGACTTCTGATAACGGCGGATCTCTCGCAGAGCCACGGTACCGGGCCTGTAGCGGTGAGGCTTCTTGACGCCGCCGGTGGCCGGAGCGCTCTTACGGGCGGCTTTAGTAGCGAGCTGCTTCCTCGGGGCTTTACCACCGGTGGATTTACGAGCGGTCTGCTTGGTTCTTGCCATTGCTGCAGTTGCTTCTCTCTGTCCTGCTGGAGCTGGAAATACTGCTTTATGTTACACGCCTGCTTTTATAGCATTGGACGGCCACGCGCTCACAGTGACGCGAGGGTGCCGAGGATTGTGATTGGCTAAACTGTGACGTATGTGAATGAGTGCTAGCCAATGATTGCGCGTTTCCTCTTTTCAAACACGCGGAGGGTTTCCCGCTCGAGCTGCTTCTGTTGACTTAACGTTACATCAGACAAAGAGACACCTCCCTTATACTCGCATTGTTGTTCTGAAATACTGGCCTTAATTCCCAGTGGTTGTGCAGATCTCGGATTAGGACACAATCATATTACAGTCTGTATAAAAGCACCGCAGCCAGAAGAGACACACCAGGGTTGCCATCCGCCCTGTAAGAGATAATTTTCTGTAGAGCAGCCGCTACTAAAGGCCAAAAGACCCAGAGTATCATTGATCAATTTATTATCCTGAAGCTGACATGAATATTGATTTTCAGATAATCTATTATACTATTCAATATATTACCGAAGTTTAATAGACATAACTAGATTTTAACATTAGAATAGGTTGTGCGGCAAACAGACATAATAGGAGATCGTCATGTGTTTATTTTAAGCATACAGACCTTATAACTCTAGTGACTGTCGACACAAAGCAATGATGCAGATCACAGCTTTTATTGGTTATTTCTCTTTTCAAACAGATGTATTTGAGGAATTGATACAAACTCACTCTTTATCAGACAAAAGTGGGTGGCTCTTAAAAGAGCCTTTGGGTTTAATTAGAATCCCTTTACTTGGATTTGGCGGGCTTCTCAGTCTTCTTGGGCAGCAGCACCGCCTGGATGTTGGGCAGCACGCCGCCCTGAGCGATGGTCACTCCGCCCAGGAGTTTGTTCAGCTCCTCGTCGTTGCGCACCGCCAGCTGCAGGTGACGGGGGATGATGCGGGTCTTCTTGTTGTCCCGAGCGGCGTTTCCAGCCAGCTCCAGGATCTCAGCGGTGAGATACTCGAGCACAGCGGCCAGATAAACCGGAGCACCGGCACCGACGCGCTGAGCGTAGTTGCCTTTGCGAAGAAGCCTGTGAACACGGCCGACGGGGAACTGCAATCCCGCCCTGGAGGAGCGAGTCTTGGCCTTTGCTCGGGCTTTGCCGCCGGTTTTACCTCTTCCACTCATTGTTAATTTCTCGGAGTTATCCTGACACAATTGAAAAACGAAGAGAATTAAAGTCCGAATCTCCTCACACTGTCTTTATAGAGAGTGCCAGTCGCTCATTGGTTTAGAGTCTGGAGAGATTTCAACCAATCACTGAACTTCCCTCTAAAACACAACCCCCTTTTCTAGCGGGAATATTTATGCACACGTATTTGTGACTAATAAGATTAAAAATTTATTAAACTACTGAAATATTTGATAGAAAGAATATAAATGCATTACAGATGGTAAGGGAATTATATCCTTTAATATTGATGTAACAATGTGGTTTTTCTGTGTGCAGTTATGTGTAAACTAATTTTAACTGAAATGGTGAAACAAATATTTAAACAAGCTTTTCAAAATCATTTACTTCACTATCAGTGTTACTGGGGTTTGACATGCACACTTTAACATGGAATATGGATATTAATCGCCGTCTCTACCAAAAGTGCTACACCTGTCACACACTGTATATTCTGGGCACATTGATCTTCTGATGCTGTAGTTGTTGTTCCTTTTGTAATATTGTGGTTTTATCACTGCCTTTACTGTGTGCGGGGTTTGTAGTAGTTTGTGTCGAGTGAATATATTCTGGTACTGAGTTGCACAACATCCCACTTGGATCGATCAGTCTGAACCCTCATAAGCATTTTGCCCATTTTAATCAATTGTTTAAAAAATGGCTTAACTTTACTCGGCTTGAGTGATTCAAGGCTTGGTGTTTCATTTATATATAAAAATAAGTACTTTATATCGTTTGTTTAGATTGCGGGATTATTAGTGGTCAAAAAGTCACATCTTAACTGTTTCTTCTTAATGAGCAGAAATTATTAAAATACAGGAGTTTTGCTCTATTTTCAGAATAAGTGGTTGGCTCTTAAAAGAGCCGTTGAGGAACAAACATTATTTGTTTGTAGTATTAAGACTTTACTTCTTTTTGGGCGCTGCCTTTTTAGGCTTGGCGGCTTTAGGCTTTGCCGTCTTGGGTTTTGCTGCCTTGGCTTTTTTGGGGCTCTTGGCTGCTTTCTTGGCGGCTGCTGGCTTCTTTGCCTTCTTGGGGCTCTTCGTCGCCTTCTTAGCGGCTGTGGCGGCGGGTTTCTTGGCCTTCTTGGGAGATTTCTTGGCGGCTTTGGGCTTCTTTGCCGCTGCGCTCTTGGGCTTCTTGGCGGCAGCGGGTTTCTTGGCCGCGGGCTTCTTCGCTTTAGGAGCCGCTTTCTTGGTCGCGGGCTTCTTCTTGGTCTCGGCTTGCTGCTTGTTGAGCTTGAATGAGCCCGATGCGCCGGTCCCTTTGACCTGCACCAGAGTGCCTTTAGTCACCAGGCTCTTGATGGCGATCTTGACGCGGGAGTTGTTCTTCTCCACGTCGTAGCCGCTGGCGGAGAGAGCTTTCTTCAGGGCGGCGAGGACACGCCGCTCCTCCTGGATGCGGACACAGCTTTGACGATGAGCTCACCGACGCCTGGACCTGCTTTCTTGGCTTTCGCAGCGGACTTCTTCTTGGGCGCTTTGGCCGGGGCGGCAGCAGCCGGAGCTGGGGCGGATTCTGCCATTTCTCTGTTCAAATCTAAAGTCTTTCAAACGCTGTTCTGGTTTCAGCAATGAATGGCGCTGCGCTCTTCAATAACACATGAGAACCTTATCGACTCAACCTGCCCGCTCGGTGTCTGTGCGCGTCCACGAGCCTCTCACGCGTGTGTTTTCTTCTCTCACATTTGGAGCAAAACTGAAGCGGTAAAATAGTTTGTCACAGTCAAATCAAAGTGAACACCAAGCAGAGGTTCTGAGCTTCCATTAGAGACTAAAACACGCCAAGAGGAAATGTTTATTTTGCCTTCATCAGCTCAAACCCAAGGCGAGCATCAGCCACGGGGAAAAGCCGCGTGTGAATTTGACGGATTGTTTAAGTGTAAAAGTTGCTAAAAGCCCGAACGCGTCCTCTGTGTGTTCAGCAAACAGTCTGAAAGAGACTTTAATGAAATCCGCATCAGTGAGGGCGTGAGGAGGATACAGCTGTTGTTTTGGGCAGCTTGAAGCACACGAACATCATCCGGAGGATCCGAGCCTCTCTGTGACTCTCATGTCTGGCCAGTGCTGATCTGTCCTTATAATAACAATAATCATAATAATAAATACACATGATCACTCAGGTGTTAATGTTTTAACTAAATCATCATATTTGTTTCTCCTCATCTCTCATTCATCTCAGTTTTCGGCGTGTGAATGAGGATTGTGTTAGAGCTCATCTGAATGAGTTGTTCATTTACAGCAAGGCATAGCAAGTGACTTAAATAACTTCTCATCACTGTTTCTTATTTCCCTTCTTGTTCTAGCTTTTTTTTTTCAGATACAAATGCCTGCAAGGTCATGTTGTTTCCTTTTAAAGTACTGCATTATTGATACGCCAGTTAATTTTTAATGGCACTGGATTATTACTGGATACATTAAAAAATAAGACTAAAAAAGTATGTTTTTTGCTGATTTCTTCACATTATTGTAAAACAAAGTGATAATAGGGCCAATATTTTTTGCACACGTCATCATGAAAGGTTTATCTATACATACACATTCACTTTATATTAATACAGTTTATTCTGTTGTCAGGCTGCAGATAAATGAAGACCATGTCCCCCATGTCATTATTCTAATAAACTCTCTTTTAGACTGAACTTATGTCAAGTTCATTTGTAGTTTTGTCTGTCTGTAGTTTTATCAATATATCTACCTATCGTATCTATACTTGTGTTTTATTGCAGTTGATAATAAACTTACACTGCTGCATCTGACAAGGTTCAATCTTTAATGACTAGAGGTTTATCGTTTTGTAAATGCAATAACACCATAGACTGGAGATTCCTTGTTATGCCACCAGTCACAGTTGTGACCAAACATGAAATCTATATTTTCCATTGATTCTCAAAAATACTTTAATTTATTTAACTGACAGTTTAATGTTTTTACAAAGGGCAAATAAATGCATGCCATCTCTGGAAAAAGGTTGGGATTATTAATCTCAAACATAAGCTCTTTAACTGAGAAGATGAGTGGCTCTTAAAAGAGCCTTTGGGGTGGGTAAGGTCAGACCACAGCTCACTTTGAGCTGGTGTATTTGGTGACGGCCTTTGTGCCCTCGGACACAGCGTGTTTGGCCAGCTCTCCGGGCAGCAGCAGACGCACGGCGGTCTGGATCTCTCTGGAAGTGATGGTGGAGCGCTTGTTGTAGTGCGCCAGACGAGACGCCTCACCGCCGATGCGCTCGAAGATGTCGTTGACGAAAGAGTTCATGATGCCCATGGCCTTAGAGGAGATGCCGGTGTCAGGATGAACTTGTTTCAGGACCTTGTACACATAGATAGCGTAGCTCTCCTTCCTGGACTTTCTACGCTTCTTTCCTCCTTTACCGGCGGTCTTGGTGACGGCCTTCTTGGAGCCCTTCTTAGGCGCGGACTTTGCTGGTTCAGGCATGTTGCTGATGACGAGTCAATGTGAGCTCAGGAGAGAGACAGAGGAATTTATTCACCGCCATATGCTAATTCACTAAGAGACACGGGATTATTCTGATTGGCTGTTTTCATAGGCCGAACCCATAAACTCATGTTTCATTGGACAACTCAATGCATCGCGAGAGGAACAAGGGCCAATCACAGATGGGCAAATATTCGCCCCGCCTACCGCTTTATGTTTGAAGGACAGCCACAAGATTTCGTTTCCTTTGTTCTTTTCCCGCTTTTTTGCTTTTATGAAAGTTTGAAGACTAATATTCTGCAAAATAGTGTAATCTGAAAACTAATCTTAAAAATTAACTAAATCCCTTTAAAATAGTTTTTATACAAGAATTTCCCCTCCTGCACAAAATGTTTTTTTTTTTTTTTCAAAACATTTCACTTTTTTCATTGTTTTAACTTTTCTTGTTCTGTAAGTTACTTTAAATAACAATAGTTAACTTCTCTGTAAAAAATATCAGAAGCCGTTTAGAATATCAGCCATACGCATATTTCAGTATGATTATACATAATTAAAATATATTAGTTCTGTTAAAAAGATAAAGGAAAAAACATTTGTTATTCATAATTGTATTATTTATTTGATAGAATATAATGTACGATTAGTGACTCTTTGTGTGAGAGAGTATATGGCTCTTTGTGTGTGCCCGCATTCCCTGATCCATTTTAAGACCTGATGGAGGAGCAGGACCGGAGAAAAAGCATAAAGCAGATTGCTTGGCCAGCACATACTTGCTCTTTGAGAAATAAAAACAGGCAGTGACAGTTGTCAGAGGTCGACGTCTGCCTTCTCGAAAACATTCCATATCATTGGAACCGTCTGGGGATGGAGGGTCCATTCCCCTGCGGACACGAGAGCATGTCTGCTCCCTGGTTCAGTCAATTCCACCATGCAGTTGAAACCTAATTTGTATGAATTAAAATAACTTTTAACATTTAAAGACAGACGTGTTAAAATTCCACACCTTTGTTGTATTCTAACAAACTGACTCAATAATGCACAACATTGGAACATTTAAACAAAACAAAAAAGTAATTTTAATTAATAAAATTATACGTTTCAACCACTTGGTAGAATTGGCAGACTTTCCCTTGGGCATCAAGCGTCGTGACAGCGTATAAATATACAGCTATAGGTGATTTTGAATTTATATTTCATGTCATATACAATGGTTACACACTTAAAACTGACCGTAGTGTTTGTATCTTTGTAAGCCATTCTGCAAAACAATGTAATCTGAAACCTCATTTTTAGAATAAAGTAATAAGATCCCTTTCAAACTGATTTTGTACCAGGAATTCCCTCCTGCACAAAAGCCTCTTTACCACTAACATTTAATTTTCCCCCAATTTTAACTTTGTCCTTGTTTCTGTAAATCACTTTGAATTGCAATAAACAGTATCTTCTCTGAAATAAACATTCGAACGGGAATTTGACTATCAGCCAAAAACTGACATCAATGCACTTATACAGCATTAAAACACCTTAGGACCTTAAATCGTGATGAAATGCCAATATCTTCTTTGCAGAACTTTCACATTTCTGATATTCAGAACAGAATTAATATATAAAGAGATATAACCCATAAGAACCTGGACCAATATTTATCCTTATAGGAAAGTTAGGGAGAATATAAAACAGGCTTAATGGCCGCTTGTAATATTCTTCTGCAGCTGCTTTAGAAATACAACCCATCCCTGGGGAAAATTTGCAATCTGTTACATAAGCATTGATATTTGATTTTTTGTTGCTGTTGTTACATTAAGTATTTATCAGTTAAAGTTCCCGTTTTTCCTTCTCTGGATTATCAGGACTGATGAGACATGACTCTTTATGGGAGGGAGTGTGTGGCTCTTAAAAGAGCCGTTGGGTTTGTGGTTCGTCTTGATTTCAGGCGTTTAACCTCCGAAGCCGTACAGGGTGCGTCCCTGTCGCTTCAGCGCGTACACAACATCCATGGCGGTGACGGTCTTTCTCTTGGCGTGCTCGGTGTAGGTCACGGCATCGCGGATAACGTTCTCCAGAAACACCTTCAACACTCCGCGGGTCTCCTCGTAGATCAGACCGGAGATGCGCTTGACACCGCCGCGGCGAGCCAGACGACGGATGGCGGGTTTGGTGATTCCCTGGATGTTATCGCGCAAAACTTTACGGTGACGCTTAGCGCCTCCTTTACCGAGCCCTTTACCGCCTTTGCCTCTTCCAGACATGATTAACACAGATTATTTCAGTCAATGGAAAATGACAATAACGAGTGAAGAATAAGCGTTGCAAGGAGGCACTTTATATTGGCTTACAGGACCTGACAGAAACCACCACCGCGCAACAAGCTCCTCCCCTCGATGTAGTTCAAGCACAAAACATGTGATTTAACCCTTAACCTGATCTCACGAGGCCTGTCCTTTGTTCATTATTAAAGACCAAGTTTTAATAGGTTAATTTAACGAAGATGATATTAGAAGAAGATAATGATATCAGGGACATCCTACCAGAAACGTACATTTCCACTTGTAAAAAATCTTGGGGGTAATTTTTTGTTTGTTAAATCTGAACATCGAGTCATGTGGAGGACATGTTAAACTGAGACATTACATATCAGCATGTTTATATCAATGAATAAAATACATTTTTATACGCATTACACCCCTGAAATGTCAGGCCCTGTCCCAGACAAATTTATGTTAGAATGGTTTCCTAATAATTTTAATTTATTTTTTTATGAATAGCATTTTCTTATTGGCCACATGTCCCTGATTGTATCTAACATGATTTATTAAATCCTATAAGAAATAGAAGCAACTTTTCGGTCAACTATACAAAAGTCACAGATTACCCGCCAGGCACTCATATAGTTATAAAATAACTACCTTTACATAGGAGATTTTTACTAAAACATAGTGAGGATATTTACCACAGCGTTCATCTACACAGTTAAAGAGATTAATTCAACAGTATTTCCTCAAATAGTACATTTTTATATAATAATTTCCTGTGTGACAGGAATGAACGTGGCTTGACAGGACTGACTTCATAGATTTTGTTAATGCAGAAAAAGTTATGTTTTGTGTTCCTTGTTTAAGTTTTGATTAGCATTCCTATTTTAAATTATTATAATTTTAATGTTATATTAGACTATGGTAAAATTCAGCCATGGACTTATACTAAGGACCTAATTCATTATGACTGACAAATTATATAGTCCAAACATCTTTTTAATTCAATAAACTAATTGTATTTTATTTCAATATTTAACATTCAATTAAAACATTTATTAAATCAATAGGCATTTAACTGAATAGCACAGTGTAAAGTAACTGTGGTACCACATTGTCTTAAGGCTCAGTAATAACTGGTAATACTAATTATAATAATACATTATTAATTAGGAAATGACATGGTAATAACAGAAATTGCAAGTAGTTTTCCTATGTAATAATACAGATATTACAATGGTATCACCCAGTTATTACCAAGCTGTAATATGAAGTGGTACTGTGATGGTCTCGCCCTTTCTAACCTTGAAGGCCCTGACCCTGGAACTGCTGCCTTTCTCTTAAGCCTAGATGTTTTCTGTTGCTCTCTCCATAATTTGTGCATATGTCTTTGGTCTCGCTCAACCAACTCATGAATACTTTTCCTTCTTTCCTTTTTCTGCATCCATGTCTCCCTTTCTTCATCACTTTCAGGGTTGTGACAGGGCCTGATGGTCGGCCTTTTTAAACCGCTATTAATCATCCTGTCAGCGTGTTAGCATAAGAACTGTTAACATGCAAGCAAGGGATTTCATTAACCTTTTAGACATGTTTTGGACATGTTCGGGGGTGTTTTACAGGGAAAGGTCCTGACCATAGGCGTAGATTATGCGGGGGACGCGGGGGACGTGTCCCCCCCACTTTATATAAAATGTAAATTCGTCCCCCTCACTTTTGCATTCGGCAAATTGTGTTCAGTTGATGTTTTCACGAGGCAATGTGTATAAATCCAGATTTAAAAGTAAAAATTCAAAGAGACGAGATCTATCTACATACGTGTGCCTTTCAGGTTTCCATGGTAATCAGTCCCTCACGTGTCACGGCCGCCGCACGCCCATGCTCGCACCCGCGCTGTGATCATCATTTTCATAGAGGTCGCGATGAGTTCAAAACGGCAAAAAACGATTCACTCCTTTTTTACGAAAAAGTCAAGCACAGTAAGTTGGCATGTATCCGAATTGTGTTGCACAACGATGAACAACTGCCCTTTTCTCTTGTTGAATAATTACGTTAGCAGGTTTTGCTGGAAATTGAAAATATTTGCTCTCCGCACAAACGTGCACTTATTTTCAGTGTATTTTCTTTTGTAACGTCTTTTATTTTCACATATATGTTATCAAAGCTCTTAAAATTAGAATATAGATGTGATGTTTAATGTTGAATTCAGTTTTTTTTTATTATATTTTATTTTATTTATAATTTGTATTATATTATACAATTCATTAGCAATGCAGTATTCAATTGTATGCATTAACGTTCTAACATAGGTCTTAATTTATAGTTTTCGCTTTCTTTTATTGTTTAAAATGCAATTTTGAAAGTAATTTAACTTTCTTTCTGTGTTGTCAAGATTGAACAAGACACAGGCAGTTTAGGGTTATCAGGTCAGAAACAGGATGACACACAAACAAAAGAAACGTCACAGGGGAGAACGAAGTGATAGAGTGGCTTTTAAAAAATGTTTTATATACATTGTACAATTTTTCTATACATCTATGCTTAATGTTCAACCAATATTTGTAGTACCATATAGACCAATCATAAAATTGTCATTAGGAAAATATAGGAAAGATAATTTAGGATACAAATGATTGGCTATTGTCTAGCAGTGTACATCATTTCTTCTGTATGTCATAATTCCCTGTATGTACGTAGTTCAAACACTTCTTTATTGTCAATAGACAGAGCCAGAAGTTAATTCAAAGTTGAGAGAGGATGAGGCAGAAAGTTTTGAGGAGGCTTCAGAGGTGAGGAAAAACAAACGACTGGAATAAGATAATTAATGGAATAAGTTTAGTTTTTTCCATTAAACAATCATTATGTGTTTTATGTCTACACTGCCTTGCATAAGCAAAACAAAGTAACTACTCCGTTTGTGAAAAGTTATTACTAAAGTTATAACTAAAATCAAGTCTCTTAGGATTTGGCTTAGATTTGGGAACCAAAAAATGGGTCTTTTGTTGTTGTGTACCTTTTATCGTATGCATTTGCAAACTGAATGGAATGTACAAAATATTTAGCAACAATGTCATTTAAATATTTCTGCTACTAATCAGACTAATTTGTAATTTTTTATAGACAGAACAGAGAGCATCAGACTTAGGGTTGACTGTTGTAGAAGGAGGCTTATTGCTTTAACATGAATAGCATATTAAGCCAATTAAGCAAAAAGATATAACATCAAAAATAAAACCAGTCAATTAGACGAAAGTCAGAAAAAACTGATATCGCTTGACATTCTGTCCCCCTCACTTTTGAAATGATGGCTACGCCCCTGGTCCTGACCATTTAGCTTGTCATCCTCAAACAAAAAAACATACAAAAACAAGCTTAAAATCATACAATTCAATTTGTGATCAGAATCAGCTTCTCCTCAGTCAAATTATGTCACTTCCTCTGAGTCAAATGATGTCACTTCCTCTGAGTCAAAACCTTAAAGGCACAGATTTTATGTGGAGTTTTATGAAAACGCAACAGGACTGAACGAAAACATGGGGACAGTTGTAAAATAGTATTTATTTGTAGAATTTATGATTAATTTTATGTTTTTAATCAATTGATGGGAATGATAACAACTTAAACTTTTAGTTTTTTTTAGCATAACAAAAGTTTGAAAGCTGCAGCTCCAATTTGGCTGAGGACAAAGACAGGATTTGTATTTTTAAAGTGTTTTATAATAAAGAAAAAATGAAAATGAATGGGATATTCCTTTACAGAACAACTCACAGAAATCAACCATCAGTCAGTTTTAGACATGTTTGGATTAAATACTTGTTATGCGCTGTAAACAATTCAAGGAAGGATAATGTATGTTTCTGGCAGAATGTCCCATCATCTACGGTAAGGTGTTGTCTCCAGGCAACATAGTCAATTTTAGGTTATTTTTAATCAAATGAAACACCAATTTATTGGTCAACCCTATCTCAGGGAAGAAGAACTCAAATACTAATCAATGAAAGTGCAAATAATTGAGATGGATGTGATAACTTGATATGATTAATAACTTGATGTGATTAATAACTTGATGTGATAACTTAATATGATTAATAACTTGACATGATTAATAACTTGATGTGATAACTTCATATGATTAATAACTTGATATGATAACTTGATATGATTAATAACTTGATGTGATAACTTGATGTGATTAATAACTTGATATGATAACTTGATGTGAATAATAACTAACCCTAACCCTAACGATGGTACAATCTTTCCTGAGAGCAACAGCTGAAATTGAAATGTTACTTTTTGTTGAATATGAAATGTGTAAAAAAAAAACTGGATAAATGTTTGTTCAGGTGTCTGGTGACAGAAATTGATGTTTTCAATATTTTTTTTTTTAGAGACTAATGAAATCCGCATCAGTGAGGGCGTGGGGAGGCTTTCATACAGCTGTTGTTTTGGGCAGCTTGAAGCACACGAACATCATCCGGATGATCCGAGCCTCTCTGTGACTCTCATGTCTGGCCAGCAGATGATCTGTCCTTATAATAACAATAATCATACTAAATCGCCATATTTGTTCCTCCTCATCTCTCATTCATCTCAGTTCTTGGCATGTGAATGAGGATTGTGTTAGAGCTCATCTGAATGAGTTGTGCTTGTAGCTTATACTTTTCTGGACATTGTTTGAAACTTCGTATTGCTAGCATTTCTTTTAAGTTTTTTTTTCTAAATTTCAAATTTAAGTTTCTGCTAAATTTGTAAATGCAAATAATGCATCACTGGTCACTCATTGTAATTTCTTTATATTTTGATTTAGCCACTATTATGAATGCTAATTCATAAAATAGTCATATTATTCATATTCTATGCTCGATATAGTTATTAGGGTTTGGTTTTTAAAGATTTAAAAACAATAAATAAAAACTTACTTTTGTTATTAGAAATTGGGCTCATGGCACACAATATTATATGAAACATCATTTTCCCCATGCTTCACTGCATAAGTGAGGAAGATTTTGAGCCTCACACATAAAACCGAACACACACATCTCTCTTTAACCCTGAACCAAAGCTGAGAGACTTCTCAGCCTAAAACAACACACTTTGGACATTGATGTGCTTAAATGGATATACATATATTATTATTATATTTATTTTTTGTTCTTGAAACTGATTGAACAATAATAGAGGTATTTTATTCGTAAACTCACAGTATTAGGGTTTCCAACTTGGCTCGGCTGGTCGTCTCATCACAGGTGTTGGGGCATCTGAAGTCTCCATGAGAGGCTGGATACAAACTGGAGCTGACGAACTATTTACCTCGGGACTAGTGTCCCGAGATAATAACAGAAAAGCAGATAGGAAATAATTAGCATAGCTGCTGTACAGAATATTAATGCTTTTGATCCGATTTAACTGTAGTATAAAAGGTAATTATAATGTGAATGCTTGGCTAAAGAGATGCGTCTTTAATCTAGTTTTAAACTGGGACAGCGAGTCTGAACCTCGAACAATATCAGGAAGACTATTCCAGAGTTTAGGAGCTAAATGTGAAAATGCCCTCCCTCCTTTAGTGGACTTAGATATCCTAGGAACGACCAGAAGCCTCGAGTTTAGTGATCTTAAAGAGCGCGATGGATTGTAGGGCGATAGAAGATCCGTTAAATACACTGGAGCTAAACCATTTAGGGCTTTATAGGTCAGTAGCAATACTTTGTATTTGATACGAAACTTAATAGGTAACCAGTGTAGAGATGATGAAATTGTTGTTATATGATCATATTTTCTTGACCTAGTAAGAACTCTAGCAGCTGCGTTTTGGACTAACTGTAGCTTGTTTATTGAGGATGCAGGACAACCAGCTAATAAAGCATTACAGTAATCTAGTCTCGAGGTCATGAATGCATGAACTAACTTTTCTGTATCAGAAATAGATAGCATGTTACGTAGCTTATGTTGGACTCGGCATCAATTCCTCGAGTCCGTGTTCGTTGAATGAGGAGAGCAGGAACAAAATATAGTTTAACTCTTTTAATGATTAAGTAAGTCAGATGAAGAAGCATTCAGAGCTCTGGGTCACAACTGTCCCTGATTTACACAATCCTATGCAAGGTTTGTCCAGGCAGTCTGTGACAAATTTGCCTTTCCCTGACCCAATATTTATACACAAAAAATACATAAGTTGTCTTTCTTTGGGAGATTTTCTGGTCAGCTGTGCTTCATTTGCAACATCACCCCTCCAATTTCCTGGACAAAAGACTACTTCTTTGTTAACAGACACAAAGGCACTCTGAAAGCATAGCAAAATGCATAGCAAAACACTTTCTCATATGGATCTGTTATACCTACCACAACCTCTGGCTGTTGCTCTGGTGACTCTTATGTCCAACACATACAGTCTTAAAGCAAAATCATTTCATAAGCTAACATTATCTTAAATTTACTATTGTTAATGATTAATTTCTACAAGCGTTGTTAGCAATAATGCACAAACAAATATTTTATTCTCAACACTTAGCAATGTTTCTAAGGTGGAAAAATGCCGTTCTTGTAACATATGAAATATGATTTTCGAAAGACAAGTTGCGGTCTAATATGACACCCAGGTCTTTTACTGTAGTGGGTAAAGTGACAGGACGTCCTTCCAAGTTAAAGTTGTATTGTGAGAGGTTTTGTGGGCAGTTTTTTTGGACCAATAAGTAATACCTCTTTTTTATCTGAATTTAAAAGCAGAAAATTACACGTCATCCAGTATTTAATATCTTCAACACACGCTGTCAGTTTAGATAATTTAGCGTTTTCATCTGGTCGTGATGAAATATATAATTGAGTGTCATCAGCATAACAGTGGAAATTAATTCCATGTTTTCTTATAATATTACCAAGTGGCAGCATATATATTGAGAATAGCAGAGGGCCTAACACAGATCCTTGCGGCACCCCATAGTCTACTGACATTATCTTTGATTTTTCCCCATTTAGACAGACAAAATGGTAGCGGTCTGATAAGTACGATCTAAACCAGTTTAATGCCTTTCCCTGATAGATACAGTTTTTTTTAAGAAACTGTCCATATTAACAAATATTGCAGGCCAGTAATATGACCAGATCCAAATAGTCACCAACAGTCAAGCATCCATTATTTTTTAACCCTTGTGCATCCTTATGGAAATTTTTTGTCTTTTTCAGTTTTGTTTTTTGCTCATTTTAATGCTAAATGCTAGTGTTAATGCTAACTACATATTTTGACACAGGTGTGTATTTTATTGGAATTTTACTATTTCACTTGTACAATAATCTCTTAAGTGTCTCTTTTAAAACCAAACTTAAAGGGACAGTTTAATTAGAGTTATATTAAAATATTTTTCCATTTAAAAAATAAACCTAAAATTATGACATATACACTAAATGACAAATAGCCTTACAAGCCAGACCCACATCAAGATGTTGGGTCTGGAAACTCACCGTTGGCAGGACTCAATCCGAGGGGTGGGATAAATGGCTGTCTTTCAAATTCCCTCTGCACGCAATTGGATATCACCATGAGTGCCACAACCAACCAGAGCGAAGAAGAAGGTGAAGCCGAGCTGACTTTAGGTGATTTAGTTGACTTTTGCTGTATCCGGTCGGCAAAATTCTGAACACATCTTCTTTTCTTAAGAATGACTTCAGTGCCGTTCTTTGTTCTTTTCTCAAAGAAAAGCTTAACTCCAAGTCTTCCAGAGTTGCGGCCAAATCCGATTCAAAAGGCCGCTGTTCGTCAGCTTCTTTGGAAGCCAGGAAGCTGGATGGAGCCAGTGAAGAGGGTGGAGCCAGCAAAGTGGATGGAACCAGTGGACAGGGCGGAGCCAGGAAGCCGGATGGAGCCAGTGGACAGGGCGGAGCCAGGAAGCCGGATGGAGCCAGTGGAGAGGGTGAAGCCAGGAAGCTGGATGGAGCCAGTGAAGAGGGGGCAGCCAGGAAGCTGGATGGAGCCAGTGAAGAGGGGGCAGCAAGGAAGCCGGATGGAGCCAGTGGAGTGGGTGAAGCCAGGAAGCTGGATGGAGCCAGTGAAGAGGGGGTAGCCAGGAAGCGGGATGGAGCCAGTGAAGAGGGGGTAGCCAGGAAGCTGGATGGAGCCAGTGAAGAGGGGGCAGCCAGGAAGCCGGATGGAACCAGTGGAGTGGGTGAAGCCAGGAAGCCGGATGGAGCCAGTGAAGAGGGGGTAGCCAGGCGGGATGGAGCCAGTGAAGAGGGGGTAGCCAGGAAGCTGGATGGAACCAGTGAGAGGGTGAAGCCAGGAAGCTGGGAGCCAGTGAAGAGGGGGCAGCCAGGAAGCCGGATGGAACCAGTGGAGTGGGTGAAGCCAGGAAGCTGGATGGAGCCAGTGAAGAGGGGGCAGCCAGGAAGCCGGATGGAACCAGTGGAGTGGGTGAAGCCAGGAAGCGGGATGGAGCCAGTGAAGAGGGGGCAGCCAGGAAGCCGGATGGAACCAGTGGAGTGGGTGAAGCCAGGAAGCGGGATGGAGCCAGTGAAGAGGGGGCAGCCAGGAAGCCGGATGGAACCAGTGGAGTGGGTGAAGCCAGGAAGCTGGATGGAGCCAGTGAAGAGGGGGTAGCCAGGAAGCGGGATGGAGCCAGTGAAGAGAGTGGAGCCAGGAAGCTGGATGGAGCCAGTGAAGAGAGTGGAGCCAGGAAGCGGGATGGAGCCAGTGAAGAGGGGGTAGCCAGGAAGCCGGATGGAACCAGTGGAGTGGGTGAAGCCAGGAAGCTGTGTGGTAGGAAGGAGATGGCTGTGGTGACGTGCAGATGGATGTTGTCTGGGTTGCTGGTGTGTCAATGGATGGAAGCCTGGTTTTGTGATGGTGTGGCTGGTGTTTCCTGTTGTGATGACTGGATATGGGTGGGAGGGGTTAAGTTCCTCTCTTCTTGAGGAGTTGGTCTGGATTGAGTCTTGTCCAACCTATAAACGGACACGGAGAACACACAAATATAATTTATAATAAGCAATTAGGCAATAATGTTATAAATAAAGTGAAAATAAATGCAACCCCACATCAACCAAGACGGTACAAAAAGATGGACGTAGTGAATGTGATTTTACCCACAGGATTCTGAAAAGCATGGGGCAGAGGAGTCAAGGAAGAATGGAGAATGGGTTGGATATGTTTTCTTTCAACAGCTGTTAAGTATCGCCATTATTGTGTCACATTGTACAATAAAAAGTTACCACCGCTTAACGATTCTAAATCCAATTTATTGAAGCACAGCCATGTAAAACTTAATAAAAAGAAACGCCGGTGCTGACCGGTAGGATGCTGCCAGTGATGCATGCACTCGTCGGGAGAGTAGCATTAAGCAAAGTTGAATCTTCTGCAAAAACACTGAATACTGCTCTTATAAATGCATGTGCAGAAAAAAAAAATCAGGGTTGACTTGCTGTTTTTTAAATTTAGCCAGTGATGTTGGGAAACTTTATGTTTTGTAAAAAAAGCATACTCCATGCTGCTAGTTAAATTAGTTAAATAGCATTAGATAGCTATTAGTTGGGAGAGACTGTTTATTATTTTTAAATATGCATCGTTTCTTTGTATAGAATCACCAGGTCAGGGAGGCAGCAATGTGTAAAGTTTGGCTGATTGTTGACTCGAATGTTAATTATTGTTTCAGTAAAGTGGATTCCTTTCTAAAATAAGCGGACTAAACAGGTTATCTGTCACTTTTTAGAAAGGGGCAGGGCGCAGGATAGTAAAAGCAATATAGTAACGTGACGAGTAACGTAACTAGTAACTTTTTATTCCCCGTAATAAGTAAAGTAATATTATAACTCTTACAGGAAGAGTAACAATTCCCTGAGTAACATCATGACGAGGCCGTGGAGCTCTGTGAGCTTTTTACACTATACTGGATCATTCTCGAGAGACTTGGCCCTCTTTTCTTTAACTTTTTCTCATCTACCTTTCTCCTAACGTTTACTGCTAGCCATTAATATTGGCTGTTCATTTTGCGTTAATATACCTTTTATTTTTTTTTTGCCGACGGTCGGGCGACGACCCTCGGTTGGACGGCCGTTCTGGACTTTTCCAGAACGCACAGACTGTCAATCCGTCCCTGCAAACTGTCCCACTTCTCTGTGATCTTCTGAATCATATTTCATCATAATAGTCCTATTATTGTGAAAAAAGTAGCCTATAAAAATGTTAGGCGTCTCCTATTTAACATTTTCTAGTGACTGGTCACATCTAATTTTTTCAGTCAGCCATAATGAATTTCTGTGAATTGATACTACTTAATTCACAGAAATTAAATTTGGCCAACTAAAACATTTTGAATTAGAACATTTTAAATTAGAGACCTGCCATTTTTTTTATAGTGTAAGTACATTTCAATCTTCTAATTACTCACTGCATTTTACAAATATATGGAACACACACACACACACACACACACAGATATAGGCTATAAATAATTTGCGATATACGATATGGAATCGACTTTTTTAACGATGCGACAAAAGCGTTTTTTAGAGATGACCAAGTTACGCCTATTGATTTCGATCCCCAATGTAATACCATCTATAGCTTTTAAATCTACTGTTTGTTTGTTTTTTGTCAACCTTTTACCATTCCTTGGACTATCGCAATAATATTGTATTGTTTGACTTCATTATCTGTAAGGGACACAGCTGCATCCGAAATCGTTACAACAGTAGACCTACATTCTATTTTTAAAGCAAATACAAAAAACAATAAAATAGTAGCCAAGGCTACAATATAAAAACTTGCATATAGCCTATTAAAATGTTATTTAAAAAACGAATAGGCCTAGTCTAAGACGAAGGATGACATAAAATAGCCTACCTGCATTATAACAAATAAATAAAAGATATTTGGAAATTCCCCTTTAAAATGAATGCTCAGTTTGTGGTTCACTATTATTTGATTTAAAACAGCAACAAAAAACGAAAAACCTCATTTTCTGTGCAATAATCTAAAGAAAAAAAATGAATAAACAAGCCGTCTTCTCTTTTCTCGTTATTCCATTTCAAGTAAGAAATGAAATGATCAGATGATACACGGACCATTTGGGCAGGACGCTCTTTTAAATTCAGGTATTCCCACATCTTTCAGAAAATCAAAAATGGAGACTAAAAGTACACTTGGAGACATCAGTGACTCTTATCAGTTAAATCTCAACTTTATTTTTTATTTTTTCAGAAGGAGATACAGATTTATTTTCCTTTTACTGCCACCTAGAGGAACCAAAAAAAAACTTTCTGAAGGGACAAAGACCAAACAGGTCCAAGATTACAATTTTCAAATTTAAAAAAATAATTTAAAATATGACGTGTTTATTATAAAAATATGCAATATCTCACCAGTTTGTTAAAAATTGTGTTTCCTGTAAAATTAGACACATTTATTAATATACTCCAGTGTTCTCCAAATTCAGATGGATAATTTTCTCTTTCTAAAATGCATAATATGCAGCAGAACTGAACTGGTGGTTCACTACCAGAAACTAAATGTGAGAATATTAAATATTCTATGTTAATGAGTGCCTATTCTATGAGATAATTGTTTTTCTTTACAACAATTTACTAAAACAGGCCATCAACGGAACAAGAACTTTTAATCTCATAAACATTAAAAGCTCTTTAACTGAGAAGATGTGTGGCTCTTAAAGAGCCTTTGTGGTGGATAAGGTCAGACCACAGCTCACTTTGAGCTGGTGTATTTGGTGACGGCCTTTGTGCCCTCGGACACAGCGTGTTTGGCCAGCTCTCCGGGCAGCAGCAGACGCACGGCGGTCTGGATCTCTCTGGAAGTGATGGTGGAGCGCTTGTTGTAGTGCGCCAGACGAGACGCCTCACCGGCGATGCGCTCGAAGATGTCATTGACGAAAGAGTTCATGATGCCCATGGCCTTGGAGGAGATGCCGGTGTCAGGATGAACCTGCTTCAGGACCTTGTACACATAGATAGCGTAGCTCTCCTTCCTGGACTTTCTGCGCTTCTTTCCTCCTTTACCGGCGGTCTTGGTGACGGCCTTCTTGGAGCCCTTCTTAGGCGCGGACTTTGCTGGTTCAGGCATGTTGCTGATGACGAGTCAATGTGAGCTCAGGAGCGAGACAGAGGATTTATTCACCGCCATATGCTAATTCACTAAGAGATTCGATAATCTTCTGATTGGCTGTTTTCAGAGGTTGAACCCATAAACTCGTGTTTCATTGGACAACTCAAAGCATCAGGAGAGGAATGAGGGCCAATCACAGATGGGCAAATATTAGCCCCGCCTACCGCTTTATGTTTGAAGGACAACCACAAGATTTCGTTTCCTTTGTTCTTTTCCCGCTTTTTTACTTGAATAAAAGTTTGAAAAGACTAATATTCTGCAAAATAGTGTAATCTGAAACCTCATTTTTAGAATAAAGTAATAAGATCCCTTTTAAACTGATTTTGTATTAGGAATTCCCTCCTGCACAAAAGCCTCTTTACCACTAACATTGAATTTTTCCCCAATTTTAACTTTGTCCTTGTTTCTGTAAATCACTTTGAATTGCAATAAACAGTATCTTCTCTGAAATAAACATTCGAACGGTAATTTGACTATCAGCCAAAAACTGACACCAATGCACTTATACAGCATTAAAACACCTTAGGACCTTAAATTGTGATGAAATGCCAATATCTTCTTTGCAGAACTTTCACATTTCTGATATTTATTCAGAACAGTGTTAATTATAAAAAAGATATAACCCACAAGAACCTGGACCAATATTTATCCTTATAGGAAAGTTAGGGAGAATATAAAACAGGCTTAATGGCCGCTTGTAATATTCTTCTGCAGCTGCTTTAGAAATACAACCCATCCGTGGGAAAAATTTGCAATTTATTAATTTACATGCACATTTTTACGTGATTGTTTGTTGTTGATACATTAAGTATTTATCAGTTAAAGTTCCCGTTTTTCCTTCTCTGGATTATCAGGACTGATGAGACATGACTCTTTATGCGAGGGAGTGTGTGGCTCTTAAAAGAGCCGTTGGGTTTGTGGTTCGTCTTGATTTCAGGCGTTTAACCTCCAAAGCCGTACAGGGTGCGTCCCTGTCGCTTCAGCGCGTACACAACATCCATGGCGGTGACGGTCTTTCTCTTGGCGTGCTCGGTGTAGGTCACGGCATCGCGGATAACGTTCTCCAGAAACACCTTCAACACTCCGCGGGTCTCCTCGTAGATCAGACCGGAGATGCGCTTGACACCACCGCGGCGAGCCAGACGACGGATGGCGGGTTTGGTGATTCCCTGGATGTTATCGCGCAAAACCTTACGGTGACGCTTAGCGCCTCCTTTACCGAGCCCTTTACCGCCTTTGCCTCTTCCAGACATGATTAACTCAGACTATTTCAGTCAGTCGAAAATGACAATAACGAGTGAAGAGTAAGCGCTGCAAGGAGGTCCTTATATTGGCTTACAGGACCTGACAGAAACCACCACCGCGCAACAAGCTCCTCCTCGATGTAGTTCAAGCACAAAACATGTGATTTAACCCTTAACCTGATCTCACGAGGCCTGTCCTTGGTTTATTATTAAAGACCAAGTTTTAATAGGTTAATTTAACGAAGATGATATTAGACGAAGATAATGATATCAGGGACATCCTACCAGAAACGTACATTTCCAAAAATCTCGGGGCAAATTTTTGTTTGTTAAATCTGAACATCGAGTCATGTGGAGGAAATGTTACACTGAGACATTACATATCATGCCACCTCAGCATGTTTTTATCAATGAATAAAATACATTTTTATACGCATTACACCCCTGAAATGTCAGGCCCTGTCCCAGACAAATTTATGTTAGAATGGTTTCCTAATAATTTTAATTTATTTTTTATGAACAGCATTTTCTTATTGGCCACATGTCCCTGATTGTATCTAACATGATTTATTAAATCCTATAAGAAATAGAAGCAACTTTTCGGTCAACTATACAAAAGTCACAGATTACCAGGCACTCATATAGTTATAAAATAACTACCTTTACATAGGAGATTTTTACTAAAACATAGTGAGGATATATACCACAGCGTTCATCTACACAGTTAAAGAGATTAATTCAACAGTATTTCCTCAAATAGTACATTTTTATATAATAATTTCCTGTGTGACAGGAATGAACGTGGCGTGACAGGACTGACTTTATGGATTTCGTTAATGCAGAAAAAGTTTCCTTATTTAAGTTTTGATTAGCATTCCTATTTTAAATTATTATAATTTTAATATTCATGGAATATTCGACTATGGTAAAATTTAGCCAAGGACTTATACTAAGGACCTAATTCATTATGATATGGTCCAAATGATATAGTCCAAACAGTCCAAACATCTTTTTAAATCAATAAACTAATTGTATTTTATTTCAATATTTAACATTTAATAAAAAAATATTAATTTCAATAAGCATTTAACTGAATAGCACAATGTAAAGTAACTGTGGTACCACATTGTCTTAAGGCTCAGTAATAACTGGTAATACTAATTATAATATCTACATTATTAATTAGGAAATGACATGGTAATAACAGAAATTGCAAGTAGTTTTCCTATGTAATAATACAGATATTACAATGGTATCACCCAGTTATTACCAAGCTGTAATATGAAGTGGTACTGTGATGGTCGCCCTTTCTAACCTTGAAGGCCCTGATCCTGGAACTGCTGCCTTTCTCTTAAGCCTAGATGTTTTCTGTTGCTCTCTCCATAATTTGTGCATATGTCTTTGGTCTCGCTCAATCAACTCATGAATACTTTTCCTTCTTTCCTTTTTCTGCATCCATGTCTCCCTTTCTTCATCCCTTTCAGGGTTGTGACAGGGCCTGATGGTCGGCCTTTTTAAACCGCTATTAATCATCCTGTCAGCGTGTTAGCATAAGAACTGTTAACATGCAAGCAAGGGATTTCATTAACCTTTTAGAAATTTTTTGGACATGTCCGGGGGTGTTTTACAGGGAAAGGTCCTGACCATTTAGCTTGTCCTCCTCAAACAAAAAAACATTCAAAAACAAGCTTAAAATCATACAATTCAATTCGTGATCAGAGTCAGCTTCTCCTCAGTCAAATGATGTCACTTCCTCTGAGTCAAATGATGTCACTTCCTCTGAGTCAAAACCTTAAAGGCACAGATTTTATGTGGAGTTTTATGAAAACGCAACAGGACTGACCGAAAACATGGGGACAGTTGTAAAATAGTATTTATTTGTATAATTTATGATTAATTTCATGTTTTTAATCAATTGATGGGAATGATAACAACTTAAACGTTTAGTTATTTTCATCACAAATGTTTTTAGCATAACAAAAGTATGAAAGCTGCAGCTCCAATTTGGCTGAGGACAAAGACAGGATTTGTATTTTTAAAGTGTTTTATAATAAAGAAAAATGAAAATGAATGGGATATTCCTTTACAGACCAACTCACAGAAATCAACCATCAGTCAGTTTTAGGATCCGTGTATCATCTGATCATTTCATTTCTTACTTGAAATGGAATAACGAGAAAAAATAAGACGGCTTGTTTATTCGTTTTTATCTTTAGATTATTGCACGGAAAATGAGATTTCGGCTAGATTTCTCGTTTTTTGTTGGTGGTTCACAAATCGGTTTATGGCTTTGATATTTCATTTGCACATGTTTTGATAGTTTGTTCTCCAATTTGAAATGTTATAAGCAGAAACGAAAAACGGCCCCTTCCTTTGTTTTTCCAAAAAACGAAAAAACAAGATTTCGCTTGATTTTTCGTTTTTTGGTTCAGGGGTAAAACAACGTATTAATAACTTGAATATTTGTTTTTCACATGTGGGCGGTCATGAGACGCCCCTTTCCGCCGATTGGTCAAGCTAATCTGAGCGTGTGACGTCATCTGTCATTCCCCAGGCCAGCGCCTGTTCAACAGGCGACCGCTTCTTAAACTTTAGCCTACATGGCAGTTCCTAGATTGGGCTTTCTTCTGTGCAACTTAATGCGTTTCACAAAACAACATTATATCAGAAATATTAAATATTAATCTGCACCCAGCCTGTTTTATTTAGATGTGTGGATTTAAACCTGCTAGACAGCGAAGAGAAGATGCCAAAGTCGGCCTAAAGCACATGCTGTAAAGTCATACATTTTCTTTACAATACGCTCAGTTTTGGACAAGGGATGGTCATTGCAAATACTGTCAGTAGGTTGAATCCAAAAAGCTCTAAACTAATTTTAGTTTTGTTAAGACAACATTAGTTATTAAAAAAGACTATAAAAAAAAAAAGTTCAATAAAAGTGCAATAAAGGGTTACACAAATAAAATGTTTAGAGCTACAGCTGCATCTGTCTCCGAGAAGAAAAAAATATCAGAGATTTGATGTTTTGATCGACTTGATGTCATTGAATTCTGAAACCGAACAAATAACTTTTGGTTTGAATGATCTGAACGCATTCTCGGCCACGTCATACCGCGACTGACTGCATGTTCAAGGCTTACGGTTAAGAATGAGCGAACATTTTATTGTACCAATCTTTTTATGGATAGTAAAATGTTGCATATACAGGACAAATGAGCTGCCCTGTGTCCAAACCACATGAGCTCTGTCATAAAGGCAGTTTGTTTCAGTCCTGTCAGACAAACTGTCCCAATTCTCTGTGATCTTCTGATTCATATTTCATCATAATAGTCCTATTATTCTGAAAAAGTAGAATATACAAATGGTAGACTTCTCCCATTTAAAATGTTCTAAATTTTTCAGTTGGCCATATTGCATTGCAATACTAATTCACAGAAATTCAATTTGGCCAACTGAAAAATTTTGAATTAGAACATTTTAAATTAGAGACCTGCCATTTTTTATAGTGTAAGTACATTTCAATCTTCTAATTACTCACTGCATTTTACAAATATGTGGAACACACACACACACACACACACACACACACACACACACACACACATGTTGTGTTTCCATGTTTGTGGGGACATTCCATAGGCGTAATGCATTTTATACTGTACAAACCGTATTTTCTATCCCCTACACTGCCCCTGCCCCTAAACCTACCCATCACAGGAGACATGCTGCATTTTTACTTTTTCAAAAACATCACTTAGTGTGATTTATAAGATGTTTTCCTCATGGGGACCAAAAAATGTCCCCACAAGGACAAAAATTTGGATATTGCCATCTTTGTGGGGACATTTTGTCCCCATACCGTAGGGATTACCAGTCCACACACACACACACACACACACACACACACACACACACACACACACAGAGAGATATAGGCTATAAATAATTTGCGATATAGCCGAATCGGGACATTCATGTTTGACATCAGGGGCCATTTTTCGTTTCTGCTTATAACATTTCAAATTGGAGAACAAACTATTAAAACATGTGCAAATGAAATATCGAAGCCATAAACAGATTTATGAACCACCAACGAAAAACGAGAAATCTAGCCGAAATCTCATTTTTTCGTGCAATAATCTAAAGAAAAAAAACGAATAAACAAGCCGTCTTATCTTTTCTCGTTATTCCATTTCAAGTAAGAAATGAAATGATCAGATGATACACAGACGTTTTAGACATGTTTGGATTAAATACTTGTTATGCGCTGTAAAAAATTCAAAGAAGGATAATGTACGTTTCTGGCAGACTTGATATGATTAATAACTTGATATGATTAATAACTTGATATGATTAATAACTTGATATGATTAATAACTTGATATGATTAATAACTTGATGTGATAACTTGATATGATTAATAACTTGATGTGATTAATACCTTGATATGATAACTAGATATGATTAATAACTTGATGTGATAACTTGATATGATTAATACATTTATGATTAATAACTTTATGTGATAACTTGATATGATTAATAGCAGTGTGATTAATAACTTGATGTGATAACTTGATATGATTAATAACTTGATGTGATTAATACCTTGATATGATAACTAGATATGATTAATAACTTGTGATGATATGATTAATACATTTATATGATTAATAACTTTATATGATAACTTGATGTGATTAATAACTTTATATGATAACTTGATATGATTAATAACTTTATATGATAACTTGATGTGATAACTTGATATGATTAATAACATGTGATTAATAACTTTATATGATAACTTGATGTGATAACTTGATATGATTAATAACTTTATATGATAACTTGATGTGATAACTTGATATGATTAATAACTTGATGTGATAACTTGATATGATTAATAACTTGATGTGATTAATAACTTGATGTGATAACTTGATGTGATTAATAACTTGATATGATAACTTTATATGATAATTTGATATTATTAATAACTTGATATGATTAATAACTTGATGTGATAACTTGATATGAATAATAACTTTATATGATAACTTGATATGATAACTTGATATGATTAATAACGTACTCGGTTACTTACGTAACCTCGGTTCCCTGAGATAAGGGAAGGAGTACTGCGTCGAAGACGCATTGGGAATAGTCTCCTATTCTCGAATACTGAAGCATTTATAAAATCACGCAGTGCTACTGCACAGTCAAAGCGGAGTGGAGGCTACTCGCGCGCTATTGGCTGGCCAGTGGTAACTGCATGAACCAATGGCAGAACAGCGTATCTGAGCGAACCTATGGGCGCCAAGCTCGCGAAACTGAACATAAGCCCGCGAACTGAGTGCAAAAGCCCGCGAAGGGTGCCCTTAAAATACGCTGTAATGCCCCAAAAACGCCAGGTTAATTCGACTGAAGCGAAGATCACCCGTTGTTTTAGCATCATTGCACGGCTGTCTACGAGTACGTTCCCTTTCGAACGGTCCGTCGTACTGCGTCGAAGACGCATTGGGAGCTTATATAATCCCGCCGTGCTATGAAGCACAATGATATGTACTCCCTCGGTTTGAGCATTATAAGGGCCCAAGACCAGAGTTATTGACACATCATGATATACGTATATATTTATATCTCCGTTTTCATACTGGGCTCGTAGAGGCCAGCAAGTAAAGTGGGAAAAATTCAGTCATGCATTGAGCATATGAAGACCCATATGCCTAACTAGTAAGGACGGGCTAAGCCGTTAATACTTATTATTATACAGCAAGAATCTGTGGTACTCAGGGACTTCCAGGCTGTAGAATCTGGTAAAAGTAGATGGTGAGGACCAGCCTGCCGATCTACAGATGTCACCAATAGAAACTCCACTAGACCATGCCCAGGAAGAGGCCATGCCTCTGGTGGAGTGAGCTTTGACACCTATGGGACATTGAAGGCCCCTAGTATCGTATGCTAACGCTATTGCGTCCACTAGCCATCTGGCTAGACTTTGCTTGGTGACCGGAAGTCCCTTAGTGCGGCCACCAAAGCTTACAAAGAGCTGCTCCGACTGCCTAAAGTGGGAGGACCGCTCAATATATGCTCTTAGCGCCCTAACTGGGCAGAGCAGGTGTAACTGTCTCTCATCCTCCGAGGGGGGAAGAGCAGAAAGAGTGATTACCTGTGCTTTAAATGGTGTTGAAAGCACCTTGGCAGAGGTGGGTAGTAACGAATTACATTTACTTCGTTACATTTACTTGAGTAATTTTTTTGGGTAACTAGTACTTTTAGAGTATATTTAAAGTTGGGTACTTTTACTCTTACTCGAGTAAATTTCTTGTGTAAAAACTGTACTTTTACTTCGTTACATTCGGTGGCGTTCCTCCGCTACTGTCAAATAATGACTTGTTCGTAAGTCTCGCGAAATGTTGGAGAGGCGCGGCTTCGCGAGTCGTGGCTACGCATCACCCGCTTATAATTAGCGCGCGTTTAGTCGGAAGATGATGGCCGAGGCAGAGGAAGATGTGTGTGAGCTACGAGAGGCAGATCACCCGTGGCCTCAAGTTCAGTCTTCACAGAATAGTATTATAATGCGATGCATGCTGTGTGAACCGAAACGAACTGATATACCAGCAAGTCAGCATAAAATAATTCCAGCGCCAACCTGAAAAAACCTGTAACGGTAAGTGTCACACTGATGCCTATATTTGAACACTATTAGTGGTAATTTGGTAACGCTTTTCCCTTATTGTAATACTATTTCACACACCGTCCGAGTGTTTTCCTCATATGCGCTCTGTGCAAGCAATGACAGATCGTTCCCTCCAAACAACACACATCTACGAACAAACGTTCACATCTGCACATTTACAGTCCTTTTTTCACAAAACGAAGCAAATTGAATAGCCTAATGTGACGTCTTGCATTTATATACAAAATCCAGGCGGACACCTAGTCTGAAGTGTAGAAAATGCATACAAATAAAAAGGGATTGTATTTTATTCCTACCTAAAGAATGCATTACTTATAAAGATATAAGAACAAAGTATTATTTAAAGAGCTCTGGTTAGCCCAGCACACTGTTTAACCATTAATCACACACAAACACACACACACACACACACACACACACACACACACACACACACACACACACACACACACACACACACACACACACACACACACACATGTTGTGTTTCCATGTTTTGTGGGGACATTCCATAGGCGTAATGCATTTTATACTGTACAAACCGTATTTTCTATTCCCCTACACTGCCCCTGCCCCTAAACCTACCCATCACAGGAGACATGCTGCATTTTATATTTTCAAAAAACATCACTTAGTGTGATTTATAAAATGTTTTCCTCATGGGGCCCAAAAAAATGTCCCCACAAGGACAAAAATTTGGATATTGCCATCTTTGTGGGGACATTTTGTCCCCATACCGTAGGGATTACCAGTCCACACACACACACACACACACACACACACACACACACACACACACACACACACACACACACTCGTTGTGTTTCCATGTTTTATGGGGACATTCCATAGGTGTTATGGTTTTTACACCGTATAAACTGTATATTCTAATATTCTATCCCCCTACACTGCCCCTGCCCCTAAACCTACCCATCTCTCTCACACACACACACACACACACACACTGCCCCTGCCCCTGCCCCTGCCCCTGCCCCTGCCCCCTGCCCCTACCCATCACAGGAGACATGCTGCATTTTTACATTTTCAAAAACATCACTTAGTGTGATTTATGACCTGTTTTCCTCATGGGGACCAAAAAATGTCCTCACAAGGACAAGGATTTTGGATATTGCCATCATTCCCCATACTGTAAGGATTACCAGTCCACACACACACAAACACACACACACACATATATATATATATATATATATATATATATATATATATATATATATATATATATATATATATATATATATATATACAGGTCCTTCTAAAAAAATTTGCATATTGTGATAAAAGTTCATTATTTTCCATAATGTAATGATAAAAATTTAACTTTCATATATTTTAGATTCATTGCACACCAACTGAAATATTTCAGGTCTTTTATTGTTTTAATACTGATGATTTTGGCATACAGCTCAAAACCACTGGTTTACTGACCATGGTATTACTGTGCTCAATTGGCCTGCCAACTCTCCTGACCCGAACCCCATAGAGAATCTGTGGGATATTGTGAAGAGAAAGTTGAGAGACGCAAGACCCAAAACTCTGGATGAGCTTAAGGCCGCTATCGAAGCATCCTGGGCCTCCATAACACCTCAGCAGTGCCACAGGCTGATTGCCTCCATGCCACGCCGCATTGAAGCAGTCATTTCTGCAAAAGGATTCCCCACCAAGTATTGAGTGCATAACTGAACATAATTATTTAAAGGTGGACTTTTTTTGTATTAAAAACACTTTTCTTTTATTGGTCGGCTGAAATATACTATTTTTTTTAGACAGGAATTTTGGGTTTTCATGAGCTGTATGCCAAAATCATCAGTATTAAAACAATAAAAGACCTGAAATATTTCAGTTGGTGTGCAATGAATCTAAAATATATGAAAGTTTAATTTTTATCATTACATTATGGAAAATAATGAACTTTATCACAATATGCTATTTTTTTAGAAGGACCTGTATATGTATATATATATATATATATATATATATATATATATATATATATATATATATATATATATATATATATATATATATAATGTGTGTGTGTTTGTGTGTGATTAATGGTTAAACAGTGTGTGTGTGTGTGTGTGTGTGTGTGTGTGTGTGTGTATGTCACTGACACGCTTAACTGACGCCAATGCTAATAGCAGGGTGGTTTTCAGTGAAAGCGGTTTCAGTTCGGCCGTCTGCATCGGTTCGAAGGGAAGTCCTTTTAGTGCTCGTAAGACCAGTGAAAGATCCCAGGAAGGCACCGTAGGAGGGCGAGGAGGGTTAAGCCTCCTGACTCCCTTTAAGAATTTTATGACCATGTCGTGTCTGCCTACTGATTGGCCAGCTATAGGTGCATGAGATGCGGCAATAGCTGCTGTGTAGACTTTGAGTGTGGATGGGGTGCGTCCTGCATCCAACATCTCTTGTAGAAAAACAAGTATCTGTGATATCTCACATGACACTGGGTTATGGTTCCTGGCTGAACACCAGTCAGAGAGCGCTGACCATTTAAGGGCATAGAGACGTCTAGTAGACGGAGCTCTAGCTTCACCAATAGTGTTCAGAACACTCACTGGGAGGTTCTCAAGCTCCCCCTGAGGGGCCAAACATGTAGCGCCCACAGTTTGGGACGGGGGTGCCATATTGTCCCGTTCGCCTGAGATAGGAAATCTTTTCTCAGTGGGACTGGCCAAGGGGCTGCTGACAGTAGCTGAATCAACTCGGGAAACCAGTGCTGGGTTCGCCAGAGTGGAGCCACAAGCAGGACTGTGTGCCTGCCTTCCCTTATCCTTTTTAAGACCTGGGGAAGGAGCAGAATCGGCGGAAAAGCATAAAGCAGGCAGCTGGGCCAGTCGTGGGCCAGCGCATCCTTGCTCTTTGAAAAATAAATTGGGCAGTGACAGTTGTCTTCGGAGGCGAAGAGGTCGACCTCTGCCTTCCCGAATATATCCCATATCATTTGAACCGTTTGGGAATGGAGGAACCATTCCCCCAGGGACACAAGGCCCCTGGAGAGCATGTCTGCTCCCTGGTTCAGTCTGCCTGGCACATGCACTGCTTTTAGCGAGTGCATTCTGTCTTTCGCCCATAGGAGGAGATGTCTGACCTGTTGGTTGAGCCATCTCGACCTGAGCCCGCCTTGGCGATTTATGTAGGAGACCACTGTTGTGTTGTCCGTACGGACTAGGACGTGATGACCCAAAAGACGTGGTGAAAATGTCTCGAGGGCTAGTACTACTGCCAACATTTCTAGGCAGTTGATGTGCAACCGTGACTCCGTGTTTGACCACGAGCCGAAAGCCGGTTCACCCGCACAGAGCACCCAAACCCGTGTTGGAGGCATCTGTGGTGACCACCATCCGTCTGGAAACAAGATCACACCCGACTCGTGGAGGTGGGGTTTTGACCACGGGACCAGGGCTTTGATGCAGCCGTGGCCCACTTTGATCCAGAGCTGGCCTGAATGCCAAGCTTGGGGGGGAACCCGTGAATTCAGCCAGTACTGCAGGGGGCGCATGTGCAGCCTGCCGAGCGGAAGTACTGGGGAAGCTGATGCCATAAGGCCTAGCATTCTCTGAAAAATTCTCATGGGTCTGCTGGTTCCCGTTTTGAATGAGTGTGCAAGCTGCTGTGTAGTCAGAGCACGTTCGTTTGACAGCCACGCCCTCATTTGGGTCGAGTCCAAAATCGTTCCCAGGTAGGAGATTCTCTGCCTGGGAAGCAATGAGCTCTTGGCTGTATTTATTCTGAGACCCAGGCATTCTAGGTGGCTGAGTAGCACAGATTTGTGAGATTGTAGTTCTTCCTCTGACTAGGCCAGTATGAGCCAGTCGTCGAGGTAGTTCAAAATGCGCATTCCCATTTGTCTTAAAGGAGAGAGCTGCATCCATACACTTTGTGAAAGTGCGGGGCGCCAGGGACAGGCCAAATGGAAGGACTGTGTACTGGTAGGCCTTCCGTCGAACGCAAATCTCAGAAAGCGGTCTGTGGCGTGGGATAATTTGGATATGAAAGTAGGCATCTTTCAGATCTACTGAGAAAAACCAATCCATCGGGCGGATTTGCGCAATGATTTGTTTTAATGTTAACATTCTGAAAGGCCGTTTGACAAGGGCCCTGTTCAGATGTCTGAGGTCTAAGATGGGCCTGAGGCTGCCATCTTTCTTGGGAACCAGGAAGTAGCGGCTGTAAAAACCTGACTCGCTCTGCACTGCCTCTATAGCTCCTTTCATTAATAGACTTTTCACTTCGGTTTTGAGGACGTGAGTTACGTTGCCGTTCGTGTGGTGTGGAAGAGAAAGAAGACTCGTATGTTGAACGTTCAAGTTGTTTATTGAACCCGCAATAACAGCGGTAAAATGCAGTGGAGCGCGCGCAAGCGCGGGCTCGCTGTTCACATTCTTTACATACATAACAACATTTTTCCCCGGGGCCGGAACAAAAACGGGCCGCGGGGAGAGAATTCGGAGTCTTTTGGGGGACGGACCAGCTTGGGCGGACCTCTTCCTGATCAGCCTGCCAGGACTGCTTCCTGTGATCAGGGTCCAGCGCGATCTTAGGGTGGGGACCCTGACGCTTGGGAAGCGCTTCGCCTGGTGATGACGCTGACGTTGGTCATACGGTGGGCGGGGCTGCACGGGAGCGATCGCGGGAACTGACGCAGATGCAAACCTGCGCAGCTGTTGCTGGTACGGAGCTCTCGGCCGAGCTGAAGAGGCGGCGCTGGGTCTTTTTGGCAGAAAATGCCTCATTGCCTGGGGACGCTTTTTGTGCCGTGGTGAAGCGCTCCACCGCGGGGCCGAACAGACCATTTGGAGAAATGGGAGCGTCGAGGAAGGCGGTCTTATCGGTCTCCTTAATCTCCGTGAGATTTAGCCACAAGTGGCGTTCCAACACCACAAGACTGGCCATGGACCTGCCTATGCCTGAGCGGTGGCCTTCGTGGCTCGAAGGGCCAGATCTGTGGCGCTTCTGAGGTCACGAAAAACCTCCTGGTCCGGACCGGATTCGTCCATAGCACGGAGGAGCTTCGCCTGGAACACCTGCAGGACCGCCATCGAGTGGAGAGCGGAGCCTGCTTGGCCGGCGGAAGCATATGCCCTGTTTGCCAAGGCTGCCGTGGTACGACAGGGCTTGGAAGGGTGTGCGATTTTAGGCTTCCAGCCTATCGCGGAGGGCGGGCAGAGGTGTGCCGCCACCGACTCGAGCGGCGGCAGCTTCGTATCCCTTTTACAGCGCCGTCAATAGTGGAGAGCGCGTGCGAGGTGGATGGGCGGAGGCGAGCGGAGTAGGGAGCGCGCCAGGACCGCCAGCTCCTGGTGCACCTCAGGAAAAAGGGTGCCGCTCTCTGCCGCGGGGCCTGCTGGTGCCCGGGAGATACCATTCGTCGAGGTGGCTGGTGTGGGCTCCTCAGGGAAGCCCAGTCCAGGCCCAGCTCGTCCAACGGCTTTTGCGAGGACACGGATAAGTTCGGTGTCCGCACCGCCCCTAACGCGTCGTATCGCTGCTGAGATGTCGAGGGGCGGGTCGCCAACGGAGCCCGACCATTCCTCGGCATCGGAGACGACGAGGACACGGAGTCATCGTGTGGACCGTCCTCTTCATTGCCGCCGAATGAGACCAGTTCCTCGCCGTCGAGCGAAGGAAGCAGGTCTGATCGAGAGAACGTCACTGGGGAAACGTCTCTCTGAGGCGAAGACGAGGCACGCGGGCACTGGGCCGACGTGAGCTCGCCCGCCTCAGGATATTCAGCCCTCTGGCTCCGCCGCTTTTTTCGCCGGGGTTCGAACGGAAAAGAGAGCGGGAGAGCGCGAGGTCACTCTCTGAGAAGAAGGCGATCCGCGAACGGAGGGAGGAGATGGGTATGCTCTCGCAGTGAGAACAGCCGGACCCAGAGAGAGCAGTGTCGGCATGGGCCTTGCCCAGACAGGTAATACACTGGTCATGGGCATCCTCCTGATGCAGGGTTGTTCTGCACCTTACACACAATTGTGACATGTTCTTATTGTACTTAAGGATACACAGAAGTGTTTCACCGGCGAGCGCAGGGGAGAAGGAGCGACAGCTCGCAGATAGCTGGATGAGCGCTGATGACAGACCGACTCTCGCAGGGGTCCGGGCTGGCTAGCTCGATTCCACTGACAGCTCGTCTCTCGCGGTGAAGGTATGCTTGTATTCAATGAATATTGGTATCAGCGAAGAGTCTTCGCTGAAGGAGAAAAATCTGACGTTTTTGGGGCATTACAGCGTATTTTAAGGGCACCCTTCGCGGGCTTTTGCACTCAGTTCGCGGGCTTATGTTCAGTTTCGCGAGCTTGGCGCCCATAGGTTCGCTCAGATACGCTGTTCTGCCATTGGTTCATGCAGTTACCACTGGCCAGCCAATAGCGTGCGAGTAGCCTCGACTCCGCTTTGACTGTGCAGTAGCACTGCGTGATTTTATAAATGCTTCAGTATTCGAGAATAGGAGACTATTCCCAATGCGTCTTCGACGCAGTACGACTGACCGTTCGAAAGGGAACTTTATATGATAACTTGATATGATTAATAACATGATGTGATAACTTGATATGATTAATAACTTGATATGATTAATAACTTTATATGATAACTTGAAATGATTAATAACTTGATGTGATAACTTGATATGATTAATAACTTGATATGATAACTTGATATGATTAATAACTTTATATGATAACTTGATGTGATAACATGATATGATTAATAACTTGATGTGATAACTTGATGTGATTAATAACTTGATATGATTAATAACTTTATATGATAACTTGATATGATTAATAACTTGATATGATAACTTGATATGATTAATAACTTTATATGATTGATATGATTAATAACTTGATGTGATAACTTGATATGATTAATAACTTTATATGATAACTTGATATGATTAATAACTTTATATGATTGATATGATTAATAACTTGATGTGATAACTTGATATGATTAATAACTTGATATGATAACTTGATGTGATAACTTGATATGATTAATAACTAACCCTAACACTAACGACGGTACAATCTTTTCTGAGAGCAACAGCTGAAATGTTACTTTTTGTTGAATATAAAATGTGTAAAAAAAATAAATCAATCTGGATAAATGTTTGTTCAGGTGTCTGGTGACAGAAATTGATGTTTTCAATATTTAATTTTTTTCTACATGAAAATGTAACAATGTTGCCTTGAGGCAGTTTTGTTATAGTGTCCCAAGCAGGAAAAACACCAAATATTGTTTTCCTCATTGAAATCATATTGCGTGCCATAGAGTTAAGGCCTGCTCTTTTAATTATCAGTCAAATATATTGTTTATTTCTGAATAACATACTTGTTAAATCATCAAAATCAACAACATGTATGCTTGACCCTATACCGACTAGGCTATTAAAAGAGATGCTTCCAGAGGTCATAGATCCTCTGCTTAATATTATTAATTCATCCTTGACATTAGGATATGTACCAAAAACTTTTAAGTTGGCTGTAATTAAACCACTTATTAAAAAACCGCAACTTGATCCTAAAGAATTAGTCAATTACAGACCAATCTCGAATCTACCGTTTCTATCAAAAATATTAGAAAAGGCTGTGTCTTCACAATTATGTTCCTTTTTAGAAAGAAATTGTATATGTGAGGATTTCCAGTCAGGATTTAGACCGTATCATAGTACTGAGACTGCTCTAATTAGAGTTACAAATGATTTACTCTTATCATCTGATCGTGGTTGTATCTCTCTATTAGTGTTACTCGATCTTAGCGCTGCATTCGATACTATCGATCACAATATTCTTTTGAATAGACTCGAAAATTATGCTGGCATTAGTGGAACTGCATTGGCATGGTTTAAATCTTACTTATCTGACCGTTATCAGTTTGTAGCAGTAAATGAAGAGATGTCACACCGATCACAAGTTCAGTATGGAGTACCGCAAGGCTCAGTGTTAGGACCGTTGCTTTTCACCCTGTATATGCTACCACTGGGAGATATCATTAGGAAGCATGGCGTTAGTTTTCATTGTTATGCTGATGATACTCAGCTCTATATTTCTTCACACCCTGACGAAACTTACCAATTCACAAGATTAACGGAATGCATAGCTGATATTAAAATTGGATGAATAGTAATTTCCTGCAACTTAATTCAGATAAAACTGAATTTTTAATTATTGGACAGAAAAGCTCCACAAGTAGTGCCCTAGAATACTGTCTAACCCTCGATGGCTGCTCTGTCAAGTCCTCGTTGTCAGTGAGGAACCTGGGTGTGCTCTTTGATACCAATCTTTCGCTTGAAAGCCACGTTTCTAGCATCTGTAAAACTGCATTCTACCATCTTAAAAATATATCTAAATTACGTCACATGCTTTCAATGCAAAATGCTGAACAATTAGTACATGCGTTCATGAGCTCAAGGCTAGATTATTGTAATGCTCTACTGGGTGGTTGCCCTGCTCGCCTAATAAATAAACTCCAGCTGGTCCAAAACGCAGCAGCTCGAGTTCTTACTAGAACCAGGAAGTACGATCATATTAGTCCAGTTCTGTCAACACTGCACTGGCTCCTATTAAACATCGCATACATTTTAAAATCTTGCTTATTACTTATAAAGCAATAAATGGTTTAGCTCCCCAGTACTTAAGCGAGCTCTTAACGCATTATACTCCATCACGTCTATTGCGGTCTCTAAACTCTGGCCAGTTGAAAATACCTAGAATATCTAAATCAACTGCAGGCGGTCGATCCTTTTCCTTTTAGCACCTAAACTCTGGAACAGTCTTCCTAGCATTGTTCGGGAAGCAGACACACTCTGTCAGTTTAAATCTAGACTAAAACACATCCCTTTACTATGGCATACACATAGAACATTTTTAACTTTCTTTATTCAAATCAAATGACTGATTGTTAGGCTGCATTAACTAGGTCAGCCGGAACCGAACACTTCCCATAACACCTGATGTACTACATCATAAAAGAGTGGCATCCACACTAATGTTAGTCTCTCTGTTTATCCCGAGGTTTACTGCAGTCGGCGGATCCAGGCCGTGTCCGGATCGGATGGTGGACCTGCATCTGGACATGACCAGCTCATCCTGGAGTGTCTGCTAAGACCCGTGTCCATTAGTGTCTCCTCTGAATTCGCCTCACCGAACGTCATCCTCAATTAACCCGTCTCGCGCAATAACTCCGATCTTTCAAGTATTCATATTCTGTGTAATCGACGCGCCATCCTAAATGAACCCGTCTCGTCGCAAGGCCATACCCAAAATTTCGAATATTCCTATCTAATATGATTTATGACCTGCAAGGTTGCCAGAGTAATAATTATACACTGTTAATAATAGGCCAGAGGAGAACTGGCACCCCGAATGAGTCTGGTTTCTCCCAAGGTTTATTTTTCTCCATCATGCCCTGATGGAGTTTTGGTTCCTTGCCACTGTCGCCTCTGGCTTGGCTTGCTCAGTTGGGGACACTCAAATTATGATCCAAGTTACTCAACTAAATATACAAATAGAATTTATTAATTTGGTCATATATAATTCTATAAACTATCCAAATTAAACTAGCCAAATCAAATTTTGTTGCAATGTTTAACACTGTGAAGCTGCTTTGAAACAATCGTCATTGTAAAAGCGCTATATAAATAAAGTTGATTGATTGATAACAAGGAAATTAATAGAAAATATTGTCATACAGCAGCTGTGCACCATAAAGGGTTAAGTTAAAATATATTTTTATAGTCTGCAATTAAACACTAACTTCCTGTGAAAAATTCATTATACCAAATAAAATCAAGAACACAAACTTCATATATTCTGTAATAAACTACTTATGATTTACAGAATGATACGTAAATAATGTTAATGTAACAAACAACGAAACATATTCAGCGTTTAAATGGAAAGTAACTCATTCAGTGCAGTTTTGGTGGCTCTTAAAAGAGCCTTTGTGGTTTGATGCGGGGTTTATGCGCGCTCTCCGCGGATGCGGCGGGCCAGCTGAATGTCTTTGGGCATGATGGTGACTCGCTTGGCGTGGATGGCGCACAGGTTGGTGTCCTCAAACAGGCCGACCAAATAAGCCTCGCTGGCCTCCTGCAGGGCCATGACAGCGGAGCTCTGGAAGCGCAGGTCAGTCTTGAAGTCCTGAGCGATTTCTCTCACCAGCCGCTGAAAGGGCAGTTTGCGGATCAGCAGCTCGGTGGACTTCTGATAACGGCGGATCTCTCGCAGAGCCACAGTCCCGGGCCTGTAGCGGTGAGGCTTCTTGACGCCGCCGGTGGCCGGAGCGCTCTTACGGGCGGCTTTAGTAGCGAGCTGCTTCCTCGGGGCTTTACCACCGGTGGATTTACGAGCGGTCTGCTTGGTTCTTGCCATTGCTGCAGTTGCTTCTCTCTGTCCTGCTGGAGCTGGAAATACTGCTTTATGTTACACGCCTGCTTTTATAGCATTGGACGGCCACGCGCTCACAGTGACGCGAGGGTGCCGAGGATTGTGATTGGCTAAACTGTGACGTATGTGAATGAGTGCTAGCCAATGATTGCGCGTTTCCTCTTTTCAAACACGCGGAGGGTTTCCCGCTCGAGCTGCTTCTGTTGACTTAACGTTACATCAGACAAAGAGACACCTCCCTTATACTCGCATTGTTGTTCTGAAATACTGGCCTTAATTCCCAGTGGTTGTGCAGATCTCGGATTAGGACACAAATATATTACAGTCTGTATAAAAGCACCGCAGCCAGAAGAGACACACCAGGGTTGCCATCCGCCCTGTAAGAGATCATTTTCTGTAGAGCAGCCGCTACTAAAGGCCAAAAGACCCAGAGTATCATTGATCAATTTATTATCCTGAAGCTGACATGCATATTGATTTTCAGATAATCTATTATACTATTCAATATATTACCGAAGTTTAATAGACATAACTAGATTTTAACATTAGAATAGGTTGTGCGGCAAACAGACATAATAGGAGATCGTCATGTGTTTATTTTAAGCATACAGACCTTATAACTCTAGTGACTGTCGACACAAAGCAATGATGCAGATCACAGCTTTTATTGGTTATTTGTCTTTTCAAACAGATGTATTTGAGGAATTGATACAAACTCACTCTTTATCAGACAAAAGTGGGTGGCTCTTAAAAGAGCCTTTGGGTTTAATTAGAATCCCTTTACTTGGATTTGGCGGGCTTCTCAGTCTTCTTGGGCAGCAGCACCGCCTGGATGTTGGGCAGCACGCCGCCCTGAGCGATGGTCACTCCGCCCAGGAGTTTATTCAACTCCTCGTCGTTGCGCACCGCCAGCTGCAGGTGACGGGGGATGATGCGGGTCTTCTTGTTGTCCCGAGCGGCGTTTCCAGCCAGCTCCAGGATCTCAGCGGTGAGATACTCGAGCACAGCGGCCAGATAAACCGGAGCACCGGCACCGACGCGCTGAGCGTAGTTGCCTTTGCGAAGAAGCCTGTGAACACGGCCGACAGGGAACTGCAGTCCCGCCCTGGAGGAGCGAGTCTTAGCCTTTGCTCGGGCTTTGCCGCCGGTTTTGCCTCTGCCGCTCATTTTCTTAGATTAGTTTCTACAACAACTTCCTCAGAATAAATGTCCGTTTCTCCTCACACTGTCTTTATAGAGAGTGCCAGTCGCTCATTGGTTTAGAGTCTGGAGAGATTTCAACCAATCACTGAACTTCCCTCTAAAACACAACCCCCTTTTCTAGCGGGAATATTTATGCACACGTATTTGTGACTAATAAGATTAAAAATGTATTAAACTACTGAAATATTTGATAGAAAGAATATAAATGCATTACAGATGGTAAGGGAATTATATCCTTTAATATTGATGTAACAATGTGGTTTTTCTGTGTGCAGTTATGTGTAAACTAATTTTAACTGAAATGGTGAAACAAATATTTAAACAAGCTTTTCAAAATCATTTACTTCACTATCAGTGTTACTGGGGTTTGACATGCACACTTTAACATGGAAAATGGATATTAATCGCCGTCTCTACCAAAAGTGCTACACCTGTCACACACTGTATATTCTGGGCACATTGATCTTCTGATGCTGTAGTTGTTGTTCCTTTTGTAATATTGTGGTTTTATCACTGCCTTTACTGTGTGCGGGGTTTGTAGTAGTTTGTGTCGACTCAGTACATATTCTGGTACTGAGTTGCACAACATCCCACTTGGATCGATCAGTCTGAACCCTCATAAGCATTTTGCCCATTTTAATCAATTGTTTAAAAAATGGCTTAACTTTACTCGGCTTGAGTGATTCAAGGCTTGGTGTTTCATTTATATATAAAAATAAGTACTTTATATCGTTTGTTTAGATTGCGGGATTATTAGTGGTCAAAAAGTCACATCTTAACTGTTTCTTCTTAATGAGCAGAAATTATTAAAATACAGGAGTTTTGCTCTATTTTCAGAATAAGTGGTTGGCTCTTAAAAGAGCCGTTGAGGAACAAACATTATTTGTTTGTAGTATTAAGACTTTACTTCTTTTTGGGCGCTGCCTTTTTAGGCTTTGCCGTCTTGGGTTTTGCTGCCTTGGCTTTTTTGGGGCTCTTGGCTGCTTTCTTGGCGGCTGCTGGCTTCTTTGCCTTCTTGGGGCTCTTCGTCGCCTTCTTAGCGGCTGTGGCGGCGGGTTTCTTGGCCTTCTTGGGAGATTTCTTGGCGGCTTTGGGCTTCTTTGCCGCTGCGCTCTTGGGCTTCTTGGCGGCAGCGGGTTTCTTGGCCGCGGGCTTCTTCGCTTTAGGAGCCGCTTTCTTGGTCGCGGGCTTCTTCTTGGTCTCGGCTTGCTGCTTGTTGAGCTTGAATGAGCCCGATGCGCCGGTCCCTTTGACCTGCACCAGAGTGCCTTTAGTCACCAGGCTCTTGATGGCGATCTTGACGCGGGAGTTGTTCTTCTCCACGTCGTAGCCGCTGGCGGAGAGAGCTTTCTTCAGGGCGGCGAGGGACACGCCGCTCCTCTCCTTGGATGCGGACACAGCTTTGACGATGAGCTCACCGACGCCTGGACCTGCTTTCTTGGCTTTCGCAGCGGACTTCTTCTTGGGCGCTTTGGCCGGGGCGGCAGCAGCCGGAGCTGGGGCGGTTTCTGCCATCTCTCTGTTTAAATCTAAAGTCTTTCAAACGCTGTTCTGGTTTCAGCAATGAGAGGCGCTCGCGCGGCGCTGCGCTCTTCAATAACACATGAGAACCTTATAGACTCAACCTGCCCGCTCGGTGTCTGTGCGCGTCCACGAGCCTCTCACGCGTGTGTTTTCTTCTCTCACATTTGGAGCAAAACTGAAGCGGTAAAATAGTTTGTCACAGTCAAATCAAAGTGAACACCAAGCAGAGGTTCTGAGCTTCCATTAGAGACTAAAACACGCCAAGAGGAAATGTTTATTTTGCCTCCATCAGCTCAAACCCAAGGCGAGCATCAGCCACGGGGAAAAGCCGCCTGTGAATTTGACGGATTGTTTAAGTGTAAAAGTTGCTAAAAGCCCAAACGCGTCCTCTGTGTGTTCAGCAAACAGTCTGAAAGAGACTTTAATGAAATCCGCATCAGTGAGGGCGTGAGGAGGCTTTCATACAGCTGTTGTTTTGGGCAGCTTGAAGCACACGAACATCATCCGGAGGATCCGAGCCTCTCTGTGACTCTCATGTCTGGCCAGTGCTGATCTGTCCTTATAATAACAATAATCATAATAATAAATACACATGATCACTCAGGTGTTAATGTTTTAACTAAATCATCATATTTGTTTCTCCTCATCTCTCATTCATCTCAGTTTTCGGCGTGTGAATGAGGATTGTGTTAGAGCTCATCTGAATGAGTTGTTCATTTACAGCAAGGCATAGCAAGTGACTTAAATAACTTCTCCTCACTGTTTCTTATTTCCCTTCTTGTTCTAGCTTTTTTTTTCAGATACAAATGCCTGCAAGGTCATGTTGTTTCCTTTTAAAGTACTGCATTATTGATAATTTTTTAATTTAATGGCACTGGATTATTACTGGATACATTAAAAAATAAGACTAAAAAAGTATGTTTTTTGCTGATTTCATCACATTATTGTAAAACAGGGTGGACAAAGTGATAATAGGGCCAATTTTTTTTGCACACATCATCATGAAAGGTTTATCTATACATACACATTCACTTTATATTAATACAGTTTATTCTGTTGTCAGGCTGCAGATAAATGAAGACCATGTCCCCCATGTCATTATTCTAATAAACTCTCTTTTAGACTGAACTTATGTCAAGTTAATTTGTAGTTTTGTCTGTCTGTAGTTTTATCAATATATCTACCTATCGTATCAATACTTGTGTTTTATTGCAGTTTATAATAAACTTACACTGCTGCATCTGACAAGGTTCAATCTTTAATGACTAGAGGTTTATCGTTTTGTAAATGCAATAACACCATAGACTGGAGATTCCTTGTTATGCCACCAGTCACAGTTGTGACCAAACATGAAATCTATATTTTCCATTGATTCTCAAAAATACTTTAATTTATTTAACTGACAGTTTAATGTTTTTACAAAGGGCAAATAAATGCATGCCATCTCCGGAAAAAGGTTGGGATTATTAATCTCAAACATAAGCTCTTTAACTGAGAAGATGAGTGGCTCTTAAAAGAGCCTTTGGGGTGGGTAAGGTCAGACCACAGCTCACTTTGAGCTGGTGTATTTGGTGACGGCCTTTGTGCCCTCGGACACGGCGTGTTTGGCCAGCTCTCCGGGCAGCAGCAGACGCACGGCTGTCTGGATCTCTCTGGAAGTGATGGTGGAGCGCTTGTTGTAGTGCGCCAGACGAGACGCCTCACCGCCGATGCGCTCGAAGATGTCATTGACGAAAGAGTTCATGATGCCCATGGCCTTGGAGGAGATGCCGGTGTCAGGATGAACCTGCTTCAGGACCTTGTACACATAGATAGCGTAGCTCTCCTTCCTGGACTTTCTGCGCTTCTTTCCTCCTTTACCGGCGGTCTTGGTGACGGCCTTCTTGGAGCCCTTCTTAGGCGCGGACTTTGCTGGTTCAGGCATGTTGCTGATGACGAGTCAATGTGAGCTCAGGAGCGAGACAGAGGGATTTATTCACCGCCATATGCTAATTCACTAAGAGACACGGGATTATTCTGATTGGCTGTTTTCATAGGCCGAACCCATAAACTCGTGTTTCATTGGACAACTCAATGCATCGGGAGAGGAACAAGGGCCAATCACAGATGGGCAAATATTAGCCCCGCCTACCGCTTTATGTTTGAAGGACAACCACAAGATTTCGTTTTCTTTGTTCTTTTCCCGCTTTTTTGCTTTTATGAAAGTTTGAAGACTAATATTCTGCAAAATAGTGTAATCTGAAAACTAATCTTAAAAATTAACTAAAATTTTAAAATAGTTTTTATACAAGAATTTCCCCTCCTACACAAATTTTTTTTTTTTTTTTTTTGCGTTTCAAAACATTTCACTTTTTTTTAAAATAAACATTCGGCAAAACAATGTAATCTGAAACCTCATTTTTAGAATAAAGTAATAAGATCCCTTTCAAACTGATTTTTTACCAGGAATTCCTCCTACACAAAAGCCTCTTTACCACTAACATTGAATTTTTCCCCAATTTTAACTTTGTCCTTGTTTCTGTAAATCACTTTGAATTGCAATAAACAGTATCTTCTCTGTAATAAACATTCGAACGGTAATTTGACTATCAGCCAAAAACTGACATCAATGCACTTATACAGCATTAAAACACCTTAGGACCTTAAATCGTGATGAAATGCCAATATCTTCTTTGCAGAACTTTCACATTTCTGATATTTATTCAGAACAGAATTAATATATAAAGGGATATAACCCATAAGAACCTGGACCAATATTTAGCCTTATAGGAAAGTTAGGGAGAATATAAAACAGGCTTAATGGCCGCTTGTAATATTCTTCTGCAGCTGCTTTAGAAATACAACCCATCCCTGGGGAAAATCTGCAATCTATTATTTTACATGCACATTTTGACTTGATTGTTTGTTGTTGATACATTACGTATTTATCAGTTAAAGTTCCCGTTTTTCCTTCTCTGGATTATCAGGACTGATGAGACATGACTCTTTATGCGAGGGAGTGTGTGGCTCTTAAAAGAGCCGTTGGGTTTGTGGTTCGTCTTGATTTCAGGCGTTTAACCTCCAAAGCCGTACAGGGTGCGTCCCTGTCGCTTCAGCGCGTACACAACATCCATGGCGGTGACGGTCTTTCTCTTGGCGTGCTCGGTGTAGGTCACGGCATCGCGGATAACGTTCTCCAGAAACACCTTCAACACTCCGCGGGTCTCCTCGTAGATCAGACCGGAGATGCGCTTGACACCGCCGCGGCGAGCCAGACGACGGATGGCGGGTTTGGTGATTCCCTGGATGTTATCGCGCAAAACTTTACGGTGACGCTTAGCGCCTCCTTTACCGAGCCCTTTACCGCCTTTGCCTCTTCCAGACATGATTAACTCAAACTATTTCAGTCAGTCGAAAATGACAATAAAGAGTGAAGAATGAGCGTTGCAAGGAGGCCCTTTATATTGGCTTACAGGACCTGACAGAAACCACCACCGCGCAACAAGCTCCTCCCCTCGATATAGTTCAAGCACAAAACATGTGATTTAACCCTTAACCTGATCTCACGAGGCCTGTCCTTTGTTCATTATTAAAGACCAAGTTTTAATAGGTTAATTTTAACGAAGATGATATTAGAAGAAGATAATGATATCAGGGACATCCTACCAGAAACGTACATTTCCACTTGTAAAAAATCTTGGGGTATTTTTTTTGTTAAATCTGAACATCGAGTCATGTGGAGGACATGTTAAACTGAGACATTACATATCATGCCACCTCAGCATGTTTATATCAATGAATAAAATACATTTTTATACGCATTACACCCCTGAAATGTCAGGCCCAGTCACAGACAAATTTATGTTCTATAATTTATGTTCTATAATTCTATAATTTTTTATGAATAGCATTTTCTTATTGGCCACATGTCCCTGATTGTATCTAACATGATTTATTAAATCCTATAAGAAATATAAGCAACTTTTCGGTCAACTATACAAAAGTCACAGATTACCCGCCAGGCACTCATATAGTTATAAAATAACTACCTTTACATAGGAGATTTTTACTAAAACATAGTGAGGATATATACCACAGCGTTCATCTACACAGTTAAAGAGATTAATTCATCAGTATTTCCTCAAATAGTACATTTTTATATAATAATTTCCTGTGTGACAGGAATGAACGTGGCGTGACAGGACTGACTTTATGGATTTCGTTAATGCAGAAAAAGTTGTTTTGTGCTCCTTATTTAAGTTTTGATTAGCATTCCTATTTTATATTATTATAATTTTAATATTAATGTAATATTAGACTATGGTAAAATTTAGCCAAGGACATATAAAGGACCTAGTTCAATATGACCGACAAATGATATAGTCCAAACATCTTTTTAAATCAATAAACTAATTGTATTTTATTTCAATATTTAACATTTAATAAAAAAAAATATTCATTCAATAGGCATTTAACTGAATAGCACAATGTAAAGTAACTGTGGTACCACATTGTCTTAAGGCTCAGTAATAACTGGTAATACTAATTATAATATCTACATTATTAATTAGGAAATGACATGGTAATAACAGAAATTGCATGTAATGTCCTATGTAATAATACAGATATTACAATGGTATCACCCAGTTATTACCAAGCTGTAATATGAAGTGGTACTGTGATGGTCTCGCCCTTTCTAACCTTGAAGGCCCTGACCCTGGAACTGCTGCCTTTCTCTTAAGCCTAGATGTTTTCTGTTGCTCTCTCCATAATTTGTGCATACAGTATTGTTCAAAATAATAGCAGTACAATGTGACTAACCAGAATAATCAAGGTTTTTAGTATATTTTTTATTGCTACGTGGCAAACAAGTTACCATTAGGTTCAGTAGATTCTCAGAAAACAAATAAGACCCAGCATTCATGATATGCACGCTCTTAAGGCTGTGCAATTGGGGTCTTAGTTGAAAGGGTGTGTTCAAAAATAGCAGTGTCTACCTTTGACTGTACAAACTCAAAACTATTTTGTACAAACATTTTTTCTGGGATTTAGCAATCCTGTGAATCACTAAACTAATATTTAGTTGTATGACCACAGTTTTTTAAAACTGCTTGACATCTGTGTGGCATGGAGTCAACCAACTTGTGGCACCTCTCAGCTGTTATTCCACTCCATGATTCTTTAACAACATTCCACAATTCATTCACATTTCTTGGTTTTGCTTCAGAAACAGCATTTTTGATATCACCCCACAAGTTCTCAATTGGATTAAGGTCTGGAGATTGGGCTGGCCACTCCATAACATTAATTTTGTTGGTTTGGAACCAAGACTTTGCCCGTTTACTAGTGTGTTTTGGGTCATTGTCTTGTTGAAACAACCATTTCAAGGGCATGTCCTCTTCAGCATAGGGCAACATGACCTCTTCAAGTATTTTAACATATGCAAACTGATCCATGATCCCTGGTATGCGATAAATAGGCCCAACACCATAGTAGGAGAAACATGCCCATATCATGATGCTTGCACCTCCATGCTTCACTGTCTTCACTGTGTACTGTGGCTTGAATTCAGAGTTTGGGGTCGTCTCACAAACTGCCTGTGGCCCTTGGACCCAAAAGAACAATTTTACTCTCATCAGTCCACAAAATGTTCCTCCATTTCTCTTTAGGCCAGTTGATGTGTTCTTTGGCAAATTGTAACCTCTTCTGCACATGCCTTTTTTAACAGAGGGACTTTGCGGGGATTCTTGAAAATAGATTAGCTTCACACAGACGTCTTCTAACTGTCACAGTACTTACAGGTAACTCCAGACTGTCTTTGATCATCCTGGAGGTGATCAATGGCTGAGCCTTTGCCATTCTTGTTATTCTTCTATCCATTTTGATGGTTGTCTTCCGTTTTCTTCCACGTCTCTCTGGTTTTGCTCTCCATTTTAAGGCATTGGAGATCATTTTAGCTGAACAGCCTATCATTTTTTGCACCTCTTTATAGGTTTTCCCCCCTCTCCAATCAACTTTTTAATCAAAGTACGCTGTTCTTCTGAACAATGTCTTGAACGACCCATTTTCCTCAGCTTTCAAATGCATGTTCAACAAGTGTTGGCTTCATCCTTAAATAGGGGCCACCTGATTAATAATAATAATAATAATGAATTTTATTTGTAATGCACTTTACATTTCTGCAATCTCAAAGTGCTACAGAGCATCTAGAAGTACAATAAAAAAAAATAAATTAAAAACACAGTTAATTAAATACAAAAAATAAGAACTATTTAAAACTATTTAAGAAACTATTCAAGAAAAATTATTTAAAACACATTCAGTGGAAAGCTTTAGTAAAAAGAAATGTTTTTAGGTTTCGTTTAAAAACATCTGTAGTCTGTGGGGCCCTCAGGTAGTCCGGGAGGGTATTCCACAGCCTCGGAGCAGCAGATGAAAAGGCCCTACCGCCCATGCTGCAAAGTTTTGTTCTGGGAACTTGGATGGTGTTTGTGTTAGCAGAACGAAGTGTGCGTAGGGATGTTGGGTGGGTGAGAAGTTCCTGTAGGTAAAGGGGGGCATGTCCGTAAATACACTGGTGGGTGAGGAGGGAGACTTTATATTCCACTCTGAGCGGGACAGGGAGCCAGTGAAGAGATTTAAGGATGGGGGTGATGTGTTCATGCTTGCGCACCCTCATCAGGATCCTCGCTGCGCTGTTTTGGATGTACTGCAGTCGCTGTATGCTTTTGCCAGAGATCCCGATGAGGAGTGCATTACAGTAGTCCAGCCTGGATGAGACAAAGGCATGGACAAGCTTCTCTGCATCTGCCAGGCTGAGTGTTGGACGGAGTTTGGCGATGTTCTTGAGGTGGAAGAATGATGTCTTACAAAGGTGATTGATATGGTTGTCAAAGGTAAGGTTTGATTCACACCTGTTTCTTCACAAAATTGATGACCTCAGTGATTGAATGCCACACTGCTATTTTTTTGAACACACCCCTTTCAACTAATTCAACTAATTGCCCAATTGCACAGCCTTAAGAGCGTGCATATCATGAATGCTGGGTCTTGTTTGTTTTATGAGAATCTACTGAACCTACTGGTAACTTGTTTGCCACGTAGCAATAAAAAATATACTAAAAACCTTGATTATTCTGGTTAGTCACATTGTACTGCTATTATTTTGAACAATACTGTAAACAATAGTTGTTTGGATATTTCATCCCCTTTTATTGAATCATATAATTCTTTTATTTCTTATTTTCCTAATTTTTTGTATAAATAAACCCCATTGTTAACTTCTTTAACCTTAACTTTTGCCTTGCTTGAGATTATTCAGGGCTGGGTTAATTTTCCCACTGTTTAAGAATATTGCTTCAGGAGCATAAATATATTTAATCTGGGTTACCGTAGTCATATAGGGTAATAGGAGGAATATTAATATATAGTCTGGAGACATCTGTCAGAACTCGGTGCTCCACCCTTTTAAGGTCAAGGGCAGGCGGTACATACAATTCAAATTTCATTTTATATTACAGTATCTGGCCCTTACAGTGTCTGCAGAGAAAAAGTCTGGCCCTTGGACAAATATAGTTGATGACCCCTGATATACACCAAACTTTCCAGTCTTGCACCTAGTTATATTATAAAAACATTTACAGAGGGATTTGTAAATATATAATTCCCAACCTGATTTATATAACATTGTATAAAAATAAAAAAAACATGGCAAAAATATTTTGACACTACATTGACACTATATTCTGATTAACAGGATAACAAAAGTAGACATAAATCCCTCTGTAAGTTTTTCCCCATCTAATATGTGAACACAATGAAAAAAAAAAAAAAATTATCCAATAGCCTACTCAGATTTCGTTTTTTAAAATATGTGCAAATTAGTGCATTTTTAATTAGATAGTGCCTAATTTGCATATTTAAACATTAAATAAAAAATGTTTCTCATCTTTAATCAACTGGGAAAGTTTCATAGTGATATCTGCTTGTTAAAAATGTTACCCTGTAGTGTCTCGCCTTACTGGTTTGTCTGAAAGGGTTATTAGTCTATAGGCCTTATAATGTGACCAGCTAGTTGATAGGATGTGGTGTGCTGCTAAGCTGTCTTTTCTCCATTTTAACTTCATTTTACAGACAGAGGTGAGACAGACAATTATGCAGAGAGCACGGAGAGAGGAGAGACAGAGAAAATTAGTTTGATTTGTCTAAACCCACGTGATGGGAAGGTTTAGGGGCGGGGTCAGGGGTAGGTCATTCGTATGAATTCATACAAATTTGGTAACTCGTAAAATATGGACGAATTAGCAAAAATCGTATGAATTCGTACAAGTGAGGTCGTATCAATTTGGACGAATTAGTCACCTCGTAAAATTAGTACGAATTGCCGTGCGATCAAGCTGCATACACCGGTAGGCAGTGGCCCATCTTACCGTGACCATGATGCGGTCACCCAGAATTTATAGTTTACCCACCTCTTTTTTTACCACTACACCTCTGCGAGCGACTAACAAATTGGTACTAAGTTCATTAACGTTAACATCAGTAAATGATAGTGTAACACTACCTGCTTTAAGTAAACTCATTTGAAGAATCCACAGCCTTAGCATTTACTTCTATGAATCTGATTCATAATCCAAGCACTGAAGGCACTGGCGTTCCTAGACTTCTTCTTCTGCTCTGGGAGTCTGGCAGCCCATTGAACAGCTTGCGGGAGGGTTATGAAATTTGGCACATAGCTAGAAAACAGCCTAAACATTAACCAAACCTATTTTTAAGTCTGAAAATTTAGACAGTTGTTGGCGCTATAGGGACAAAGATACACTTACATTTTTGCTAATAACTTTTGAACCATAGGAGCTAGAAACAAAATTCAAAAAAATTTCGTCATGAACACGTTTTTCAAATTCCTCCTAGGCCGTTGCTCCAATTTCCACAAAAATCAGATCAGAGAACCAGATTATCTTCAGACCATGAACACAAAATGTTATGAAATTCAAATTGATACATCAAACCGTTCTCAAATAAAGCATGAAAGAAATTTGACAAAGAGCATGGTAAACTGGATTTGAGCCTATATCTCCACAACACTTTAGTGTATTTTTTTTTAATTAAAGCTCGAATAACAAACATAAGAACATTGCCATGGGAATAAATATGGAAACATAAACACACAATACATACATACAATAAAACAACTACAGCAATCAAATCATAAGTTACTGCGTCACAGATGTATTAATACGATAACATACAAACAATTACCAGGAAAGATTTACAGACTTAAATATTTCTCTATATAAATATTTAAAGAAAATCTATTTAAATAGTATTTAAGGATCTAGTTTCCTTATTCTTTATGTAATAAAAAGATTTAAGAAGTGAGTTTAATTCAATTTCAAAGTGGGTGTAGGACGGAATACCGTTTGCTAATTTTTGCTTAAGAATTAAGAATTTTCCATATAAAATAAAAACTGGCCAAACTTGGTGTGTGTTATGACCTGATGCAACATTCACAGCTTAGGCACAGTGCCACCTAGTGGTCAAAAAAAAAAATCACTCTTTAGATTTGGTGTAGCTTGCCAAGTTGAACGATACCCATTTTCCCATATCTGCAATATGAGCCGTCTGACATTTTGAATCTTGTTATATTTTACGAACACATTTACGGAACTTGGTATGTGTCTTCGGCACCATGACCCTGAAAGTACTCTAAAAGTTTGTGGGCAGCGCCACCTTATGGTCAAAAAATATAATGACATTTTCAAATGTTAGTGACTTTTGATTAAATTGTAATTGTAATGTAATGAAACTGGTCTAAATAGATTTCTTAGGGTCATGCCGATAACATGGATACCCATTTTGCCATAGTCATCAAACTTCCTATCCGCCATATTGATTTTCTTTTAAAAACTACATTTTCAAACTCCTTCTGTACCATTTGTCCCATTTGCACCAAAATCAAGTCAGATCCTCGTCAGACTGTGCCGACAAAAAGTTAGGGATTTTATGTCAATGGACAAACCCATTTTTGTATAGCACAGCAACAAAGTTGATGGCATGATGCCAAAATTATCTCTGCAATGCTTTGACATATTGACATATTCTGACAACGCCACATCAATTTGGTCACAGCACCACAGAGCCTATTGTATAAAACCATTAAATCTAATTACTAGTGACTGTATTTATGATTTTTCAGCCATCTCGTGCATCTGTGATTTGTTAATTCTCAGTTAAACCTTTATTTAACTGACAATTACAGTTTTGAAAGATGAACAGTTTTGAAAGAGTTTTGAAAGATGACCTAATGAAAGGATAAAAAAAACAAAACAAAAAAAACATTTCAATACAAAGTTGAAGAAGAACACTCCACAAGCATGACCTTCATGTTGGGACATTTGCAGAATGCCACCCTTGACTAAGAACATAAAAGGCTGACTTGAATATGCTATCAGTGCAGAGACCGAAGCTTGATTATCAATGGACTTTCCTGAAGGACAGCCATCCCGAAGTATACATCAAAAATCTACTGAAGCTTGTTTCAGGGATCAGTCGTAGAGTGTTCTTGAGTGGCCTGAACAGTCTTCAGATCTAAATCTCATTTAAAATATCTGGTGGAATTTGATTGAAGCAGTGATAACGGTCAAAACCAAAGGTTATCAGGGATTTTTTAAAGCGAGGAATGGTCCAAGAGAGCTGACAGAAGCTTCTAAGCACTTACAGGCAGTGTTTACAATTATAAAGAATAAAAGATTCTGCACAAAATTTGACTTTGGGGGTTGAATAATTTTGAACACAAATGTTTACAGTCAATTTTATTTTTTTATTTCTCATCAACTTTACGTTCTCAGAATCACTCAAATGTGCATTAATAAACTTTCTATAACAATTTGCTTATGCCTTTGCTTAATTGTTTTTATAAAATGTTGTTCTTGGCATACAGTGGGGCTAAAAAGGATTTAGTCAGCCACCAATTAATCAAGTTCTCTCACTTAAAAAGATAAGAGGCCTGTCATTTTCATCATAGGTACACTTCAACTATGAGAGACAGAATGAGAATAAAAATCAGACAATGTGATTTTCTGGATTTTTTAAGACATTATTTGCAAATTATGGTGGAAAATAAGTATTTGGTCACCTACAAAAAAGCAAGATTTCTGGCTCTCACAGACCTGTAACTTCTTCTTTAAGCGGCTCCTCTGTCCTCCACTCGTTACCTGTATTAATGGCACCTGTTTGAACTTGTTATCAGTATAAAAGACACCTGTCCACAACCTCAAACAGTCAGACTCCAAACTCCACTATGGCCAAGACCAAAGAGCGGTCAGAGGACACCAGAAACACAATTATAGACATGCACCAGGCTGGGAAGTCTGAATCTGCAATAGGTAAGCAGCTTGGTGTGAAGAAATCAACTGTGGGAGCAATTATTAGAAAATGGAAGACATAAGACCACTGATAATCTCCCTCGATCTGGGGCTCCACGTGAGATCTCACCCCATTGGGTCAAAATGATCACAAGAACGGTGAGCAAAAATCCCAGAACCACATGAGGGGACCTAGTGAATGACCTGCAGAGAGCTGGGACCAAAGTAACAAAGGCTACCATCAGTAACATTCTACGGCGCAAGGCACTCAAATCCTGCAATGCCAGACGTGTCCTCCTGCTTAACCAGTATATGTCCGGGCCCGTCTGAAGTTTGCTAGAGAGCATTTGGATGATCCAGAAGAGGATTGGGAGAATGTCATATGATCAAATGAAACCAAAATAGCATTCTTTCTCCTCCAAACACGACAAGTTGAGTTTTTACCGAAAAGTTCTGAGTAGCATCCAAAGAACACCATACCTACTGTCAAGCATGATTCAGATTCAGATTCAGATTTACTTTATTTGGCACACAACCAGATACACAAGTGCAACAGTAGGTGCAATGCTTTCTTAGGTGCTATTCCAAGCAACATAGTAACATGACACAAGACATATGACAACAAAAACACAACTGTATACACAAGTGCAACAGTAGGTATTCTTACTCCGTTCCAACAGCAAAGTGACAAGACATGGGACATACGATGACCAAGACAACATAATCAGCTAAGGGGTTCACACCAAGGCAGCCTTCAATTGCGGCGCCATCTTTGAACCAGAATATAGAAAGCAGATTCACAAGCATACATATGCAACAAAACATAACATAGCATGAAACAGTACACGTGGTCACGTGCTGGGATTTTTTGTGTGGGAGTATGAAGGCAAGGGAGAGAAGAGAGAGATTGTGAGAGGCAGACGGATGGAGGGGGGCTGGGATGGGGAGGGTTATGTATGGTGTGAATAAGAGTCAGTGATGTGTGGTGTGAGAATGTCAGCCAAAACTTCAGATGTTTTCAGAGTTCAGTTCAATGGCTTGTCCTTGAAGAGAGATAAGGCAGTGCACAGGAGTGATAGCAAGAAACCGTCTGACAGGCTGACCTCCCAACCGAGAGAGCTAGGAGAAGGGGAGAAGTTACTTTTTAATTTGTATTAATCCATTTTTCTGATCTTCGGTAATTTGTCCGGATCATAATTAATCAAACCATTCTGATCCTCAGCGTTCCTGGCGAACCGGTTCATGCAGTGACTTAGACATTTCATCCAGCCGCAGTCAGACCGGTCAGAGTCCGTAAAAGTTCACCAGCCTGACCCCCGATGGAGCCCACTCTTGCCTGCGCATCCGCAGTCCTGACTGAGATGTTACGGTTCAGTTCATCAATCATTATCACTCTCTGATCTAATACCTTCAGTCGGTCACACACATCCCGAAGTGCCCGTTAATTTCGCAGACAGCGGCTGGGTGAATTTACTGGCAGCTGTCTTACCAATCTTCCGATAGGTCAGGGCAATCCCAAGGCCGAGGAATAGGGACCCCACTATCACAATTCCAATTATGAATAAATCTTCCACGTCCTCCACGGACAGAGCCTCTAGACACACGGTTTGCCAGGTGTTCCAGGCGTCCATCGTGTAGCCAGCAGCGAAGGTCCCGTCCGGGCAGGTGGGTTCTCCCGGAGCACCCTTTCTTAGTGAAAAAATCTTGTCAATCGCTGAGGACCAGTTAATCAATTCCATTTCAGTATTCTCAGGAGCCCAGCCAAGCAGGAGTTTGGAAAAAAGACCAAAGGACAAAGCGCAAGAGCAAGAGCGGGAGCAGAGAGAAAACACGTCTGCCCTCTATGAGTACAGGAAGTTCCAAGTTTTTTTTTTTTTTTTTTTTTTTTTTCTTTCAGATATGAGGGTGGAAACATCATGCTTTGGGGCTGTTTTTCTGCAAAGGGACCAGGACGACTGATCCGTGTAAAGGAAAGAATGAATGGGGCCATGTATAGTGAGCTTTTTGAGTAAAAACCTCCTTCCATCAGCACGGGCATTTAAGATTAAACATGGCTTGGTCTTTCAGCATGACGATCATCCCAAACACACCGCCCGGGCAATGAAGGAGTGGCTTCGTAAGAAGCATTTCAAGGTCCTGGAGTCGCCTAGCCATTCTCCAGATCTCAACGCCATAGAAAATCTTTGGAGGGAGTTGAAAATCTGTGTTGCCCAGTGACAGCCCCAAAACATCACTGCTCTAGATGAGATCAGCATGGAGGAATGGGCCAAACTACCAGAAACAGTGTGTAAAAACCTCGTGGAGACTTACAGAAAACGGCTTATGGCATGCCAATCAGGTAATGAAAGTCTGAATATACGGAATTAAACATGGAATGTAGCTTTTCACTTATTAAACAACCATGTAGGCAGACACATCATGGCCATATTCCAGGATGACAAAGTTAGAATGGTTGGGAGGGAGCATGAAGAATCATTTTCACACATGAATTGGCAAAATAGTCCAGACCTTCAATTCACAAGTCTTTAAGATGTGCTAGAAGAGAATTTACAGAATGATGGACCCATGCATTGTCAGTATCTCTTGATGGAAATAAATGTTATGTTATTTTATCAGGAGGTGCATACGTTTTTGGTCAAGATCTTGTGGTTGTTTAAGAATAAAATCTACACACTCCATCAAATAGTTTTAAAAGAACTTTTGCCAAACATATTACATGCTAGAAACATAATCACTGCAAAAAAATGATCCAGCAATTGACTCAAGCATTTGCCTATTTAAATCAAAATGATTATTTTTTATGAATTAACGATGACTGAGTCTGCATGAAAGCAACTGGTCTACGTAATAACAGACTAATAAACACGCTGGTGAATGCGTGAACGAGCCGAAATGCTGGCACACGGATACTAAAAATGAATAAATCCATTCGATATGGACATTCATTCTATATATTCAAGTTTCATTCCATATATTCAGACATTCATTCCATATATTCAGACTTTCATTCCATACATTATATACAACAAATCATATTATAAATACTATAATTTCCTGAACGGCATGCCATAAACTCTATATAGTTAAATAAATGTATGCAATGAGGAAAATATTTGTGGGTCCTGATAATGCCATGTCTGATTTTACCAGTAAAAAGCAAAAAAGCCTATGTTTTATTATATATGTATTCAGAGACATTGATAGCACGTGTGTAACAATTCTACAGTCAGCTTCAGAATCAGATTTATTCTGGTGTCATCATTGACTCACACATTGGAGACCAAGTCCAAGCCTACTGAAGTCCACCCCGATGCAAAATCAAATGTAGCATTTTAAAATCTACTCCCGCTCCACAGGAGTCCTGTCTGAGACACGTTAATACCAGGTGGAAATGGGGCAATTTCAGGCCACGCACACACTCGCCTAGGAATACTTTGAGAGAGCCATCCGTTAGCGTTCAGTTCATCGACTCAACATGCAAATACACTGAGACACTCATTTACTACATTGCCTTCCAAAAATACTTTACTAGATTTCGGCGTGCTATTTGCAAATGCATTGTCTGGCCTTTTATTAAATTTTAGTAAAAAGCGTGCTTTGTAATTTTATTTTTCATAATTTATTATAAATAATGCAAAATACATCTAAAAGTGGCTCAACAAACAAACAAGTAATAAAATCCACAATGACCCAAAAAAAACAAATGTTTAAGTAGTAAAGAAAAAATTGCAGTGTACATTCTGCAAAAAAAGACGGGAGTTGTTGAACCCTTTTCAGAGATGACTGTAGGAGGTGTGGCCACCTTCATGAACCCTACAGTAGTCCTGACCCGCCACAGCCCTCTTTTTGCATGGCCGGCCAAGCGAGTGACGCCGCTGCACAGTGAGCGACCTGAAAAAGAACTGACAGAAAGAAAACTGGATTCCTTTAAATCCCTTCACATTTGCCCTCTGCAGTCAGATTTACCCGGACGTTGAATTCAATCCTTAAATAAAGCATACCTGTTGCTGGCAAGTGAATGGTTGGGGCTTGAGCTTCGTGAGTGGCTGACCGTCTCCAGCATTCCTCCTAGGTTCCTCTGAGGAATATTCTCCAGACCTGCCTGCTAATCAGAGAAAGACTTAGAGCAGTTCCCAAAGAATTGTGCAGTTTGCAATCCATCAAATTATAGCAAAAACACTGCTCTAGGAAGTAAGTTTTGCATTTGATTCTTAACTTAAGAAATGTTGCTGCTTTTTCAAGATAAACAAAATGGTCTCAATATACCGTAAAGGCCAGCTCACACCAACAACGATAACTATAAAAGATAACTATTAGCGTCCACACCAACGGGTGAGATCGTTCTGTTTATTTTAAGTGTGTACTTGTCTGTCACTTTAAAAGCTCAAGCTCATTAAAGGGGTCATGAATTCAGATATTACATTTTTCTTGAGCTTTTGACATAAGAGGTCAAATTTCAGAACTTGTTATTCCAAAAACAGCTTTTATTGTAACCAAACACAGAACAACTCTGTATGCAATGTGCCTATTTAAGACGTCATTGATGGGTGAAAGACCGCCTCTGCAGAAGATCAACGCCTACATCATAACTTTGGCCCCGCCCACTGGTGTGTTAGTGAGATGACGAGGACAGAAGAGATACAGGATCACTGGAGTAAAAATAACATTTCATTCTAAAGGATCCTAATGCTAGGAATGTGCTTATTTATTATCAACAATGTGAACGTGTCAGTTGAGTGTATTCTTTGGTAAATCAGTCGAAATTTCAGTGCAGGCTTTGCAAAGCGACACTTATGATATAGACTCGACAGTAATGCCACACATCGTAAATAACAGTGTTAATAACAGTTAGATTTCTGGTGTGTAATGATTCATGTAAAGTCAGATGTTCTGTCGTCCCAATCATTTATGGCTGTTTATGTGTAGTAAATCAAACCAGTTACTAATCGGTCATCTTCACATTAGCCGCTTATTTAAACAGTGATTAAATTATATATAGAAAGGAACGCTCCCTTTACAATCGCTGGAGCTGTCAATCAGAGCAAGTTTATCAGTGACAGTTCTGGACTCGCACAAAACTCCCATAATAGTGCAAACACAATGTAAATAATAGATTTGTTGATTGTTAGTTATGATGAAAACATTTGTTAGTGTGCAGAAATCGAGTCACAATAACGAGATCACGGCATTCATGAGCTCAACATGTCTGTTATCGGCTACAATGATCATCACTGCAAGCTTTCATGCCACCATCTGAATATAATGCTATAATCAACACTTTTCATGATTAATTAACCTTGAGAGCTATAATAGTAAAAATGTGCTAAAAGCTTGAGAAGGTTCCATGTGTAACACTTATTTCATATGCAAATATGTTAGCCAATCAGAGTGGGCGTTTGCACTAAAGTCTCACAGCAGACACGCCCCATTCACACAGAGCATTCAAACCAGAGACTAAAATCAGGGAATGCACAATACATCAGCAACATATCAATAGCCAATAAATAATCATTTTGATGTTTTCGATCCGATAAGTAAATTTGAACAATATATTCAAGCCGATCGATGATGTATTTCCTTCAGCTGAGACACTTCAGACGCGCTGTCCACCATGACGGGTTTAAATTGCTTCAATTATGATTGGAGTCTCTTTGAAAAGGAAAATACAGTTTTGTGCAACATGTGCAGCGCATGTCTGACATATAAGCTACATAAGATTATAATGAGGTCACGGCTGTAATAATCTTATATAGGATGCGTTTCGTTGAGTTAAAAACCTGCAGCGCTTCATTACCAGTGATCATCTTTAGTTTCAGTGCGCGCGCGCTCGTGAGTTAAAGGCCTTCTGACTATGTAACTTAGCTCACCTGTGCGTGATTGTGTAAATATAAGTTGTAATATATTTATTTTGTATAAATATCTGATTGTTCTCATATGATGCGTTTAGTCAATGAGCTTTCTAAGCGCGTCCGTTTACGGATCACTCAGCGCGCGCAGCTCAAACGGCAACGCTATTTGAAACCGTAGACTACTATTAAAGATGTTTACTATTTCTGTTAACATCTTTAATATGGGGTGTGAAATGCTGTTTCATGCATAGTGAGCTTTTTACACTGTTAAAGACTTGAATCCCCATGCTACACATGGGACAAAGTTTTTTAAAAAATAAGTTGGACGTTTGATGGAGTATTTCTGTGCCAAAAAACGAAAGGATGGGTGTGCTTGACGTCCCCAAGGGCGGAATGTCCTTGTACCCATGCATGGCCGTAAGGGGACAGTGGATGGAGTTTGTTTTTCCAGAGCAGCAACAGAATTGTGCAAATGTTTTTGCTCCCTGCATTTCGGCGACGATTGTTTCATAAACAAGGCCTAGTTCGATGCCAGATTTACAGCTCGTCTAATGCTGAAAGAAGGAGGGGTGCCAGCGATAAAGGTTCACTTTGTTCGTTGGAAGCAGGCGATGAGTAAAACAACTTCAAATGTCTGTGTGTTGGCTATCGGCGCGTAAGTAAACAACATGAACGTCAATGTATTAATGGAGCATGCGATGTATGGTGTAGATAGTAAAACCACCCCAAACAACAATACACAAAGAGTGGGAAAATATGTTGAACTAAATTAAATAAATATGAAACCATACATATATATTAAAGTCCCTGTAAAGTCAAAATTAAACATGTGTTCTGAGTTTCTCACACCACAGATAAATGTGTTATTAACCAACTGGCCAAATTTGACTCATAAAAAAAAACACTATGTACATAAAATATCTTATCGAAATCTTGAAAAAAAGAGCAGCATCCCCTGCTCTCAGACGCGGGGGGCGTGTCCGTTCTCTGCGCCGAAACCACACCCACTCGCGGGAAAGCAGCCGTAAACACACAAGACAACAACAACACTCGAGTACAGCTCACGAGTCACGACCGCACCAGATGTCGGTGGGACGGGAGGATGAAGGTCGGGGCGGGAGATAGTCGGTTCGGCCCCATTCTGCAGCTGATTATCAGTGAATCCCAGTTGTTGCCGATGACAGTTTGTAAAACTATCGGGTGTAAAGACACTGCAGAGGCAGGTGTTGGTGGTGATCGTCAGCACTCCATCAAGGTAGCTGTTCACAAAATTAATCCACCTCCACTTGAGATCGTCTTTTTTTTGTTTTGTAGGCTGTAGTAACTAACGGTACTGACAGTAACTCGCAATCTAGCGAGTGAACTGATGCGAAATTGCGAATGTATTCTAGTTATGGGGAGGGCCATATCCCAAGCGGCTCCAGTGCGTCATCGAGCCACCGGTTTAACCCCGCCCAAAAAATCCGGAACACAGCAATGGTGAAAAACTTCTTAACGGTCTAACTTCTGAATTCAGTACTACATAGTTCACAGTCTTTGTAATGTGTTTCAACAATACATTTCTAACATTTCTAATGTGTTTAGATACAAATCTCAGAATGGCCTTTACAGGGACTTTAAAAGTATAGTTCACACAAAGCGCACTTCTTCATTCAAATGCGCTATTATTCCATTGTTTCTCTATGTAAACACACACAACCGTTCCGCTTGCTACTGCTAATGTTTAGTCGCATACAATAGTCCATAAACCAAATCATGTCCTTATAACCCATGAGTAAACATACAAATGTTTTAAAACTCACGCATGACAAGCCGCCAAGCAAAGTTAGTTTTCTTAGGTGTACATTTACAGATAAGGATATAACCTGTAAAATGAACATTCTGCACGAATGATATGAACACATCTGTCAGTGCATAGGGTATGTTAACCGCTAACGCATTAACTTGAGGGGGTGCTAGGGTTGCAGCCCTAGTTTATCATTGTGGCAAGCAGCGGGCGAGGACCGCGAGAGCGGACCGGGACGAGTGATAATGAGTGCCAGCTGCGCGTCACACCGGTCTCGTCTCGCGGTCGAGTGACGGGAGCATAAAAGGAGGAGCGAAGACAGCGGAAGGCGAGAGAGGACCAGGCCTGGAATTTGTGTGGAGTTTTGTTTATGTTTGTTGGTGGGCAGTCGTCCGTGAGGGGCTGCCCACATTTTATTATGTGTGAGTGTTTGCGGGCAGTCGTCCGTGAGGGGCTGCCCGCGATTTACTTTTGTTCTGTTTATTTATTTTTGATTAAAATCTGTTGAATGTTCGCCGGTTCCCGCCTCCTTCCTGTCCACAACAACGAACATCGTTACAATCATCATTACAGTTGTCAGCCTTGGTGTGAGCAGGCCTTTAGTAAATAGCTATTCCATTTATTTAAATACATAAAATCTATTATTAAAAGCTATTACTATTAACACCACCTCCAACTACTACTACTCACCCCTGCGATGCTGTGGCGATTCTTGAGTCTGGGCGTTGAATGGGTGGGCGTGCCTGAAGTTAGATGGCTGAACTTTGGAGGGCCATGAGAGCGAGATTGAGACATGGCCAGGATGCATGGGTCACCTACAGAAGGAAGCTAGGCCGTTAACACTTCCTGAAGGAAACGCGAGTAGCGCTTGTCTGTGCAGAAACCCACTTCAACACTAGGATTGTGCATGGCCTGTGAGTTCACACACTAATCCAGATGTGACGAGCATCTCAGTGTTTGTTACAGAGGTGAACAAATTGTGCATGGCACCTCAGTGATAAAACTCATGCTTTCCTGATGTCAATTCATTGACGGTGGATGGACGAGTTTTGTGATCCTAGGCTGCTGGTACCCGGTCAGTCTTTATTTTAGAAATAAATAAAAAAACAATTTATTTCATCTGAGTGGTCAAAGACTTTTGTCACCCTTGAACCACACATACACACAAAATAGGATTGGATTTGAGGAGTTTTGTGGTTGAAATATAAATTTAAAAAAAAGTAGGATTGAATGTAATGTGAAGAAAGCTTCAGAACACCTCCAACAACCCACAAATGCTAAACTCTACCAAAAGACACCCAATGGAAGATATTTTGAAGGGAATTAAAAGGGTTATCCATGAAATTAAAATTTAAAGTTGAAAATGTGAATGTGCTTAAATTAAGTACTTATAATTTGATGAAATCTTGTAATTAAAAGGTAAATCGTTTTTAAATACAAATTTTCCCTCTCTTTCTCCTGTTATCAACAGCTACATTTATCCATTTACGATAGTTATGGATTAAAGACTTTTTAAATTTTTTTTATTCCCAAGCCTTTTTTGTCGAGTCAAGTCAAGTGTCCATACCACTTGAGTTAGTGACTCGGACTCATGGCATTAACTTTATTTGTTCAGGTCCTAGAAGTATAAAGACAGAAGGTCTTAAAATTGATTGTAAAAACCCTGTCTAACTCTAAATATGAGCAAGCATCATTAATTGCATGCCTCAGACACTGGCTGTCAATACATGGAACAGAGAGACAAGAGAAAATACCCATCATGAAGCTCTCCACCTCCAAATCACAGTCTGGGTCATGTCTACAATGACAAGAACACACACACAATTAGCTGTAGTATAAAGTATAAAATATAAAGCATGCTAAGGGTGAATTTGCTTGGAAGGGTAAGAGATGGCTGTTGCTATCATGGATCATGGAAAGTACCAAAATAAATGGTTCTAGAGAGGCATAGTTTGCAGAACTTCTCACACTGGATGAGAAGCATTATGTCTTAAATGCTACAGTTAGCATGGTTTCCTCACTCGCTTCTGCAATCCTAGACTTACTGGACAGGAGTGGACGTGGCACAGCTCTCCGTCGACTGGTGCTCTTTCTCTGGGGTCTTCTCTTCACTGGGGCCCATAGGGAGAGCAGGAGGAGGAGGTGGGCTGCAGGTCTGGCCCTTCATTTTAGACAACGCCCAAAGCACCTGAAGCACAAACCAGCGACCTGGATCACAAGAACAAGAACGTCAAGAGGACAGTCATGAACACATGAGAGATTAATGCATTTAATGTGCAACTACAGGACATCTGTAGCTTCATTAACCCCCAAATAACCAAGTACTTTAAAATGTTGCTCTAATTATTTGAGCACCCTGAGCAGAACAAGACGTCTAATTAGCTCAACTTTTTTAGGCTGGTCTGCCACATGATTAAGATGGCCGATCAAATCAAAGCCAAACAATTTTAAAGGTCAAATTGTGAGGAAAGATGCAAGTAGCTAAACATTTAATATGACAACTGTTTCACGACAAACGTAATATCCAGTGAAGCAAACGACTCCAAACTCTGGTCAAATGAAACATTAGCGTAGCAGTTTTCAGCATTTCAGGCATAAGATTAAGGAAATGTAAGCGTTTCCCACAACATTGTGTGAGGGTGTGAGGGATGAACCTCAGTCGCTCTAGAGGCTCCAGGGCATTCCACTCCCATAAGAAAACCTTGTATTTTTCAAATTTAAATGAACCGATCTGATGCACTTTGGGTTCAAAACCAAAAGCTTCATCCCATTTGAGTGTTTGCATTGACTGGACTTTAAAAGGTGCCCTAGGATGAGTTGAAACAATATTTTAACTTGTTCTCTCATACCTACATAGAGGGTATGTGGCTTATTTAAAGGGTTAGTTCACCCAAAAATTTAAATTCTGTCAATAACGGTTGTAACTCCCCCTAATGCCGTTCCAAACCCGTAAGACCTCCGTTCATCTCCGGAACACAGTTTAAGATATTTTAGATTTAGTCCGAGAGCTTTCTGTCCCTCCATTGAAAGTGTATGCACACTCTACAGTCCGTGTCCAGGTATGAAAAACATCATCAGTAGTCCACGTGACATCAGTGGGTTAGTTAGACTCTTTTAAAGCATCGACAATACATTTTGGTCCAAAAATAACAAAAACTATGACTTTATTTAGCATTGTCTTCTCTTCCGTGTTTGTTTGAATCCGCGTTCACGAGTCCACAGTGACGCTGCTGATGTAAGATGTACAGTGTGCGTCTCCCTCAGACTACATGGAAGCCAGATAACACATCAGCAGCGTCTTACGTCAGCAGCAGGATGTCCGATTTGGCAATGAGTATAAAACAAATCTGGTCCCGTCCGTTTGAAAAAAAATTATAACTTTTCCCAACACTGGAATCTTTTAGCATCGCCGTTTGACATTAGATGATTTTAAACTACTCCAGGAAAGTGTTCGGTCCACTGTTGTGATGGATGACAACAGCAATCAAGACACACAGAAGCTGCACATTAGGCACACAATCGGGGTTGCCAGGTCTGTGTTTCAATGACCAGATCCTACATATCAAAACGCAATCTTACGGTCACAGTTATGCAAATTGAACAGCACTATATCCCAGTGATCATTAAGAGCTCAAAGACGGACTATGGCAGGTAAAGTTGTCAATTCACGTCTGGTGAGTGTTTTATAAGGAGGATCCGTGTAGTAATATAGGCAGTCAAGTGAGTGCGGCTGGTTTGGCATCTCCATGTGGTCCTGTTTGGTATTGCACCTTGACTTGTACAAGTACATGCAAGCTCAAAAAAAAATTAAGAGACCACTTCACATTTCCACTTCACATTTGTATCAATTGGGCTGTCAATCAATGCAAATGTTTTAACTGTGATAAAAATCGCACACTTATCGTTACATTAAGCATACGTCATTTATCTCATTAAATGCATTAATTTTATCATTTGCTATATCCAGCAAAGTAAACAATCAGAAAACTATTTTCTGCAATCTTCAAGGATCATTGGAGACCCCAAAAGGACACCAAATAAACAAATATAAGGAGTCTATATAATAAGCCCCCATGAAAAAAAAAAACATTAGAGTAAAAACGTCACCACCCGCAATATCAAGCCCTGCCCCCCCGATAAAATATATTCCTGCCGCTATAAAAAAAGCATATATTATAAAAACACTACTAACTTCATAAGGTGTCAGCAGTGGTGCAGAAACGCCACTGATATAGTACCTAGGGACAGCGTGAACAGCAGCAAAGTGAGCGAGACCAAGTCGAGCGCAGACTGCTGGTTGATCTCTGCAATGGCATTGATCGGCACGGTGAGGAGCAGAGACACGCGGGAGAACGTGGCACACTGCAGGAACGACAGCAGCACCGCAGACAACAGGAAGTAACCAGCGTGCATCACACACGTCCACAGAGCGCGCAGGCTCAGGCCTAGGAAGAGAATTAAACATGTATCCCAAAACATATTCAAACCGTTGAGTCGAGCACAAATTAAAGGGTTACTTCAGCGATTAGCATTAAGCTTTGTATCAGTAGAAACCCAGGAGTATATTCAAATTATCATACTTTCCCCCCTCATATGACCCTAAGACAAGTGAATTATGTTTTTTATTTCTGGAAAAATTGCGTAATCGGAGGAGTTTTTGTCCAGAGGCTAAAGACTACAGCCAGCAGGAGGCGCTGTTTCCACATGTTTTCAACATCACACTCACAGCACTCAGCTCGGGAGCTGCGGAGATTAATGTAAACAGAGCGGTGGAGAGCAAAGAGTGTTTCAACTGTTCAAATGAATTTCCTATGAAAGTTAAGAGTTTAAATACGGATTGATCTTCCCAGTGCTGAAGTACCCCTTTAATAAACAACAAGTACCCGCCCAGCCGAGATAGCCTTGGATCATATGCAGTCGATCCTCCAGGCGATTCTGCATATTGTCCAAATACGTCAGCATGTATCCCAGAGTCCCGTTCATGCGCTCCAGCTTACTGGTGAGCTCGGAGTAGAAGCGAGCCGTGGTGTTCTGCTGCTGGAGGAAGCCATTCAGATTGAGCTCTGGATAATGGGAGCAACACAAACACGATCATTTCAGCTTATCTGCCAAAACAGGGTTCACTCGATCCTGATGTCTGCCAAAACAGTGCTAGGCAGTTGCAGTGTTATCTCTTATTTCATAAACTGTTAACCCCTAACACCCTTTAAAACATAAAAGGTAATTATTCCAAAATTTTGATCACTGGAGAGTAAATCACCCATTTTATGGTAGATGTCCTGAGCACTTCCTCTGACCACAGCCAGGTCATCAAGAATCGCCTGATGTCCTTCCTGCACTTCTGAAGTCTGATCCTTCAGCTGCCCACTTACATTCTCTGCAAACATGCAACAGAGATAATGCAACGCTCTATAACCATAACCAATCAAATATGACTGTGCAGCGCTCACCAACCAAGTCACTATGAATACATTTTAAACGCTGATAAAGTGAGAGTTCCCAGGTCACCCCTGAAGAGCATGCATCGATCTGTGACTGACCCATTCTTTGTGTGATGCCCTGAATTAACTGAGCCACCAGCAGCTGCCCGGTGCTGATGAGAGCCTTCTCCTGAGCCAATCTCTGCAGATTTTCACTGATAGAAGCATCCAGCTGCTCCTGCCCTTCCTTTAGGGCCCCCTGCTGGTGCTGTAGGGCACTGTGACCCTCCAGGAGCCTGTCCAGCGAGGCGGCGGTCATTTCCCTCAGCTCGCTCTGACCCTCCTGCAGATTGACATGAATAAAGAACCATAAACAAGGAAAGTCAACCTGAAATTGCATTCACAACAACCCATTTTACCCATAATCTGACATTTCAGAATGAGATGGATGATAAAATCAAGTCCTGCTTTTTCCTGGTTTAATCCCGTGTCATATATTAATCTATTCATGGATTGTGGAGGAGTGTTCCACTCCAGAAGTACTGCTGACACTACTGGGATGGGAAGGCTGAAGGCCACGTGAAGAGTATCCCATGATTTACTCACCCTCAAGTCATCCTTGGTGTATACCACTTTCTTTCAGACGAATACAATCAGAGTAATATTAAAAATATATATACATCATTGCTCTTCCAATCGTTAGAATGGCAGTGAATGGCTGTCCTGATTTTGAAGTAAAAAAAAAAAAAGTGCATCCATCCATCATAAAAACCCATACCAGAGGGTTAATAGAGGCCTTCTGAAGCAAAGAGATGGGTTTTTGTATATTTATACACTAAAATAACATGTATAAGTAAGTCGACTTACAACCCTTACAACCTAACCCTTGATGCGATGTGGTAGCAGTGAAAGCTTTGAGGCCTCTCGCGGTTCAAACAAATAGGGCTGGGCAACAAACTCAAGCTCCTCTGACTTTTCTAAAAATTCTCGTTTTAGATTTATAATTCGTGACCAGTGTTTTGTTTTGCTCTATCCTCTGCTCTGTTCATCAATACGTCATGTCAGGTCAGAGGTCACTCTTCCACCAGAACTCGATGCCTACAGACATCTGTCAGAAGCTAGTTATTTTAGTTTCACAAAGCTTAATGCTAAATTGCTGAAGTAACCCTTCAATGAAAATTCAGTCGTGCATGCTTGATGCTTGAGAAATCTCACTGGTTATTGTGTGTGAAGTTAGTGTGGTTTAACTAACTTTACCATGAGCTAAGCATGTGCATCAACAAATGTTTCTACTAGATGTGAGTAAACGCCTAAATAAAATCTGTTCATCATCTAAAACGATAGTGCCTCTTCAGAAGACTTGCCCTGCATTCAAATATGCTTCTTGCCTACTATACAGTAATTATATACAGGTATATTAGACTACATTGACTGGTGCACATGCGTAGCTCACCATTTGGTAAAAGTTAGTTAAACCACACTAACTTCATACACAATAACCAGTGAGATTTGTAAGTACATATATAATATGCCAATAGGGGACTCTGTATAAGGGAACAGGTCTATTTAGCTCAAATTAATGAATTAATTTATTCATAGGGAATTTTGCAAGAGTCTATTTTACGACTGAGCAAATGACTCGTCTAGCGTTCATTTGAACAGGCCGTAACGATCAACTGTGCAGCGGATATTAATATCCACAGAATAGTGAAACACTATTTAATAGCCAGGTAACTTAGATCAGCAGTTCAAGACATTAAAATTCATAAGCACATAACACAAGAACACTTAGAGTAATCAATAAACCGTTGTTTACAAATTAAATTTAACACGTAAAACTAGAATCTAACAAAAACACATTCACACGCGTTGCAGAAAGGAGGAAAGTAAGGAAAGAGTGAGTTTATAGAGAGAGAGATGAAGTCCCAAGTTTTCTAGCAGTATCTGCATTTATAACACATGACCTGAATGAACCACCGGTTTTGACTTAAACCCTCCTATCGTTGCTTAGGCGGGGTTATTCAATTTGATATCAATGCACCAGTTCAGTTTAGAATCTGGAGGTTACTTGCGTTTGTCGCGCATGTCGTCATTGAAAGGAGATTCCCTTTCGATCCTGGCTGGAGAGGGGTTTCCCGGTTCTTTGTGATTCGCGGAAGGTCTTGTCGTGTCTTTGATGGCGTCTGGGGAAGCCAATCACGTGGCGTGTTGGCTGCTGGATGAGAAGGTCTCGTGGCTGTTTGAAGTTGAAGCGCGCTCGTTGGAGATTCGTCGGGAGAAACTTTGCGCCGAAACTTAACTTAGAACACGAGACTCACGGAAAGAAAAACTTAAGTATAAGAAAGGAAAGTGAGAGGAGAGGTCTAGATGGCTTGAATGAATTTAACCCATTTTCTCTGGTCTGCCACACTCGTCCTTGGAGTTCTTCAACTCCTTCTTCAACAGAACGACTGAAGTCAAACTCAACTGGAAGTCGAAGTGAACGCAACTCTACTGGACTCAACTGGGGCGGAACTCTTCGTGTTCTGAGATTTTAAACTCAGAAATCTGGCCATCCTCATTAAGGAGCTCTGACCAATTAAATTTCATGTTTGGTTCGGAGGTGTCTTTTACTCCACCCCCAACAATAACTCAAACGTTATCTCTGTGGTCTCTTACGTTCCTGCTCTAAGACGAGAGCAAGTAACATGATTTCTTATTATAAGACCACAAACATTCTAGACCAAATTCAATCAAACCATCTTCTGAGTTATGAGAGCACCAGCATAAAGGTACCACACATGATACAATTTCGATCAGTCATTCAACATTTATACAATTGCATGAACTGTGAGTGATCCGGATGCATAATGGTCACGTCTAGTGGTTATTTGACATGATATAGAAGTAGATGTTTTTTTGAATGCAAATTCGGCAATAACTGTTTTAGTGATTTGATGCAGTTTATGCGTAACATGGTTTCTGTACGTTTCCTTTGTTCTCCCCTTAGTGCTGGGGTCTTGAGGAACTTTTATGGTGGTCACAGAGCAGGACGTTAGGGATTAGTTGGTCGATGGGTGAAGGGAAGATACTGCCCGTGGACCAATGAGAAGACTTGTCCTTCCTGGGCTTGGTACCACAGGTGGTCTTCTTGGCCCAACAGAGGTTGCTGTCCCCCCCATCTTTATCTGATGGTGGTAAACAGTTTATTTGTGTTAGTCCACCAAGATCCAATCAAAATGTAGCAAACCTCTTACCACTGCTATGGGCAGAGAGTGCCCAGACCATAAACGGCCCTGGAATGTTGAGTTGGTTTTTGTGTGGCCTTATGTTTGAATGAATCATCTGTAAGATTAATTTGTGTCTGCGCGGCCTCAATTCCTACAATTTCCATTTAAGGGTTACTTCAGCAATTTAGCTTTAAGCTTTGTATCAGTAGAAACCCGGTAGTATATTCTAATGATCGTGCTCCCTCCTCTCATATCCCCCTGAGACGAGATATTTATGTATTTTATGTCTGGATAAAAGGCTTTTTTGCCCAGAAGCTAAAGACTACAGCCAGTAGTAGGATCTAGTTCTGCATGTTTTCAACGCACCCATTGGGGTGGGATCTCACTCACAGAATGTAAATGTGCTCGGCCCCCTGGCTCTGGGATTCATAACGGAGCGTTCGGAGCAACGCAAGTGTTTTCAATGAATTCCTATGAAAGTTAAGCTTCCATAGGCATGAACTGAAAACACACCAGACTGGAAACGCACCGTGAATGACAGCAGGGCCGTGAATGAACCCCGGGCGACCGTGCTCATTTTAGTTTCTGTTTTGAATTAGTGCCAATTCGGGGGCGGGTTGCTTGATTGGTGGGTTCATTAGCCTATTATTCTTAAAGGGTTACTTCAGCGATTAGCATTAAGCTTTGTATCAGTAGAAACCCGGGATTATATTCAAATTATCATACTTTCCCCCCTCATATGACCCTGAGATGAGATAATTGAGGAATTTTTCCAGAAATAAAATACATAATGACACAAATATCGTCATTTTGCGTTATCGGAGGAGTTTTTGTCCAGAGGCTAAAGACTACAGCCAGCAGGAGGCGCTGTTTCCACATGTTTTCAACATCACACTCACAGCACTCGGCTCGGGAGCTGCGGAGATTCATGTAAACGGAGCGGTGGAGAGCAAAGTGAGTGTTTCAACTGTTCAAATGAATTCCTATGAAAGTTAAGCTTCCAAAGACATGAACTGAACACGCGCCAGACTGATCACGCGCTGTGAATGCAGCCGCAGCCGCGAATCCCGCGCTTACCTCAGTTCACATGATGAATGTAATCTGACTACTCCTGCTCCGTGACGGCAGTGACATTCAATCGACTCACTCATAATATATTGAACAGACACGTTCAGTTTTTAATTGTAGTGTCTCTAACTGAACTGATTTTATAAAAATGAACGTGGTGGGCAAATAAACCATGTCGTGCCTAGCGTAGGAGGGCAGCGAAATGCATTCTGGGAATTGTTGTCTTTCATCCCCATGAGACTAATACATTTTCTGTGTTTTCTCAGTCTAGAAGGCACCAAATTCAAAAATAATTTCACATTTCTACTACATTAATGACCAGTTTAAATACAGATTCATCTTCCCAGCGCTGAATTACCCCTTTAAATGAAAATCACAAAACGGTACAATGACAAACTCCCTTAAATAGGTGCTTTTACATTTCGCTTTGAAACCAAATCTTCCGCGACCCTCTTGCCTGTCAGCTCTTTGCTCTCGTGAGGAATGAGATCTGACTCTGCTGCATTTGTGCTGCGACTCTCGTTCGGCTCATGCTGTATTGAACAGACACGTTCAGGTTTTAATTGTAGTGCCTGTTCTCTAACTGAACTAAATGATTTTATTACCTTAAAAATCTAAATGACGGCAGGGTGGTGCCGTGGTGAGCAAGTGATGTAAACGGTGGGAGTGGCCTCGTAGGGCAGCGAAGAAAGTGCATTCTGGGAGTTGGAGTCTCATCCATATGAGCCAAAAATACATTTCCTGCCTTTTCTCAGTCTAGAAGGCACCAACTTCTAAAATAATTTCACATTTCTACTACATTAATGACCAGTTTAAATACAGATTCATCTTTCCAGCAGTGAAGTACCCCTTTAACCATATTTGAGGAGCTCTATGAATAATGTTTATATGTGAATACAATTTTTAAAACTGGGACAGAAATCTCTCAGGTTTCATGAAACATCTCACTTTCCCCTGGTTTCACAGACAAGGCTTAATCTAGACTAAAATGCATGTTTGAGCTGAAAGCATATCTTAAAACATGTCAGTGCCATGGTTTTGTCTCAAGATGACCACCAGTCATGTTTAAAGCACATTTATGAAAGCTACTTAAATGTCCTAACGGAGTTAAGGCCTAATCTGAGCCCTGTCTGTGAAACCAGGCATTAGGGTTTCAAATATTAATTAAAAGTCCTATGGATCTGGAATGACTTGAGGGTGAGTACCTTTTGGGAGAACTAACCCTTTCAGATTTGAAAAAGGTGCTTTAACATTTGACATGTGTGTAGATTCTCTCAATGTGTTTGTTGTTATTGCTGTAATCTTTAGTACAACAGTGTTAACCAGCATTGACAACTGGCAACATATTAGAAAAGCTGCCTTACCAATAGCAGTAACCTATAACTAATGTCCAAATCATTACTGGACAGTCGGTTAACAGTTTCACCAACTGAGCAACCTTTCTTTGGAAGAGCACGACATGCCATGTTCAAAGCCAATTCACACTGAACCGACAGGACGCAATAAACACTTTGTCTGGTTTTGTCAGATCCATGTATAACCCCCATCTGTGTCTGTTTGACGTCGGTCAACAGTAGTTCAGTCAATGAAAACAAGCACTGACCAACAGCAGCAGATGTTTATCGGGTCGTGGAGCGTTTGTGAAGTGACGTACTGTACATGCGGTGATGGTCTGCATTGGTCGGTGAAGCGTGAATTGGCCTTAAGACCAGGAAAGGGGGGGGGGATTTGGGAGTTATTTATAACACACCTTTAGATCTCTCATAGCATCCAGTTGACTACTTGCGGTGGAAATCAGGGCGTTGACGGTTAGCTCCGCTCGCTTGCGAAAGTGCTGCTGGCGCGTGGCATAACACACGGCGCGCGCTCGGTTACTGACAATGTGATACGCATTCCATGTGTCCGAGTCCATGTCCGCGGTGCACTCTTTGATAGACTGCAGAGAGAGAGACACACACCCATTATTCATTAAATCAGACTCAATGGATTCTAGATGCTAAACTACATGACTAGAAATACTTGTTTTAACTGGCAGAATGACAAGTATTTTACTGAAAAACCGTTCAGCAGGTTCAGGACCTACAAAATAGCAAAACACGCATACCATTTCTTCAGTGCAAGGGTATGTCCTCCGACCCTCCACCTCTGATTGGCAGTTGAACAAAGTCACGCCCAGTTTGGCCAACTGCTCTTCTGATAGGCCGCTGCAAGTGGCTTTGAGCTGAGCAACAACCTATTAAAAAGGCAGCATACAATATGTCTATAGGTAGAATAAGCATGAAGTGGCTTGATGAACAGTCATTGTTTGAACATTTTCGATTAAAACTAATTAGCAAAATCTGCGTAGAGCCGGTGAGTGTGGGCCAACTCGCTCTGATGTCAATCTGAAATGTGCCAAAAAATTAAATAAATAAATAAAAATGTATGGAAAACACTTATTTGGGGGAAATAAAATACTTTGGGTGTCTTGTTCATCACATTTAGGTTTCATATCAAATACAAGGAGAGAGAACTGTCCATCATTTGAGTGGAAGCAAAAAAATATAGTTAGTAGAGGTGTGCGATATTGACAAAAAAAAAAAAAAAAAAGATCTCTCCATATTTTCTGGGATTTTCTCGATAACGATAATTAGACAATATTTTGCGGAGTGTGTTATTGTGCTGGTACTTCGGTTTAGGACTGCCGTGGTCAGCTGGCTCCAAAAGTTTGTGAACTGACCACCACACAGAATATAAAGAATATCATAGTGACAAAAATAATCATTTTTACCATGATACAATTTTTTTTTTACATCATGTGTCAATTTCATAAATTGAATTAAAAAAAATATATATAATAAGACAATAGGGATGTTAAAAACTGGAGCCGCTTGGCATGTGGCCTCTCCGTCATAACTAGAGTACATTCGCAAATTTGCATCAGTTCACCGCTAGATTGCGAGTTACTGTCAGTACCGTTAGTTACTACAGCCTACAAAACAAAAAAAAACAATCTCAAGAATAGGTGGATAAATTTTGTGAACAGCTACCTTGATGGAGTGCTGACGATCACCACCAACACCTGCCTCTGCAGTGTCTTTACACCGGATAGTTTTACAAACTGTCATCGGCAACAACTGGGATTCACTGATAATCCGCTGCAGAATGGGGCCGAACCGACTATCTCCCGCCCCGACCTTCATCCTCCCGTCCCACCGACATCTGGTGCTGTGACTCGTGAGCTGTACTCGAGTGTTGGTGTTGTTTTGTGTGTTTACGGCCGCTTTCCCGCAAGTGGGTGTGGTTTCGGCGCCGACAACGGACACGCCCCCCGCGTCTGAGAGCAGAGGATGCTGCTTATTTTTTCAAGATTTCGATAAGATATTTTATGTACTTAGCGGATTTTTTTATGATTCAAATTTGGCTAGTTGGTTAATAACACATTTATCTGTGGTGTGAGAAACTCAGAACGCATGTTTAATTTTGACTTTACAGGGACTTTAATTGTGAAATTAAAATCGCCAGTAGGTGGCAGCAAGTCACGTTTAATAAGTGAATCATTGAGATTCAACCGATTCATTCAAGCAACGAAGCATTTGACTATCTTAAAGGATTAGTTCACTTTTAAATAAACTTTTGCTGATAATTTACTCACCCCAATGTCATCCAAGATGTCCATGTCTTTCTTCAGTCGAAAATAAATGAAGGTTTTTGATGAAAACATTCCAGGATTTTTCTCCTTATAATGGACTCAATGGGCCCCAAACGGTTCAAGGTCCAAATGACAGTTTCAGTGCAGCTTCAGAGGGCTTTACACCACACCAGACGATGAATAAGGGTCTTATCTAACCAAACCATCAGTCATTTAATGTTATTTTTTTTAGTTTTATAAGTACAAATGTACACAAATGTAATACGCAGTTACGTTGAAAAGGTCACGCTTGCTGTAGGCGGAAGGACAGAGTCAGTGTTGAACGTGCACATAGTCAAACGGCGTTCACAAAAAAGGGAGTTAAAAGGTAAAACAATGATGTCGGACGATTTTCCTATGTCAAGCGTGACCTCAACGTAACTGCGTATGACGTGACGTCACGTACACATCACCGAACAGAGTGTAGCAATTGTGGCCGCAACAGACACAACTGAATCTTACAGATGATTCATTCAAACATCAGTCCACACAAAATTAACTCAACATTCCAGGGCCATTTATGGCCTGGGCCCCCTCTCTCCACAACAAGCGGACAAAGATTTACGACACCTGTGGTACCAAGCCATGTGGTGACCTCTGAATCATTCCCACAGTCCCAAGACATGCGGACTGTCTCTTAACACCCACATAGACACATATATGGATCAATTAGACAACTGCCTTCTCAACGTATTAAAAATATATATTGTGTTGATTTAATGTCTTTATACAATGTATTAAAATATCTAGGGTGTTTACTTTATGTGAATCAAACTATGTATTCTAGTTACTGTGGAATTCTTGTATCTCTGTACTCTCAACTCTTAATATTATAGTTTTTGGTACCGCTCCAATCAGAAAAACTCAATAGTACGGAATCTTGTAAAATAATTTACAGAAAAAGCATTATAAGAATACCAGCTTTGTAAGGATAAACTGCCCCCTCTGTACATCAGCCAGGAGGCGTAACCGAACTGAACAAAGAACTTTTGCGCACCAAAAGACACGATTGGGTCAACCCGAAAGTGGGCGGCGCTCTATTTTATCCATAAGAGCAGAGACTCTTTCTGCATAGGCCTGCTGTTCTTTTGTTCGCACTTCCTGCTGTTCTTGTTTGTGTATTCCACCTCGAAGAAGGACTTGGAGAACTCCAAAGGTGGCAGAACAGAGAAAATGGGTTGAATTTCATTCAAGCCATCTAAAACTCTCACTTTCCTTTCCTTTACTTAAGCTTATTTTCTTTTTGCGAGTCTCGTGTTCTAAGTTAAGTTTCGCCGCAAAGCTTCTCAACGAATCTCCAGCGAGCGCGCTTCAACTTCAAACAGCCACGAGACCCCCTCATCCAGCAGCCAACACGCCACGTGGTTGGCTTCCCAAGACACCATCAAAGACACGACAAGACCTTCCGTGAATCCCTGTTCAATGATGACACGCGCGACAAATGCAAGTAACCTCCAGATTCTAAACTGAACTGGTGCATTGATATCAAATTGAATAACCCCGCCTAAGCAACGATAGGAGGGTTTAAGTCAAAACCGGTGGTTCATTCAGGTCATGTGTTATAAATGCAGATACTGCTAGAAAACTTGGGACATCCCTCTCTCTCTCTCTCTATAAACTCGCTCTTTCCTTACTTTCCTCCTTTCTGCAACGCGAGTGAATGCGTGTATGTTTGTTTTTGTTAGATTCTAGTTTTACGTGTTAGAGTAATCAATAAAGCTGTGTTTATAAATTAAAGATAAGTGTTCTTGTGTTATGTGCTTACGAATTTTAATGTCTTGAACTGCCGATCTAAGTTACCTGGCTATTAAATAGTGTTTCACTATTCTGTGGATATTAATATCCCATGCAGAGTTGATAGTTACGGCCTGTTTAAATGAACGCTAGACGAGTCATTTGCTCGGTCGTAAAATAGACTCTTGCAAAATTCCCTATGAATTAATTAATTCATTACTTTGAGCTAAATAGACCTGTTCCCTTATACAGAGTCCCCTTGTTACATATCATATGTACTACAAGAGCAAGGCGAACATTTGTGCTTATAAAACTAAAAAAACAAAATATTAAATGACTGATGGTTTGGTTAGATAAGACCCTTATTCATTGTCTGGTGTGGTGTAAAGCCCTCTGAAGCTGCACTGAAACTGTCATTTGGACCTTGAACCGTTTGGGCTCCATTGAGTCCATTATAAGGAGAAAAATCCTGGAATGTTTTCATCAAAAACCTTCATTTTTTTTCGACTGAAGAAAGACATGGACATCTTGGATGACATTGAGGTGAGTAAAATATCAGCAAAAGTTTATTTACAAAAGTGAACTAATCCTAATCTATCGTAGTCATTGAATCAATTGATTCGTTCAAAAAGCTGATTCGCTCAGTATGAAAACCCCGCTGTGTTTTGCTCAGAGACGCAGATACAGTGCTGTGCTTTTGTTTTGAACTATTTTTCGGTGGCGAAATACAGTTTAGACTTCCATATTGCCTGTCTTTGCCCTAAGTCACTTAATATTAACTTCTTTAGTAAACTTGCATAAAATCAATATCACATTTGAAAAACTGCAATCTTTGTGTGAGATCTTAATCACGCAGTGAAAGCGTGTACCAACTGCGCACCCGCACTAGTCTAATCAACAAACTACATCACCTGGGGTATGCACGCCCTCTCTGGGTGTGTGTGAGGGATATCCTCCATAATGTCAGATCACACATCGTTAAAACCACAACAACGATATCGCAGATGATTTATATCGCACACCCCTAATAGTTAGTACGATTTATACTGTCTGAATGACTTACTATGCTTTACATAACGTACTAAGTGCCAGGCCTTATAAATCTGACAAAACTAAAGACTCTTCTGAAATATGAAGGATGCAATAATACTCTATAGATACTCAAGATTAACATGAGACTGGCAGAAACTGTGTTTTATGACCCCTTTAAAGAGATACTGCAAATTATTCAATGCATATCTTCTAAAGGCTAATTGTGACATTTTGGAGTAATGATGGTGCGTTCAGAAAGGACGCGAATGAAGCGTTAAGCGCAAGTGATTTAAATGTTAAGTCAATGCAAACATTTTTTTTGTATGGTAAGTGCTCACACACACACTTACCCGAAAATGGCAGCTGTCCAGAGGACTGAGTTCCATCTGCTTTGCTTCAGCCAAAAACTTCTCATCCACAACACTCATTTCAAAGGCAGGGGTCTCTCCATGGAGCAAAATGGAGGCAACCGGCTCCTGTGGAGGAGGAGCAGGAGCAGGTTCTGGCTTCTTCAGCCAGTCGAAGAAAGCATCCACCTCACCATACTGCACACTTAACAGCCACAGCGGCACAAACCAGGGAACCATCCTCAGAAACAACCCTGCACACAGCAAATGGAAACGGGGGGACATCACATTATACCATTTTCAGTTTGACCCCCCCAAAAATGCAACAAAAATGTAACTATAACATGTATGGCATGATTAGCATTTGAAGTCACCCTGTATTCTCTAGTATTGTTAAGGCGACATTTTACACTACAAATATAAGACTACAAATGTCTTTCAGAGTGTGTTATTAGTTTAAGTGTGCGCCATTGACACTATACTGGTGTTATATTAGTTTAAGTGTGCACCATTGACACTATACTGGTGTTATATTAGTTTAAGTGTGCACCATTGACACTATACCAGTGTTATATTAGTTTAAGTGTGCGCCGTTGACACTACACTGGTGTTATATTAGTTTAAGTGTGCACCATTGACACTATACTGGCGTTATATTAGTTTAAGTGTGAACCATTGTCACTATACTGGTGTTATATTAGTTTAAGTGTGCACCATTGACACTATACTGGTGTTATATTAGTTTAAGTGTGTATAACACTATACTGGTGTTATATTTGTTTAAGTGTGCATCAGTAACACTATACTGGTGTTATAGTTAAAGTGTGCACCATTGACACTACACTGGTGTTATATTAGTTTAAGTGTGCACCATTGACACTACACTGGTGTTATATTAGTTTAAGTGTGCGCCATTGACACTACACTAGTGTTACATTAGTTTAAGTGTGCACCATTGACACTATAATGTTGTTATATTAGTTAAAGTGTGCGCCATTGACACTATACTAATGTTATGTTAGTTTAAGTGTGCACCATTGACACTACACTGGTGTTATATTAGTTTAAGTGTGCACCATTGACACTATACTGGTGTTATATTAGTTTAAGTGTGAACCATTGTCACTATACTGGTGTTATATTAGTTTAAGTGTGCACCATTGACACTATACTGGTGTTATATTAGTTTAAGTGTGCACCATTGACACTATAGTGATGTATCAGTTTAAGTGTGCACCATTGACACTACACTAGTGTTATATTAGTTTAAGTGTGCACCATTGACACTATACTGGTGTTATATTAGTTTAAGTGTGAGCCATTGACATTATACTGGTGTTATATTAGTTAAAGTGTGCGCCATTGTCACTATACTGGTGTTATATTAGTTAAAGTGTGCGCCATTGTCACTATACTGGTGTTATATTAGTTTAAGTGTGCACCATTGACACTACACTGGTGTTATATTAGTTTAAGTGTGCACCATTGACACTTTACTGGTGTTATATAAGTTTAAGTGTGCACCATTGACACTATAGTGGTGTTATATTAGTTTAAGTGTGCACCATTGACACTATACTGGTGATATATTAGTTTAAGTGTGCGCCATTGACACTATACAGGTGTTATATTAGTTAAAGTGTGCACCATTGACACTATACTGGTGTTATATTAGTTTAAGTGTGCACCATTGACACTATACTGGTGTTATATTAGTTTAAGTGTGAACCATTGACACTATACTGGTGTTATATTAGTTTAAGTGTGCATCAGTAACACTATACTTGTGTTATAGTTAAAGTGTGCACCATTGACACTATACTGGTGTTATATTAGTTTAAGTGTGCACCATTGACACTATACTGGTGTTATATTAGTTTAAGTGTGCACCATTGACACTACACTGGTGTTATATTAGTTAAAGTGTGAACCATTGACACTATACTGGTGTTATAGTAGTTTAAGTGTGAACCATTGACACTATACTGGTGTTATATTAGTTTAAGTGTGAACCATTGTCACTATACTGGTGTTATATTAGTTTAAGTGTGCACCATTGACACTATACTGGTGTTATATTAGTTTAAGTGTGAACCATTGTCACTATACTGGTGTTATATTAGTTTAAGTGTGCACCATTGACACTATACTGGTGTTATATTAGTTTAAGTGTGAACCATTGACACTACACTGGTGTTATATTAGTTAAAGTGTGAACCATTGACACTATACTGGTGTTATAGTAGTTTAAGTGTGAACCATTGACACTACACTGGTGTTATATTAGTTAAAGTGTGAACCATTGACACTATACTGGTGTTATATTAGTTAAAGTGTGCACCATTGACACTTTACTGGTGTTATATAAGTTTAAGTGTGCACCATTGACACTACACTGGTGTTATATTAGTTTAAGTGTGCACCATTGAAACTACACTGGTGTTATATTAGTTTAAGTGTGCACCATTGTCACTATACTGGTGTTATATTAGTTTAAGTGTGCACCATTGACACTATACTGGTGTTATATAAGTTTAAGTGTGCACCATTGACACTTTACTGGTGTTATATAAGTTTAAGTGTGCACCATTGACACTATACTGGTGTTATATTAGTTTAAGTGTGCACCATTGACACTATACTGGTGTTATTTTAGTTTAAGTGTGAACCATTGACACTATACTGGTGTTATATTAGTTTAAGTGTGCACCATTGACACTATACTGGTGTTATATTAGTTTAAGTGTGCACCATTGACACTATACTGGTGTTATATTAGTTTAAGTGTGCATCAGTAACACTATACTGGTGTTATAGTTAAAGTGTGCACCATTGACACTTTACTGGTGTTATATTAGTTTAAGTGTGAACCATTGACACTACACTGGTGTTATATTAGTTAAAGTGTGAACCATTGACACTATACTGGTGTTATAGTAGTTTAAGTGTGAACCATTGACACTACACTGGTGTTATATTAGTTAAAGTGTGAACCATTGACACTATACTGGTGTTATATTAGTTTAAGTGTGCATCAGTAACACTATACTGGTGTTATAGTTAAAGTGTGCACCATTGACACTTTACTGGTGTTATATAAGTTTAAGTGTGCACCATTGACACTACACTGGTGTTATATTAGTTTAAGTGTGCACCATTGACACTACACTGGTGTTATATTAGTTTAAGTGTGCACCATTGAAACTACACTGGTGTTATATTAGTTTAAGTGTGCACCATTGTCACTATACTGGTGTTATATTAGTTAAAGTGTGCACCATTGACACTATACTGGTGTTATATAAGTTTAAGTGTGCACCATTGACACTATACTGGTGTTATATTAGTTAAAGTGTGCACCATTGACACTATACTGGTGTTATATAAGTTTAAGTGTGCACCATTGACACTATACTGGTGTTATATTAGTTTAAGTGTGCACCATTGACACTATACTGGTGTTATATCAGTTTAAGTGTGTATCATTAACACTATACTGGTGTTATATTAGTTTAAGTGTGCATCATTAACACTATACTGGTGTTATATTAGTTTAAGTGTGAACCATTGTCACTATACTGGTGTTATATTAGTTTAAGTGTGCACCATTGACACTATACTGGTGTTATATTAGTTTAAGTGTGAACCATTGACACTACACTGGTGTTATATTAGTTAAAGTGTGAACCACTGACACTATACTGGTGTTATATTAGTTTAAGTGTGCACCATTGACACTACACTGGTGTTATATTAGTTAAAGTGTGAACCATTGACACTATACTGGTGTTATATTAGTTTAAGTGCACCATTGACACTATACTGGTGTTATATTAGTTAAAGTGTGAACCACTGACACTATACTGGCGTTATATTAGTTTAAGTGTGAACCATTGACACTATACTGGCGTTATATTAGTTTAAGTGTGAATTATTGACACTATACTGGTGTTATATTAGTTTAAGTGTGCACCATTGACATTATACTGGTGTTATGTTAGTTTAAGTGTATAACACTATACTGGTGTTATATTAGTTTAAGTGTGAGCCATTGACACTATACTGGTGTTATATAAGTTTAAGTGTGTATAACACTATACTGGTGTTATATTAGTTTAAGTGTGCACCATTGACACTTTACTGGTGTTATATTAGTTTAAGTGTGCACCATTGACACTATACTGGTGTTATATTAGTTTAAGTGTGAGCCATTGACATTATACTGGTGTTATATTAGTTTAAGTGTGCACCATTGACACTATACTGGTGTTATATTAGTTAAAGTGTGCACCATTGACACTATACTGGTGTTATATAAGTTTAAGTGTGCACCATTGACACTATACTGGTGTTATATTAGTTTAAGTGTGCACCATTGACACTATACTGGTGTTATATCAGTTTAAGTGTGTATCATTAACACTATACTGGTGTTATATTAGTTTAAGTGTGAACCATTGACACTATACTGGTGTTATATTAGTTTAAGTGTGCGCCATTGACACTATACTAATGTTATGTTAGTTTAAGTGTGCACCATTGACACTACACTGGTGTTATATTAGTTTAAGTGTGCACCATTGACACTATACTGGTGTTATATTAGTTTACCATTGACACTATACTGGTGTTATATTAGTTTAAGTGTGCACCATTGACACTATAGTGGTGTTATATTAGTTTAAGTGTGCACCATTGACACTATACTGGTGTTATATTAGTTTAAGTGTGAATTATTGACACTATACTGGTGTTATATTAGTTTAAGTGTGCACCATTGACACTATACTGGTGTTATATTAGTTTAAGTGTGAATTATTGACACTATACTGGTGTTATATTAGTTAAAGTGTGAACCACTGACACTATACTGGCGTTATATTAGTTTAAGTGTGAACCATTGACACTATACTGGCGTTATATTAGTTTAAGTGTGAATTATTGACACTATACTGGTGTTATATTAGTTTAATATTAGTGTGCACCATTGACATTATACTGGTGTTATGTTAGTTTAAGTGTGTATAACACTATACTGGTGTTATATTAGTTTAAGTGTGAGCCATTGACACTATACTGGTGTTATATAAGTTTAAGTGTGTATAACACTATACTGGTGTTATATTAGTTTAAGTGTGCACCATTGACACTATACTGGTGTTATATTAGTTTAAGTGTGCACCATTGACACTATACTGGTGTTATATTAGTTTAAGTGTGCACCATTGACACTATACTGGTGTTATATTAGTTTAAGTGTGAACCATTGACACTACACTGGTGTTATATTAGTTAAAGTGTGAACCACTGACACTATACTGGTGTTATATTAGTTTAAGTGTGCACCATTGACACTACACTGGTGTTATATTAGTTAAAGTGTGAACCATTGACACTATACTGGTGTTATATTAGTTTAAGTGTGCACCATTGACACTATACTGGTGTTATATTAGTTAAAGTGTGAACCACTGACACTATACTGGCGTTATATTAGTTTAAGTGTGAACCATTGACACTATACTGGCGTTATATTAGTTTAAGTGTGAATTATTGACACTATACTGGTGTTATATTAGTTTAAGTGTGCACCATTGACATTATACTGGTGTTATGTTAGTTTAAGTGTATAACACTATACTGGTGTTATATTAGTTTAAGTGTGAGCCATTGACACTATACTGGTGTTATATAAGTTTAAGTGTGTATAACACTATACTGGTGTTATATTAGTTTAAGTGTGCACCATTGACACTTTACTGGTGTTATATTAGTTTAAGTGTGCACCATTGACACTATACTGGTGTTATATTAGTTTAAGTGTGAGCCATTGACATTATACTGGTGTTATATTAGTTTAAGTGTGCACCATTGACACTATACTGGTGTTATATTAGTTAAAGTGTGCACCATTGACACTATACTGGTGTTATATAAGTTTAAGTGTGCACCATTGACACTATACTGGTGTTATATTAGTTTAAGTGTGCACCATTGACACTATACTGGTGTTATATCAGTTTAAGTGTGTATCATTAACACTATACTGGTGTTATATTAGTTTAAGTGTGAACCATTGACACTATACTGGTGTTATATTAGTTTAAGTGTGCCATTGACACTATACTAATGTTATGTTAGTTTAAGTGTGCACCATTGACACTACACTGGTGTTATATTAGTTTAAGTGTGCACCATTGACACTATACTGGTGTTATATCAGTTTAAGTGTGTATCATTAACACTATACTGGTGTTATATTAGTTTAAGTGTGAACCATTGACACTATACTGGTGTTATATTAGTTTAAGTGTGCACCATTGACACTATACTGGTGTTATATTAGTTTAAGTGTGCACCATTGACACTATAGTGGTGTTATATTAGTTTAAGTGTGCACCATTGACACTATACTGGTGTTATATTAGTTTAAGTGTGAATTATTGACACTATACTGGTGTTATATTAGTTTAAGTGTGCACCATTGACACTATACTGGTGTTATATTAGTTTAAGTGTGAATTATTGACACTATACTGGTGTTATATTAGTTAAAGTGTGAACCACTGACACTATACTGGCGTTATATTAGTTTAAGTGTGAACCATTGACACTATACTGGCGTTATATTAGTTTAAGTGTGAATTATTGACACTATACTGGTGTTATATTAGTTTAAGTGTGCACCATTGACATTATACTGGTGTTATATTAGTTTAAGTGTGTATAACACTATACTGGTGTTATATTAGTTTAAGTGTGAGCCATTGACACTATACTGGTGTTATATAAGTTTAAGTGTGTATAACACTATACTGGTGTTATATTAGTTTAAGTGTGCACCATTGACACTATACTGGTGTTATATTAGTTTAAGTGTGCACCATTGACACTATACTGGTGTTATATTAGTTTAAGTGTGCACCATTGACACTATACTGGTGTTATATTAGTTTAAGTGTGCACCATTGACACTATACTGGTGTTATATTAGTTTAAGTGTGAACCATTGACACTATACTGGTGTTATATTAGTTTAAGTGTGCACCATTGACACTATACTGGTGTTATATTAGTTTAAGTGTGCACCATTGACACTATACTGGTGTTATATTAGTTTAAGTGTGCATCAGTAACACTATACTGGTGATATAGTTTAAGTGTGCACCATTGACACTATACTGGTGTTATATTAGTTTAAGTGTGCACCATTGACACTACACTGGTGTTATATTAGTTTAAGTGTGCACCATTGACACTATACTGGTGTTATATTAGTTTAAGTGTGAACCATTGACACTATACTTGTGTTATATTAGTTTAAGTGTGCACCATTTACACTACACTGGTGTTATATTAGTTTAAGTGTGCACCATTGACACTATACTGGTGTTATATTAGTTTAAGTGTGAACCATTGACACTATACTGGTGTTATATTAGTTTAAGTGTGCACCATTGACACTATACTGGTGTTATATTAGTTTAAGTGTGCACCATTGACACTACACTGGCGTGTCTGTCCGTGGGATTGAAACATGCCCGGGCTTGGATCCTCTCACAGCTGACTGGGATCACAGACAGGGACTCAAAATGGTCAGATTGTACATGATCTCACTAATGCGTCGTTGATTTTACACTGCACTGGACTTAAACGACATGCATTTTATTCGGAAATGCACGTTATAAAATGACTTTAGGATTTGTATTCAAATGCACGAATTAATCCAGATAACATTGACTCACTGAAATAACACATTTTCTTGACTTACCTTATAATGCGGCACACAGACTGCTCGACAAAACTCAATAACACATCAGATGAGATTAATCCATCAACACTTCAGATGATCAGAGGATAAACTCATCCAAACGCTCTTGTGAGGATTCGACTGTTTAAATGGACTCGCATCAGCCAATCAGCGACAGCGTGATGCTACAGAAGCATCGCGATATTTGCTGGGTGAAACAGGCGCGAGATTTGACGAGACTCGAGTGTTTTGTGAAAATCGGAAATGGGAGATTGTTTCAGATAAAAAAGCGATTTATATTGTCCTATTTATACGCGTCAGTTATGTAAGAATACATGTATGTAAGGCTAATATGTTTTTGAGCTTCTTAAAAGGCTGTTTTTGCTTGTAGCTCGTGGATACAGTCGTAGATCAGTGTTGCATTGGTCCGGTTAGTTGTTGCTGGTATGGAATCGAAACCGGTTCCCGTGAAGCTCCTGAACGCGTCTCCTCCATACGGACACATGATCTCCCATGAGAGGTGGAGAGGGTCGACGCTCGCGCAGGGATTTAAAGGTGATTCACAACTGTGTGGGTTTGGATTGGACTAAAATAGTAAATAGAAATGATATACGCTCTTAAAAGAAACGCTCATATTCTCGTTAAAGTGAGCGAGACACCATTAGAGCTTAATTTATTGATCTACTAGTGTGTGTGTGTGTGTGTGTGTGTGTGTGTGTGTGTGTGTGTGTGTGTGTGTGTTATAAACTAAGTTTAAGTTATGTTGTAATATTTTCTTCTATTATTTTATGTTCATTATAATCCTAACTTTGGCAGTATTGTATTATTTACATTCACTTCCTGTGTCCAAATGGCTTAAACAACAACATACTTAACAGTTTTTTTGGAAATTCAAAAAAATGGCATGTGTAATGGTTAGGTAGTGTTCGTGTAAGAGGAGAGATTATATCGTTCGTAGAGTATAAAAAGTATAAAAAACCATTATCCCTATGGAGAGTCCCTGTATACTGTGTGTGTGTGTGTGTGTGTGTGTGTGTGTGTGTGTGTACTGGTAAACAAAATGTCCCCACAAAGATGTCAATATCCAAAATCCTTGTCCTTGTTGGGACATTTTTTGGTCCCCATGAGGAAAACATCTTATAAATGACACTAAGTGATGTTTTTTGAAAATGTAAAAATGCAGCATGTCTCCTGTGATGGGTAGGTTTAGGGGCAGGGTGTGTGTGTGTGTGTGTGTGTGTGTGTGTGTGTGTGTGTGTGTGTGTGTGTGTGTGTGTGTGTCATGGGTAGGTTTAGGGGTAGGGGCAGTGTAGGGGGATAGAAAATATAGTTTATACTGTATAAAAACCATTACGCCTATGGAATGTCCCCATAAAACATGGAAACACAACATGTGTGTGTGATGTAACTAGCTGTACATGAGACGCCTTCTGTCATCTAAAGCCTGACGAGCTGCTGATGTTCTGCTGTTTCCTGCAGGCAGTGTGAAGATGATCTTTGAGGAGGAGCTGGGTGTGGTGGACTTCTGTCTGGGGAGTAAGACCTGTGTCCTCTATGTGTCCGAAAGCGATCTGGTGGCAGGAAACGGATACAGGAGGAAGATTGTCCGATTCAGAAATGTAAATAACCGACTCAATCTGCTTGTTGAAAATAGTTTCTGCTTCTTATTTTTTTGTTGAAATCATGATTCACTTCCCTTCAAAAGTTTGGGGTAAAAAAAAGAAATGAATACTTTTATTCAGCTTTTCTTGGATGCATTAAAATGATCAACAGTAAAGACATTTATAATGTTGCAAAATATTCCTATTTCAAATAAATGCTGTTCTTCTGAACTCTACTCATCAATACCAATAAAAGCAGCAACAATGATAAGGAACCATTATTAAAGGGACAGCGTTGGGAAGATGAATCTGTATTTAAACTGGTCATTAATGTAGTAGAAATGTGAAATTTTTGATTTGGTGCCTTCTAGACTAAGAAAAGATAGAAAATGTATTTTTGTCTCTTGGGGATGAAAGACAACAACTCCCAGAATGCACTTGCTTTGCTGCCCTATAAGGCCACTCTATACGGCTACAGGATTACTGGATCACTTGCCCACCGCGTTCATGTTCATAAAATCAGTTCAGTTAGAGACACTACAATTAAAAGTTGAAACACTCTTTGCTCTCCACCGCTCTGTTTACATGAATCTCCGCAGCTCCCGAGCCGAGTGCTGTGAGTGTGATGTTGAAAACATGTGGAAACAGCGCCCACTGCTGGCTGTAGTCTTTAGCCTCTGGACAAAAACTCAGATGATGCAAAATGATGATATTTGCTCATCGGAGGAATTTTTCCAGAAATAAAATACATAATTATCTCGTCTCAGGCCAGGGTCATATGAGGGGGGATAATTTGAATATAATCCCGGGTTATTGACCCCAAACAAAAGAGCAAAATATATAAATATGTATATATTTTTATGGACCCATTGTGCGAGCTGTCTCTTTAACACCGCGTGGTTTATATCCATGTTGCTGCTGATTGGGCTGACATATTTGAGACACCCACCGAACGAGAGAAAACGCTTCTCAATCCCGCTGCACACCGTTTCCAGGAAACATGTACAACCGTACAAACCGTAGCAAAACGATGCGCCCCGGTTTGAGCTTGAACGTGCCCCTGTACATACTTCTATCCTGCTTCTGTTACACATTTGTGGGAACCGCTGCAGCCATGGTACGGCCGTGAAGATTCGCGACTATTACGCAGGAATGAGAAAGTAGTTCCTAGCCATATAGGTGTAGAAAATCGCAACTTTTCATTTTCAGTTGGTCTTAGCACACGATGTAACTGTAGAAGAGTCAAGTTTTAAATAGGAAAAATACTGAAAGTGTCTTTGGTCGTTTTTTGAATGAGATGCTAATGGACTGATTAGAATCAATGATGTATGCTAAGCTATGCTAAAAGTGCTACCGCAAGAAACAAAGATCGGCTGAATGGACTCAAAAACGGTAAAACTCAACTATTGAACTCTAGGGGACTTGGAAAATGCGGAGTATTCCTTTAAAAGCTTGAGTTTGATCCGGTGATAGCCAGACAAGAGACTTCTTTCAAAAGCATAACAAATCTTAATTATTCCAATCTTTTGACCAGCAGTGTATATATAATTGTATTTTTTGTTTTACAATCTTTTGTTTCTCATTTAGTGCTGCCAGCTACAATAGATATGTACATGTTTCCCAGAAGACGAAATCATCATTTACACTGATGACGTGAGGCTCTGCTCTTACAGTGTTGTTATTTTTAAGAAACCGCCCTTATTCCTCCAGGCTAACAGCGGTCTGCAGGGTATTGTGATTGTGGAGAAGACGCGTCTGAGTGAGCAGTACTTCAGCGGGCTGCAGAAGTTCGTGGTGTTGGAGCTGGGTCTGACTCTGCTGCCTGTGTCCACACCTGCTGAAGCCGCTCAGCTCATAGCGCAGCTGGTCAGTCAAGATCACTTCCTTGCTCTATAGCAGTGGTTTTCAAACCTGTCCTGGAGGACCACCAGCCCTGCACACTTTGTGTGTCTCCCTCATCTATCACACCTGCTTCAACTCATCAGCTCATTACTAGAGACTGCAAGACCTGAAATGGGTGTGTCTGATATAGGGAGACATACAAAATGTGCAGGGCTGGTGCTCCTCCAGGACAGCATACTTGCACATACATATTTGACTTCATGTATAGCATAAAAATAAATAAACTCTGATACACCTGCTGAGTTTATTTGGAATAACATGCAAAACATTAAGCCATATCGGCCAATCAGGCATAACATTATGACCAAATATTGTGTTGGTCCCCCTTCTGCTGCCAAAACAGCCCTGACCCGTCGAGGCATGGCCGCCACTAGAACCCCGAAGGTGTGCTGTGGTATCTGACACCAAGATGTTAGCAGCAGATCCTTTAAGTGCTGTAAGTTGTGAGGTGGGGCGTCCATGGATCGGTCTTGTTTGTTCAGCACATCCCACAGATGCTCGATTGGATTGAGATCTGGGGAATTTGGAGGCCAAGTCAACACCTCAAGCTCATTGTGCTCCTCAAACCATTCCTGAACCGTTTTTGATTTGTGGCGGGGCGCATTATCCTCCTGAAAGAGGCAGTTTTGGAGATGCTCTGACCCAGTCGTCTAGCCATCACAATTTGTCCCTTGTCAAACTCACTCAAATCCTTACGCTTGCCCATTTTTCCTGCTTCTAACACGGCAACTTTGAGGACAAAATGTTCACTTGCTGCCTAATATATCCCACCCTCTAACAGGAGCCGTGATGAAGAGATCATCAGTGTTATTCATCACTTCACCTGTCAGTGGTCATAATGTTATGCCTGATCGGTGTATGTTCACACACACTTCATACATGGAAATGTCATGTAAGAATATGTTGTTTAGTGCTGTTCAGAAGGCATTTGTCCTCCACAGGTTCTTGGCGAAAACAAGGAGAACCCGTTCAGGGAAGAGCGTGTCCAGACTGCTGGACCCCGTGGTGTTGGGTCTGGTTCAGGAGATTCCCGGGGTTGGGAAGGTGAAGGCCATGCTGCTCCTCCAGAGATTTCCCAGCATCCATCAGCTCAGTAGTGCTTCAGTCCATGAACTAGAGCCCATAGTGGGACAGGCAACAGCCCAGCATATCACAGCCTTCTTCCACAACCCGTTCACATAGAAATGCAGGCTATCACGAGCTGATGTCGGGAAGTAAGCCAATAAACACCATTAAGCATTTTGATTTGATTGCACTAACAGTCTCTATATATTTCTAAAAGAGCTGTCATTGCTTATGATGTAGTGAAACACAATAATATTGTAGTGTAATGGATGGCTAATTCGAATTTTGCCACACTTTATATGAATTTCTGCATTGGACTGTGGGACTTACAACAAAAGGACAAAAGGTGGCGCTGAAGATGCATGTACTTTGTTCTTCACCCCACTGCAGTGTGAGCTGTTATTGTGCTCCAATATTTATTTGATGTATTTATTCATTTTACCTGTATGAGTTGCACAAAAACATCATCATATGCTTTTTCCAGAAACATTAGATGATGATAGGGGCCTGAAACCACATTACGTATGTTTTCTTGCACTCATGTCCGTCAGTCTGAAAGAATCCCTTCTGATTTCAATGGTCCTGTTTAAATGAACCCTAATCTTTGTAATCCGATTTACATATGCATTCATGTATTCCAAACAAAACTTCAGTGCATGCGGCACCTGTAGCCCATTTCCTGCACACGCCTGTGCACGGTGGCTCTGGATGTTTCTA